>VZSZ01002202.1:69686-172487 GCA_013398815.1 Ibidorhyncha struthersii
TCTGGAGTTCTTCTTTCACACTTCTGGCAAGAGCCGCTTGGTTTCGGGTTTTGCTGGGTAGTTTCTTTCTTTCTTTTTTTTTGTCGCATCGATGTTCAGGAAGGCAGTGTCCTTCTCCCGGAGCTCCCGCTCGGGAGCTGCCCTGCCCAGCGGCTCCTGGGGTACCCTCCTCCTTGCGCTCCTGGAGTCTTTCCCTTTTCTCTCTCTCCGTTTAAGATGTGAGGGCTGCAGGCTCCTTGCTGGCTGTTTCCCCTGGGTTGCTCTTGCTGAGATTTCCCCTGAGCCTCCAGCGGCTGTGGCCTCTTCCCTCGATGTTTCAAAGAGTGTGGTGCGGAGGTGCCCTTCCCTCCCCACCCTGCACCAAGCACAGCCTGCTGAGGTCTGGATGACCAGGCACTGAGTTCCTTGAGGAGCTCCATATCCCAGACATCTGCCCACTGTTTAAACTGGAGCTGTAATGAATGTGGGGTCCACCTCCATTTTTAGGTCTTGGGCAAGTTTCCTGGGTCCTCCATCAATCTGAGAAGCCAGGACCTTGCATGTCTTGCCTCTGCTTCCTAAATGTCCACACTGGCAGTTTTCGGGGAACCCCATGAAGTTGGCTGCCAGAAGAGTCCCCCCACTTTCTGTGCCTTGCACACCTTCTCCTAGACCTTAACAGCTAAGAAAAGACCAAGGATTTGAATGTGGCTTGACTTGCTTGTGCTAATCCCTGTCACAGCCATGTGTTTGCTGTGACCTGTGGTCCCTGAATACGGGGGTAAGGGTGTCGCACAGGACCTGCTGCCACGTCCCCTTGCACTCTCCAAGGTGCTGTCCTGGCCCCTGACTGGGAGGGCAGGGACACTGCTCCCATGCCGGTGGTTCCCCCACATGGGTCCACACTGGCACTGGTTTAGATTTTAGGAGCACTCCACCCCTTTTAGGAAACAAAGATATTTTGACCAAGCCTGGACTATCTTATAGCAGTTTGAAGAGAACTGAAGACCATCTGCTGACTGTCTAGTTTTAAACCTCTCTGCCTCTCTGTCTTCTCTGCTGCCAGCGCTTCCTTCATGTGTTTCGCTCCATTTTGCCTTGGGGGTGGGGGGTGTACAACTGTTGCATTCAGTTCTGTAGAAAAGGAAATGCATCACCCAGAAGGTGAAAGACCATGCATGAGTTCCAGGTGACACCAGTAGCTGTAGTAATAGCCTTTCTGGTGCGGGAGAGTGGTAAGGTTGTGTTTCTCAGTCTTCAGTTCTCCAAATATCTCACACAATAGGGTTTCAGGATTGTATCACCGTACCACTTCATTAGTTGTGCAGAATTTGGGTAGGCTCAGATCTTGCTCGGTGTCTACCTAAGAGGTTGTGCACCAAAAGCACATGGTTGTGCTCATTATCTGCGGAAGAAGATTATTTCTTCCTCTTGCTCCATCTTGTCTCTCCTCATTGAAGCCCCTGTGCTGGCTTTGGAAATACTGAGCCATATTTTCATGCTAGCTGGATGCTACCCTGTCTCCATTCCTGAGCACCCTAGCTGTGGGTGGAGGAGAGAAATCATGTACCTAACTACAAGGGCTTTAGTGACATTACTGTTCTGAGCAGTCTTTTCTAGGTAGGCTTTACAGAAGCTGTGTTAATCCCAAACACTGCAGTAAAGAGACAGACAGAGCACAGCCTGGGCAAGACAAGCAGAGTGACTCTAGGATGAGGCTCAGAGACAGGATGATAATGAGTCTTCAGTCCTCCACCCCACCTTTGGAGGGGGTTCCCCGCTAGCCCAAGAGATAGTAGAGCTTTGAACCTAGGTTTGCTGCACCTGGTATCTGATACCTTGAAAGGCAGGAGCATGACTATTGGAAACAATTTTGGTGTTCCTTGATGTGCATAACAATAAGCTGGACAGTATACGCGGGGCAAGATGTGACTCTCTTCTGACAGCAAGCTCCTTCAAAAACTTCTAGCTAGATGGGAATTAAACCAAGCAAAGCGCAACCTTGTGATGCAAAGGGTGACCTCATGCAATGTGGTGGAAGAACTCCAACTTCCATCCTTCCTTATCAGCGCTGGCTGCCTAAGGTTTTGTAAGAATTAGACACAGCATATGGTGCCTGCGGATCTAAGCATGTTACAGAGTTTATTAAACTCAAAAAGGGACCTTGCAAGGACTAGTTTGCACCACTCCCCTCCTGTTTAGGGACTGGACACATCTCGATTCTTGTTCTGCCCTGCTACCTCCATCTTTCAATTTCCCCAGCAGGTGAGTAGCTCTAGGAGAGGAAATATCTCATTCTTATTTCACAATATGATGTATAAAATGCTCATGTGAAGAGAAACCAGTTGTTAAATACCCTTTCTGCCTCCTGAATTGAATATCAGGGGTTAGAAGGGTACAGAGACCTGTTCAAAGAGTCAGAAGCCATGCTGACCTAACTCTAGCTGTGATAGCTGCAGCAAGGATAAACAAGGCAAGAACAAGCCTTCTTCATCATCTCTTTGACAAGAGGTAAATGGAAGGGTAAATGGAAGCCAGGGGTCACCAGAACGGGATTTAGTCTTTTCTCATTATTTAGAGTCAAACACACCAGTAACAGGGTTGTAATATAAATGTTGGGAGACTTTTGCACTGTCCTGCAAGGGAGGGGTCATCATTGTAAGAGATCACCTACTAGGCAGGTGAAGGATGGAAGGGGTGGTAGGTTGCGTTAGCATATTAAAGTCAATGACCTGAGCTTTCTGTGGGAGAAAAGGAGACTCGAGCAGAGGAGGTCCATCATATAGGTGGATCCCAGGGGTTTGGACCCTTTTTGGGGTTGCTCATGCTGAGTAATGGTTGTGTGGCGGTTGTGTTGGCTGGTTCTGATCCAAGCGTCTGGTGAAAATGAAAGCTGAGGTTTGGCCATCTCCCTTTTTTCTTTCCCTTTTGCTGTAGACATTGTTCGCAGCGACATTGCCCTGGATAAGCAGAAAGGCTGTAAGATCGCCCAGCATCCTGACATAATGTTGGAGCTACAGAGGGAAAAGGCAGCTCAGATGCACTTGGTTTTGTTAAAGGAGCAGTTTTCAAACACATACAGCAACCTCACATTAACAGGTAAGGCTGCAAGACCAGCTCTGGAGCCAGGAGCTGGGGCTAGTTCTTGCTAATTCACAGGTGTGTTAAAACCCTCGGGTGCTTCACCTCTGTATGAATCAGCATCTCTCTGGCTGCCTCTGTTTCCTACCAAGATTACTGGGTGCTGGGAGGGAAAGGACCTGCAGGAACTCGTGGCGGACTCATAAGGCCTCTGCAGTTGGCACCTACGCAGACACTCCAGATTTGGTGCCCCTGGACAGAATGTTTTCTGCAGTCTGACCTAAGCAGAATACCATGGCACGTGAAGTGCTGGAGAAATCTCCCTGCTAACCGTTCACGTCGATGGGGCTGCCGCAATTACTAAATTTGGAGTCCTTTAAGCTGCAGCTGAGTTTTTTTTCTTTCCAGAGCATGCACTTTGTGTGAACCCAGTAAATATTAAAGAGCAAATATAAAGGGATAATGGCCCAGACAGAGATGAGAGGATACTCTTTTTCTGGCAACTGTTTGTATTATCCAGGGAACAGAATCTCAAAGGATGGAGGAGACTGCCACATTTTGGATACACATTTAATGGTGCTTGTAAAGGACTGATGTCTTCAGGCAGTGAGTGGGCAGAAGGATGGGATCCCAGCAGCCAGCAGTGTCCTTTCATAGCTGTTCTCCTTATCACTACAGCTGGATGAGCCACAGACGATGGGAAGGAGGAAGAGACTAATAAATCAAACAAGATCCCCTTCTCCTCTTGCTGGGTCCCTTTCCCGTGAAAGGCAGAGAGGCATCTGATTTTTATGGGAGGGAGGGCCCCGCGCTCTGGCTGGGGAGAAGATGGCAAGCGCCGTGGTGGCCCTACCCTGCTGCTGGGCTGGGAGAGGCAAGCGGGTCCTGCTCAATCTCCCCCCGCCGCTGCTGCCGTCCCTAATTCAATGTCCAGCCCCTGCCTTTAAGCCAGCAGAGGTCTGTGTCCTGCCAGGGACAGCAGTGCAGTGAGCTGTGCTGGACCTTTCGGGGACCCCACAGAGCTGGGGTGGCAATACCAGGGCTGGCAGAGGGCTCAGCCCTGGGGGGTTGTGGGCATCGGGGCCACGGGCATGGCTGGATCGCGTTATTCCTGAAAGCCCAGCATTTAAATGGGATCCTCAGAGCCGTTTCTCATTCCCTGTAACGTAATCCACTTGGCTGTTTATTCCCAGTACAACTGCTGGAATCAACATTGTCAGCTTTTCCCCTGACAACTTGCTTACTTTCCACTAAACAAACTTCCCTCGAGAAGAGAAGCTGCTCTCCCCTGTCCTCCTTCCCTTGTTGCTTCAAAAGCTCTCCGGCATTGCTGGCATTTTTTACGGAACCTGCAGAGCAGAGGTGCTACCTGGTTATCAGCTCAGCTCTTAGCCTTTCCAAGTGTGTTTACAGGATAGTTCAGCAGGTTTTAGCTCTAACTCTCCAGGGGAAAGAGAGCAATTTCACTGGAATATTACCCAAAGAACTATTTTAATGTCCTTTAACTCCCTTTGAATGTGAGCAGAGCAACTTCATAATTGTTATGAAGTTTAATCTTTTATTTCATAGGCATAGTCTGAGAACATGGACTCTAGACAGCTAAGCATAATATTTAACTGGAACTCTACTAACTTGTGTAAATATTTCCCTTCTCCGTGATGGATCTGGTGTTTGGGGTGGGCAGAGGGGGTTGTACATCTGTTGCAGAAGGGCATTCCTTACCTTCAAAATTCAATCAGTCAGAGTTTGCTTGAGGACTTCTTTTTGTTCTGCACAATGTTTTTGTACAGTGCTGTAGGGAGTCCCCAGATCAGCAGCAAGATACATGGGGTGAGGTTCAGGAGCAAGGATCCAGACCTGGTTTGGGGAGGGATAGCGAAGGACTGATTTTGCAGGGATGAAGTATCCAGAGGATCCCTGAGAACAAGGTTTCTTTCCTCCCTGGAGCTCTTGGTCTCATGCAGTGCATGTACTGTGGATGACCCTCAGTACTTGGTGTCCAGCCTAGACTGGAGGAATATTCAACCCCACGCCTCTGAGGGGGGTCCTACTACTGCTAGTTCCTGCAGTACTTTAATGATACCAAAGAAACGTAAATGGAGTATCTTTCCCAAATTTGTGTGAAAATAAAAGTGCTTTAGGATGGGATAGCTGCTCTAGGAGAGCTTGGGAGTAGGAACACCACCGTGAGGCATCTTTGTTCCCGTGCTACTACCGCTACCACTGTAGTGATTTGCATAAAACGTCCCCTTCTCTTCCTCCTCCTCCCAGATGACATAGTTATATGAGCATCTTGAAAGACTATAGATCAGGCCTCCCATGCTGCCTGCAAGTGGGGGCAAGTGATATTGCCATCAAACTTCCATGCAGTATCCTCATGGCTTTAAGAATGAAAGCTCTTAGAGTGCAGGGAGTGTGATTCTGCAGTCCCTGTGGCATCAGTTTAAATCGGGGGGCTTTTTCAAATCTATTCACCAGTTGCACATGGTTCCCAGTGTGCTCCTTATCTCAGCGATCTGGCAGGGTTGTGGTTTTTGCACTGGGATTTAAGCTGCTCCCAGCAGCAGGTACCTCCAGGGTAAGAGGGTGTCTTAAAATGAAATGTGTTTTCTTGTGCTAAGACACAACTGAGACTGAGTGAAACCAGGCAGTCTTTCTGGCTCTCGTTCCTCCAGGAACACATGTTAGACTCTGGCTTAGGCCACTTCGGTTTCTCTAGACAAGCATGAGCTTTCCTCGGCTCCTGTCTGCAGACTTTCTCTTGCATCTTGCATTTGCTTTCTGTCCGTGATCTTTCTAGGCTTACCGAGCCTGCCTCTGAGATGAGTGATAGTCTTTGATCTGTGACAGTACTATTTAAATGCTGTAAAACATTTTGAGGCTTATTAATCTTTGCTACTTCCCCCTTGGTGCCCAGAGATAGGTATCTTGTTTCACAGATCGGCATCTCTGATGCTCTCGGGTGAGCTGATGGTAGAGCAGGGGTAGAGTGCACAGCATCGCCTGCTCTTCTCTGGGAACCGGCTCACTCAACTCAGCCCACAGTGGGATAGGGGAGGAGGAACAGCAGGAGTCTTTCACTAGAAGCACTTTTCTGCTCCTTCCCAGTCGAGTTAGGTGGAGCAACTGGTGATTCTTTATGGCTTGTAGCAGCGGGAGTAGAAGTTACAACCATCACAGCAGGCTCACCTCCTTTGCAGCCCTCAGGAGAAACGTCCAGGTGAAAGTAAGGTGATTTTGGAGCCCTGGAGCTGAGCGGTGAATGTGTGCATCGGGCTGACAGCGGGTGAGGCGTGAGGAGCTGCCCAGGGCGGTGGAGACACAACGTGAATGCAGGTTGTAGGGAGTGAGGTTGTGGAGAGTGGGGGCAGCAGCAGGAAGAGCTTTGCTAGATTAGAACCAAAACCCTCTCTCTGCGGTGCCAGTTTGGGCTGTGTTCATGTACTGCATTTGCACTTTGAGAGATTGGCTATCCACAGGTTTCTGCACTGCTATTAAGTAAAGCCCATTAAGCCTGATAGAAGAGGGAATTGCTCAGGTCAATAGACACATGTGAAAAACTGTCCCCTCCTGTATTAACGTGAAGTGTTAAGTGCAACTGAGCTTCCCAAGGTACAAGGACAAACCATAAATTTGTTTTCAGGACTTCCCATCCAAAGGAAACAAAATAGTGCCCCACTTCTCATTCTGAAGAGTGGAAAAACATCTCTTCTTTCTGCTGAAAGCTACGATGCAGATTACTTCTCTGCATCAAGAGACTGGTGAAGACAACGCCCGAGCCTGTCCCACCACACCACATCTGCACTGAAAAGCTGGTGAGGAGACTGCGGGGTGTGTGGTGAGAAGCCCCCCACCCTGTCACGTCATGCCTCTAAAGGCAGCGGTTAAGGGAGGAGACCCTCCCCACAGGGTACATGATGCTTCCAGTTGTTCCTCTGAGGTCCCACCCTGCTTGAGGGTGTCAGCAGAAAGTCTGTTCCAGCTGCACTGAGAGAGAGCTGGGGGATTAAAATCAGGTGGGAGCTGCTAGGAACTGAGTTGAGAGCTGCCGAAGAGTGCATTTCACTGTCTGTGCCCGACATTGCAATCAGGTGTTTTACATTGGCATCCCATTACCCACGTTAAGGTCATTTAATAAACTCTGCCATAACAGCAGCTGTGAGCTCTTTGTGAGGCTTTCCTTGCAAAAGGCCGCTTCTGGAGGTGCTAGCAGCCAGGCAGAGACTCTCTTCATCCCAGGTAAGTTATATGGGTCCGTGAGGTGATGGTGGGCATATCCCAGCTTTTCCGAAGTGGGGATGCACAATGGTGGTAGGAGCGGGAACAAATCAGATCACGCAGGAGCAGAAGCGTGTGTGTGGCTACTGCAGAGCAGTCGTGCATGGGATGGCATGGAGCAAGGATAAGGGCAGTGTGACTGTGTGGAGAGCTTGCAAGAGAGAAGCTGCCCCACAGAAATTTTTCTCCTCTCCCCTGAAGACAGTGAGAGCTGCAGTTGTGCTTGTTCCTTGGCAGGGAATCACAGGTTGAGCACCTGTGACATTTGTGTTTCCTGCACTTGTGAACCTCCCCCGGTGGTTTTGTGATTCCTGCTGAATGCTGTGGGGCTTGTGAGATGGTGGTCCTCGAGTAGGACATGTCTGCAGGGCCTGGGACCTGTCCTGTGGAGCGTTGGGTCTGGAGGGGGCTGTGGCTTGGAGGCTGCCCTTGAGCAGAGAGCAGGGCCTGGGGCTGGCCATGCTTTTGGTGCCTGTGCTGACAGCTGCTCTCCTTGTTTTTGCTGGAGTTTTCCCCAGATGCATGGTTTTATCGCTACTTATAGCTAACTCCATGGGGCTGAAGGGGGGGACTGCCCTGTGAGATGGGACCTGGGCAGGTTGTTGCAGAGGTAAGGGCAGCTTCGTTGCATTTTTGGCACCTTATTTGGGATCAGCAGCCTAAAAGTCCTGTGGTCTGCACAGCAGTGATACCTATCATAGCTGTTTTACTGGGTGCCGCACAGGGGTGATCTGCAGAGTGCTCGCTCTCCAGCTTTCCTTCAAGGAGAGTGCTCTCTGGGGCTTTGCAACAGGCCTGTGAGTGGCTTTTGGATCAGGCTATCTGCTCTTCTGTCCATCGCAGCCCGTTACGTTATACACGTTTCTTCAGAGCATTGTACAAAATAGATCTGAAAAGGACCTCAAGAGGGCATCTTCTAGCCTTTTCCGTGACAAATCAGCTGTACCTGGACTCCGCTTGGGGAAAGGTGCATAAGGAGAGGCGATACCTTCTCTGTGACCAGCTGATGCAGTTGGAAAAACAGTCAGACTTTGGGGGTCTTGAACCCTTTGTCGGGGCTGAAGAAGAAAAAGCAGCATTCAGAGCTAAATACAGAGTGAAAAAAATTTCCCTGAGTTTGTCTCCTTGATTAGCACAACTAGGGTACCGGTGAAGAAGTCACGTCAGCAAGGGGAAGACCATAATGTCATCAGCTCCCATGGGAAAGAGAGAGGGAGAGAAAATTGCTGTGAAACACTGGGGGGCTTCCTGGGAGGAAGGGACCAGAAAAATTGTAATACATTGTTAAAACAATGACTGTTCTGAGCCCATAGTTAACGACCAGCAGAGTTGCTGGGTCCATTTCGAGGATGGTTTGCAGGTGTCTTCTGAGACCTTGGGATCAGAACTGAGGGGATGGTGCTGGGAAAAATAAACCGTGAAAAACAATCTCTTGTAGCTGAGTATTTTTATACCATTATCAGTTGCTCATACGAGCTCATTCTGAAGCAAAGTGGCTGTTTGTTTTTACTACACAGCTTTCTGAGGGCGTTTGGCTCGTAGCTGAAACATATTGCGTTCCTGGGCATATCTTTGTAAAGCCAGCAGGTTGTTGTGGTTCAGCAGCTGGGCACCAGCATCGCCCAGGTTGTTGGGACATCACTGTTAACTGATTCAAATGATGTGGCTTTCTCCTTGTTTTTAAAGCTCCTGCGGTGGGAGAGATATACCCTCCCTCAGCTATTGGCTCCAGGGCGCAATTATCTATATCATTATGGAGTTGGTGTTCTTAAAATCTCTTGCTTCAGTTTAAGCCCATTACGACATGTCCTCTCCCCGTGGACATGGAGAGCCGCTTACAGCACTCCTTTCCTCTTTGCAGAAATCTTTTACATATTTGAGGCTTGTTATCATGTTTCCCCAAAGACTTCTTTTCTCTACGCTGAACAACTGCCTTTCTTTTGCTCTTTCCTCACGGCCATGTTATTTTCAAGTTGAATGACACATGCCTGGTTGATTCTGCCTCTTGAGGTCCCTTTCAACCCTCTTTAAATTTTTTTTGTGGTTCTGTGTTTTGTTGGAGTCCCTTGGGCTCTCTCCACTTGGTCTTGGCTGTTTTTTGAAGTGTGTTGCCTTGAAATGAGCCCAGTATTACAGCCGAGGCCTTTCTTGACTGAGAAGAGCAGTGAGGTTATTTCCTGTATCTTGTGCATGACACTCCTGTCTGTATACCCCTGCATAATCATGGAATTTTTAATTTTTTTTTTGTACAGTATTGCTTGTTCATGCCTGCACTTCCGCATACCATTTCCCAGCTAGCTGTGCGTTCCCCATATGGAATTTCATCTAGATTCTGTTTTCCAAATTTGGTAATTAAAATGTTACACAAAACTGGAGGTAAAGCCTTGTGAAAGTAAAGGTGTAGAACATCTGTTGCCTCTGTCTTGCGTGCGAGACTTGCTCAGTCAAAGAGAAGGCAGGTTGGCTTCACATGGCAGGGCTGTTGCTTCCAGCCCTTCCTCGTGGATGGATTTTTTTGACACACACACCCCCCCCCAATTTTTCCAAGAATTGAAGTTATGTTGACTGGCCTGCAATTTCCTTGAGTTTTCAACCTATTGAACATAGCCACTCTATTTGCCCTTTTCCAGTCTTTTGAAACTTCATTTGTCTTCCAGAAATTCCCAGAGGTAGTTGCTGATGGACCTCAGCCTATCTGACAATGTCAAACTCCAGTAATCTTCATTCTGCTCATGTGCTACTGTGCCTTACGCTTCTACTGTACTGCTTTTAATTGCATTAACTTTGTGGTCGTAGCTATCCTTTTTCATGCAGTCTGACCCAACAAAAGCATTAAACGTTTCAGCTTTGTCTCCACAACTCTGAGTTGTTGGCTATTGTGAAATTGTGTCCCAATTTGTACCTCTTTGCTTCCTGAGACAGCTGCGAGCCAAACCCCTGGGATTCCCTGCCTTCTCTTAACCTAATTAGTAGTTTTACAACTCATTTTGTGCTGACAGTGTGTGTGTGTGTGTGAGAGAGGTCATGAAGGTGAATCTCTTTTTCAGGTGACACTCTCTAGTCCGTTAAGCAACACTTTGGCTTTCTCATTATCTGATTTGGTTATTGCTTTTGTAACTGTGGGGAACGTGGCTTCTTATGACGTGTTCAGTATTTATTAAATTCAATTTACTGTCCAATTTAACTAGTCTCACAAGAGAAGATATTTTACAAATTGTGTATCTTAAAATTAGCCATTATACATACATTATAATATGTAATGTTGTTACCAGAACCAGCCGGTTCTGGGTGCTGTGTAGAGAATAAAGAAAACACATAAACCTAACAGAAAACAGATTTCGGTGGGAGGGGGGAGGGCTGACAAGCACTAACAGCTTTGGAAGAGCTTGTGGCGTGTTCAGTGGCCTAAACCAATCTATTAACCTTTTCTCCCTGCTCAGGAGGTGATGAACTCTTTGGTCTGTCTCTTCCCACCGACGCAGTTATCAAATGTCTCCTCGTTACTGCTGGTGATCCCTGCTGCGAGCGGTTTCTGTTGAACACTTGACTCTTTCGCTCTGTCCCTCTCTCCTGGTGCCGTTGCTTTGTGCTCATCCACATCGCCCTGATGGAGTTTCCATTTCTCCTTCGTGTGCTGCAAGCCAGGGAGGAGCCTGTGATTCACCCGTATCATACCCCCACGCTAAAATAACTTGCATTTGTTCCCTTATCTTGCCATGTGTTTGCAAAACACCATCTTTCCTGAACTCCCTTTTCCTTCTGCGTGAAATCTCACTTGCCAACCCTTTGAGTTTACTAAAGCCTCCGTCCTTACACTGCACCCCTTTTACCCTGCTGCTATTTTCCCTTCTCTTCCTAATGAGCACAAACACTCACTTCTAGCTCCCTTGCCCACGGTGCTTTCCACCTTTGTGTTTTTTTTTCCCCAGTTTTTCTCTGCTGATAGGAATCAAACCTCGAGGAGCCTCCTTCCTAGTTTTGTTCCTGTCTCTTCTTTCACAGTTCTTTTTTTTTTTTTTCTTAGCGCATTCCAGGAACTTGATGCAAAGCTGTGTCTGATGTCTTCCTTTCCCAGCAAATGTGTGGGCAGTTAAAGGTCCCTAATTACCAGCGAGTTCTGTGTTTCAGATGCTCCCAATAAGCCTGTGCTTCTGATCTCCCTGATTTTGTAGCCTAAAGCAGACCCCCAGTGTGCCAGTGTCTGGGCTCCTTCCACTCTTACGTTACACAGAGGTTTTTATACCTGCCCTTTGTACTACTGAATTTCACTCCCCACTTCTGTGCTGGGCACCAAGATCATCCAGACCTTCTCATGTGATGTTGCTCATCCTCTGCTGTGCTGCTGATAATTTTCCTCTTCGTCAGCATCATGCTTAATTTTGACTTGCAGCCCCTGGAGCTTACTTTGCCTCTCGCCATCAGGTTAGAAACCCCCTCTGCCCCTGTGCTAATGTAGCGCCTGCGAGCAGCAGTCGAATCTGACGGATTTTCCTCTTTCATAAGCTGAATAGATTTGGCTCCTTAAGCTTCACTTTGCCAAAGTCCCTTCGTAGCTCCTTTGTCCTGTGACTGTGGAGGACAGACTTTTCCATCCTGGAGATATGCGCTCTGTATTGTTTTCCCGTACGTGTATTATCTTGTGCTTGGCTGAATTAAAGCACGCTTGGTTGGATGGTGGCCATTTAGCCATACAAATTGGATCACAGGGTAAACGGGGGCTGTTTTGTTCGTTATTTACTAACCTACGCTTGTGCTATCTGCAAGCTGCCTCTAAGGATCTTATATTTATGTTTATCTAAATGATTGGTAAAAACACTGCATCCTGTGGGACGGGAAGCAGGCAATGGATACGTTTTTGTCTCATCAGCCACTTCATCTAGTTACGCCAAATTATTTCTATTAAGGCAAGTTCTTAAATCAAGCTGTAACATCAGTTAGACAGGATTTAATTCTGTACGACATATGTTGGCTGGTAATTAGTTGAGACATGAATATAATGAATTATCACGAGATTCTCATATTGGCTTTTAATTACTTTGTCTAGGTCTGCTGTCAGGCTGACTGGCTGTCGCTCCCTAGGTCAGCTAGTCCTGCCTAAGCACCAGCACGGGGTTAGGGCTCTCCTACCCTTCTAGAATTACTTGGCATTCCAAGATTTATTAAAAATTAGCATCAGCAGGTCAGAGATCTCCTTAGCGCACTCGGAGGTGCAAATTATCCAGGGTGGATGATTTAACAGTGTTTATCTAAAGCAGATGTTGTCTAATACATCTCTTGGTCATTGGTAAACTGTGAAGTACATCTCCCTTTTATGAGGAGTTCATCATCGTATCTTTTTTCCCAAATACAGAGTGCATGTATTTGTATTTTTGTAATTACATTGGTGATTCTACCGTGTGCACAAAATAATCAATCTATGTCTCTGTTCATATTTACCTTCTTTCCCCTCTACTTAAATTCCCTCTATTAACCCAGTAAGGCATGAATTTTTCCATAACGCTTTTTTAAAATACTTTATTAATTTTCTCCACCTCGTAGTTTGCAGTTGGTTGCTATTTCTTTAGCTTTACAGTCATGGTTTATATTGTTTTCTGATATTGCTCTCTGTACCACTGCATAAGGGTGGGTTTCCAACCAAAATCCCCTTCCATCATGGTGATGGAATATGCTGATTTTGGCCACCTGAACCACCTATAATCAAACTAAAAAAAAAAACAAAACCTTTAAATGTTCTTTTGGATTCTTTTGTCCAGTATTTTCTTCCCAATAGTTTAATTAGATAATTTTTCTCAGCCTGGAGAAGTTGAAGCTCCTTGTGTGTGTATTTCTGACCGGGATTAGTGTCCCACTAGCTTTTCTCAGATGCAGCCTTTGAGAAGGCGGCTGCTGATGTGGACGGAGCAGGGAATTTTGTGTCTGAGTTCTCTGCATTTTTTAAAAAAATTTCCTAGCAAATGGTGACATAGCAACAAATTTTGCTGCGGTTGGAGGAGTATCACCAGCTTCAACGCTCTAGCCACCATCCCTATGAGTTTTCTCCCTGTGAAAAATAACAGGAATGGTTATTTACATGCTGCTGGGAAGCTTGCTGCTGGGAAGCTTGCAGCTGGGAATGCGGGATGTGTGTCTGTGGTGTGCAGGATACTTCTCGGACAGACCTGCGCTTTGTGGTTGGGCTAACTCATGGGGAAAACAGAGGAGAGGGGAGAGGTGCGGTTGGTAAGCCTGGCTTGGCGGGGAGCGACTGGGATAATCTCTGCGGCCGGACCCTGGCTCCTGCCTGCACCGCGCTGCTCGGTGGGGGCACTGCCTGCTGGTGGGAACGCAGTTTGGTTCCCAAGGCTTGTTCTCCAGTTGCTCCCTCTAACCCCTTTTCCATCTGTCTGTTCATTTATTATTTACCGCTTTCTCTTGCTCTTTCCTTCGTTAGCTGGTTCCTGATGCTCCTGGCTCAGGAAGGGGCTGTCTTATGGGGAACACGAGGGCAGCAGCAAACGCCGCTGTACTGCTGCTCTGCCAGCCCTCCTTGTCATGGGGACAGGAGCGTGTGGCAAGCACAGTTAATTACATTCCTTAACATTTTTCCAAGATGAGGAAAGGGTCAAAATCCTGGAAGTAAGAGGTTCGCAGTCCCACATGCAGTCTGCGCTCTGCTTTTTCGGAGGCTCGTACTGGGAATGGATATGCTGGGTTGGGAGAGTAACGTGAGAGCCTGTGGAAATGCATGCTTTGTGCAGCTAAAAGTGGTGTGGGGTGGAGCGAGGTTACAAGGTGTTCAAAAGAAATTTTGGATCTTTTTACTTCATTAAGTTTTATATTGGGTTGCTGTGCCAAGAGACACAATCATTGACTTTCTTGACTTTCTTAAAGAAATTAAAAACTTCATGAATTTAAATATCCCTTTTTTTTTTTCTCTCTGAAAAGGTGGCAAAAGCAAGGTTTTGTAGGAGAAACTGAAACCAGTTCAAATATAATTCTATTAACTAATTAGGGGAACCCTGGAAATAGGACTGAGACTCGCAAGCCTTTTTTCTTCTCTTTGCTGGGGCACTCCAAGAATCGGATCACCTGGGGAAAGCATGTTTAAGAAATACCAGATGGTCTCTGCGATGCTCCAGCTGTGGACAATCACTCCCAGCCAGGCAATCTGCCTTGCTGTCGAAGCCCTCTAAAACTGTGCTGCCCATTTGTCATGCTTCTCCAATTGCAGCGCTCTGGATAGCTTCTTTTCTCCTTGTCTGGCTCTTCCTTTCCAGTTTTTATCACCCACCCCCTCCATGAGCTAATGTAGTAACATCCCTTCATTGGCTATAAATCCATTGAAGAGCCATATATAAAATATTACTTTGTTAGGGAAGATTGGGAAACATCTGTTTTTTACCCGTAAGAGTCAGTCTCTACTTGTCTCGTATGACGATGCGACTATTTATATATTTGTAAAGTAAAAAGAAGGAGAGGAAGATGGGAATCCTAGAAACAATTTAAGTGAAGCCTCCAAATGGAGGAAACTGATTCAGCTCTGGGATTTGCTTGGAGGCTAGTGCTTGCAGGGGGGCATGGGCCAAGAAATGACTTAGATGTCTGACAAAGTAATGGTGGTACCAACTGCAGAAGGTCCTTCTGGAAACCTTTTGATCTTGTATAGCTGTTCCTTGGTGCTCCCTGGCACATACTCACCCAGGAGAGCTGCGGGTCTAAACCATTATGTACTATTTACCATATAGAACAGGAACCTGGGAACAGTAATGGTCCTTAGATCAGTAGGAGACTATAACCATATGGGTGTATATGCACAGCAGCAAAAGTACGTGCCTGTGGAGGCTTTGCATTTAGGTGGGTGTGCCAGGGCATGGTGTCTGAGCCTGCTGGCAAGAACTGCCTCTCGCCCAACCTGTCTTGCAGAACTGCCTGCTTTTGCTCACGCATGTGGTGCTTAACCTATGTCTACATCCCCCTGTGGGACAAGTGTGTTGGTATTTGTGAACGTGGGGAGGGCTGTCTTTGGGTACTCCAAGGCAGCGGTGGTGCGAGGGCAGGATGCCGGGGGTGTATCGTGCCTGCTGTGGAGCATGATGCGAGAGCTTGGGGGGATATGGGGCCTCTGGGGTTGGTGCAGGAAGGCTGTCCCGAAGAACCAGCCAGGCTTGGGACACTTTGTTCATGCTGCTGGCATGAGCCGTGGGGTGGGATGCTCTGTCAGCCATGCTGAGGTTGCAAGGAACAAGTCTGTCTGTGTGAGGAGGGATCTTGGGAGCAAACAAGGGGGGATGCTGTGTGGGGTGAGCCGGGCGGGCAGGGAGGATGCACCTCCAGGAGGCTGCCTGTGGCTCTGGGTGCCTCACCTGCGAGGCAGCTGCTCTGCTGGTCTCCGAGCCCCTCAGCAGGTGAATGTAGAATAAGGAAAAGGAAACTTCAGTGCTTGTGTGCAGGTGGTGGCAGGGTTTGCCAGGTGACCCATGCCACAGCTGTTCTCTGTGCCCTGTAAGGCTGCCATATAGGAATAAAGCACCAGAGCTGCTACTGATGGATGCTGTCCTCCTTTCCTGGCTGGGTGCAGTGCCCTCAGGCTGCCCCTTTCACAAACGTGAGATCCTGTTCTCGGTTCTCTCCTCAGTTACAGGTTGCTGTGTTGGTTTGGATCCAGTGTGCCCATCTGAGATGGGAAATGCCCTGGAGAGGACCTCTTCCCTCCCCCTGCCAGTCAGCCTTGTGCATCCCATGTAGCTTCCAAGATGGATGGCTGCCTGCTCTTCTCAGCCTGGCCAAAACCAAACTGCGTGTGCGCCTCCCCTGCTGAGCCTGCTCATGCCTTTCTGCAGGGCTGTGGTTGACAGCTGCATCTTCTCCGCGGCCTCGGAACGCGCTCGCGCTGCTCCCTCTCCCCTTCTCCCACGCACTAGCTGCTGTGCTGCCGTCCCCTCCTGCCGTGCAGGAGCTCAGCCTGTTCTGATGGTTATCTGCCCTTGTGGCCCTTTGGCTTGGCTTTTGCAGCTTTTCCTCTCCTAAGCTCCTTCTTGTTCTCCCTCCCATGGTGCTATGGCAGCCTCTCTTGCTAAGCAGACCTTGAGCCCTCTTCTCCTCCCTCCACCCAGTCCACTGCCTGGCCAGTGTCAAGCTATACGTTTCAGCCCCCTCAGGCACAGGTAGAAGCTCCCAAAGCCCCACACAACACCTGCTTCCACCTGGTATAGCTCCCCTGTAATGCTGGTGACAAGCGAAAGGTTATTTTTAAATGGTAAGATATTAAATGGACATGGCTGCTTTAACACCTGCCATATCTTCGTCCTCTCTGTGCCAAAGCCTTTACTTATCTTGCACGGCATGTCAGGGGACCAGTGTAAAATCTGCTGCTTGGTGTTGGCAGACTCCCGCAGCAGCAAGCATTGTACAGCTCCGAGCTCGAAAACGGCGTCCGATGGTTTCACAGGTGAACACACATTCATGTGTTTTGATGCTGAATGTAAATTTGGACTTAACAGGATAGGCTAAATTTGTGTGGTGGAAGCAGATAATGAAAAAGGAGTTGGAGATATTGCAAACAGCTGGGCAGGCATGAGCCATGTCAACAGAGCAGCAGCTGGAGGGCAGGCACAGCCGGAGCCCTCTGATGGTCAATGGGAAGCTCAGATGTTGGAAGTGGTATTGGTGAGGCAGTGTTGGGCACCATGTCCAGTTCTCTTGTCTGTTTTAACAGAGAAAAGATGCTGTATAGTTGGAAAAGATTCAGAAAAGAGCAATAAATGTGACCAAATCCTGGAAATACGGAGGTATAGACAAGGTTTTAGTAAGATTCATCTACTTAGGGGAAATTAAACAGTAACTTGATCATAATGTACAAATGCCAACAAGGGGAAGAAAAAGTTCAGAGCAAACAGCTCAAAATGTTCGCAAAGAAAGGCACAAAGAGAAACTATGATTTAAAGCCTAATGCAGGACAACCTTGGGCTAATAATGTGCAGATTTATAATGCCGAGAATAAAAGTTGGAATGTTGCTACCTAGGTATGAGGTGAATTAACAGCCACTGTCAGCCTCAAAGCCAGAATCCTGCTGAAACTCTTTCAGGCAGAAGTTATGGATTTCGTGTAGTAATTGCTAGGTCGGATCTTTTAACTCCTATTAAGCGGGAAGCAAAACTATGTTGTATTAATGGTCCTTTCCGTCCTTATAACCTGAATAAATGCGTAACATGAGCATCATGCCTCCTAGAGAATAGGTGATGTCAGGAATTCATTGCTCCCTGAAAACAAACTGAATTTGTTAGCCTTTGCTAGTAACTTGGCCAAATGGACCTTTCGCTCTACTGGGAGCCAACAACAGGTTCCAGTTCTGTGCTAGTTAAGAGAGGAGCTGAACTTAGCCCCCACCTAGGCCAGAACCTGCCCGGCCTTGGTCTGACATGCATTGGTACTAGAGGAAAGATCAAATTTAGGTCAGGGTTTTTTTGGCCAGAGGTGGCTGAATTTAGGCAAGCTTAGCGGCTTCTCCTTGCCATAGCCACCCCCGGGGAGGAGCTGATGTGCTGACCAGGAGAGCGGGGCAGTCTTCGCTCCCTACCACCAAATCCTTCCCTGAAACAAGACCCAGAGACCAACCAGCTGAAATGAACAGGAGGGCCCTGTGTTTGATACAGTAGTCCTTATTTTCCTGCTTTATTTTAAAGCCTGTTCATCCCTCCCCCCCACCCCCCCAAAAAAATTTAGCAGATATTTCATTGAATAAATGTAGTAGAGCTACTTCTGAACTTTGGTGTCCAAAAGTTCATTTATGATCTTGCTGTACATAAATTCCCAGATCTAGGGTTTTGACACAGAAATAGTCTTCATTTGATAGAATGTTACAAATTCAAGTTTCAGAAATTATCCTCTTGAGCCATCTCTGTGGTGTTTGGCACCATGACAAGTCATTAGTCAATCCTGAAATAGTCATCAAGCAGAGAAACAGCTTATTTTATATACTGTTTCTTAGAGAGTTAAATATTTCCACATATTCAGGCTCTGATTGGAGTCTTGGCTCCTTTCCAAATGTTCAACCTGTAAAGATATTTGAGAACCCCAGGACTTAGGCTCTTTCCAAAAAATGATAGATTTCACTTGAATTTTCACAAATGGAAAACCACAACTCCCCATAGCTGCAAAGAAGCAGCTGTCATACCAGGTACAGAGTATGAGAAAACACTTTCTAAAAGCTTCAGGGACTTCCCATTATCTGGAAGTTTTTAGTGCTCTTAAAATTTGTGAAGAAAACAGCGTGTTTTTTTCCGGCACAGTGTTGCCTCAGATAATCGGCTGCACCTGTTTGGAAGTGGTGCTTCACGTTGTTCTCTTACACAGACCCTTGCACGTGTTTCTGTTAATTTTTTCCTAGAAACCCAAGTGTCAACAAATCGGAGCCCCTGCACTGCAATTCTGTGCAAAATCCCGAATTGGTGTGTTTCTGAGCACTTTTGCTGTGGAAAGTCTGTGGTCTGAGTGACTGAATTGGCGTTGGAGTTTGGAAGTTGAGAGCCTGGGATGGAGGGATACAGGCAAAAAGCTGCTGAAGAAATCAGTAGCTCCAAATTAACGGCTCCAAATCTAAAGTTCTGCTTTTTGTTGGTGGTGCTGCTGTTGCTCTTCTCTTTAAAAAAAAAAAAAAAAAAAAAAAAAAAAGGCAATTTTTGAATTCAGAAATTGGGATGGATTTTGGTAATGGGCTTCTTTCAGAAGGGTTAATTTTTGATGTGATTCAGCGCAGACATGCAGGATGAGAATTTGGGAATTGAGGAGTTAAGTCATGATGATGTAAATCATTGTTCCGCATTTAAAATTATAGCGCTCGGGTAATTCTGATGTTGGGGCTTCTGCTTTTATTGGCTGAGAGGTTGCCAAAACATGTGTGTGTTGTTCTGAATTGGTAAATTATTCCTATTTATAGGACAGGTGTCTTCTGATGTCCCGAGTTCAGTTTGTTCTGTAATCCCAGATCCTGTTTCTGATCTACATTTAATAATGTGTGACAGAAGAAGATAGGAACCTTGCAGACCAAATCAGGCTAGGAATGTTTTGAATTTAGCTCTGCCCAGCTCTGTCTGCTTGTTACGCAGGGTATCTTTTCATAAGGGACTCGCCCATCTAAAATTAATTTTTGGACTTATCTTTTCTATCTGAAACACGTTGTCTTTTGGCTTGTTTACATGCAGCCTGGAGGCTTCCTTTGCACCTACTCAAGGAAAAATGCTTTCCTATGTATATTATTTTTTACATATATTAATTTTCTAATGAAGGAGCTGCAGCAGGGCAGGGCTACAGGGAGGGATGTGGTGGCAGGAGCAGAGTTGAGGTGTATGTGATGGGAGAAAAAACCCTTGTGTTTCCATGAGCATCTAAATTAAACAGTTCTTTACAGCTATTGGTTTGGGCTATGCAGTATCATTGAACAGAGGGTTGGATTAATTGCAATTAGTTATGCAACTGACTCAAAGACTCTTTCCTGTAATTTTGCAAGCTGGTGGTGGAAATGAAGACAGACCATGTTATTGCGATACTGATGCTTCTGCCTTGGTTGTTATACTGCATTTTGAAAATTTGTATTAAAAAAAACCAACACCCTCACAGCTTGAAGTGAATGTGGAGCCAACAGTGGTGTTTGATAAGGGGGAAGCAAAAATATGACTAAGCTCCTCTTCTAGAGAGGAGCACAGGCTGTAGAGGTGGGGGTTCAAAAGAGGCACGGGCTGTGGGGATGAAGGAGAGAACCAGAGGTTCACAGGCAGGGGAAGCTCTTGAGATCCCTAATTCAAGGGAGGAGGTGCAGCTGCAATGCCGGGGACGGAGGTGGAGGGGAGGAGTGGAGCTCCCTGCTGTGTCTGCTGCCCCATCACCCTCTGGTCTGGCCACCGCAGAGCCAGGCCCTGCCAGGGTATGGGACAGCAGAAGCACTGAGGAGTCCCAGGCGAGGACCCTGCCGCAGGGTGGATCGGCAGAGCGTTTCCGAAGGGCGGCAGTGGTTTGCAAGGAGCAGCTTGCTGTCTGCTGAGCGCTGAGGGATACCATCATGCCAGAAAAGGAACTGGGTCTGGGGGGGGGCTGGAAAGGGCCATGAGAACTGGATGGGAGGTTTGGCTCCTTGTCAAGCAGTTTCTGAAGCTGGATTAGTCCTCTTCGCCAGCTGGTGTGAGATGTTAGGTTTGTGTTATTTCTGGCAGCCCCATGGGGACTGGGAGTAACTCCATGCCTCTTGTTTCTCTTTGCAAGGACAGGATGGTCCAGAAGGAGCATAAGCTTTGCATTTCTGTCCCCAAGAGATGCAAGTGCTGGTTTGCCCCCAGGTAGAACATGTGAGGAGAAGGACCCAGGCTGCTGTGCCTGTCTTTCACCTCCAGTGCCACCAGCTTCCTCCACTGGCAGCATCTCCTGGGCTAGTCTGCTCATCACATCAGCATCTGTCCAGGTTTCCCCAGACGTGTCCTCTCATCTGTCACTGTCCAGACAGATTTGGGGGATTCAAGTGTCTACCAGCCTTGCGTGCTGCCGTGCGTGCACAGAGACTCCGACTGGACTGCCCCATGTCTGGGAAGCCCAGATGTGTCCACAGATGCAGGAATCCCGGTGGGCTGCCAAACGTCTGGAAATGTAGGATATGCCCACATGCACAGGAGCTTTGAGCTGCTGCTTGTCTGGAAATCACTGATACACTCTTAAATGGGAGGGACCGGACACTTAGGGGAGTTTTGGATGGGCAAAATATGTATGTGTTATACAATTGCAGGAAATGCAAGATCTTGAGAAGGAGCTGGTCTGCGTGTGTCTGAGCCTAGCACATCCTTAGAAGTTTAGGATTAGCTTTGTTGCACATGCACAGACCACTCCATACAAGCGTGCATGCATTGGAAATCCCTGCCAGACTGTCCTAGTCCTTTACATTCCCTTCCTAGATGAGGGAATTTTTCATCAGATCAGTAGGAAGGTCCTTTGTGTCGTGGTCTTGCTTTGAGGCAAAACCTTTAATTTGTCTTGTGCCTAAAATTCTTTTTTCTGCCTGAGCTTTGTTCTTCCTTGCTGGGCTGCTCCATCCCCTTTCTGCACAGGTCCCCGCAGGGATCTCTGCCTTCTCATTCCTCTTGCAGCAGAGAAAGCAGAGGATGCAGGACGTGGTGTCTCTAACATATGTCTGACAAGCTGCTTGCTTGCATTTGGGACATGGAAGCACTGTAACTTGAGTGTAAGCTGTTGCGTTGGCACCGTGGCTTTCCTGGACCAGGATCCCAGATTTTTGTGACAGGCTGGAGAATGAAGGAAGGATTTATAGCTTCCTCTCCTAGATCCAGGCAAAATGCAAGGCAATTTACCAGATTTTTCTCTGTGGCATTTCTCTCAGTTCTCATTTAACAGGGCCATGCTATTTGGTCCTCGCTCTGGAAGCGAGCAAACGTGCTTTCCTGTAGCTTCTGTCACTGCATGCAATGGGTGGTGGACACCTCCCACCTTCCTGAGAGCTGTTGGGTGATGTGCCCTGAATGTGGCCAACACAGAGGCCACCTCGTTCCTTCAACCCCTGTTCTAGGGTGACTGAACTCCCAATAGATCCCTTTTTTCTTCTGGAAAACAGATTTGTTCTGGCATTCGCCCTTGTCCACACGCTCCCCCTAGTGAATTCCAGGGTTAAAAAATCATGTAGGCTTTCCATAAGAGCTGCCTTGCTTGTCATTTAATGATTCCACCTCTGAACTGGGACCAGGCTGCTTCACTGGCTGCCTTGACAATGTCTCATTTGTCTTTTCTTCTTTTATTTAGCTTTTCCTACATTTTTCGCACATTCTGTAGATTCTCCTGCATTCCAAGTGTCTTTTATTTTCATGCCTCCTTTTATCTCTCTATTCATCTATCCCAGTATAGACAACAGAAATGCTAAATCCACATAATCTGTAGAAAGCATGAACTGGGTTGTTAGACATTTTCCAAACATTACACTTCATGGAAATATTTTCCTGTAAGATGTAGAAACGAAACAGCTGTCTCCTGCTCTCCCCTGGACTGTTCCTCTGCAGACTCTCCTGCTCTCTGAATTTACAGCACCATCCCTTGGACAAGTGACCAATGGCCAGCTTCAAGCAGTTGTATTTATGATGTGCCAAGCAGCAGTGAAGATGATGGTGTTTATATGCTAGTCAGATCTATGTGGTGGGATTAACGTACCCCGAGAGACCTGCTGCTGATGTTTCCAGAGTCAGGAACGTTTCACCAGCAGAATTGTCACTAGGAAACTTGGTGCAAGTCATGGCTGATGGTTCACCGCTGACTGCTCGCTCTGCATGAACTTTTGGCAGACTATGGGACAAGCAGGGATGTTCCTCACTCGTGCATCCTCCTTCCTCCCACTCGCCCCTGTCCTTCTGGCTGTGTGCTTGGCCAAACAATAAAAACCTTCCAGCTCCTGCCAGGAGCTGAGGACTGGGGTAAGAAATGAAAGGAATAGGTGCCTCATGTAACCCAGCTACCCTGGAAGACAGTGGTCACCTGGCTTTTGTCTTTATGTTTCTCTCTTGTTGGGTGACATCACCTCTCAGCTGGCCTGCTGTGGCTGGCCTGAGCATGGGATGGCAGCCCTGACACACTGCTGGGGGACATGCCAACATGGGCATGGGTCGGACACCCCCCTCCTAATGTAATTGCTTGTTCTAGCTGTGTGTTGTATAATTTCAGCACACGGCTGAAGATGTATTGATTGCTAGAGGGTAATTCTTTCTTGATTCTTATGGGAATTTATGGGAAGCTTAATGCATCAGTAGAGTTGTCTGAACTGGAATGGTAAATCAGGAAAAACAAAAACACACAGCAAAAAGGTTTGGGCTGAAGCAAGCAATCCTTCCCCTTCCACATGGAGAAGTGAACGCCAGGCATTTTGGACAGAAGTGTCAACATCAGTGTTAGTATGAGCTAGCAGAGTGGGCTCCTGAGCAGATGATGGAAGAGGAGAAAAATAGTGAAATTCGTATGTTACCATCTCCAAACTGAGCAACTGGAAAAAGAGCAGGCGAGACCAGAAATTATTTGAAGATTTCGCTTCCTTTCAGTATTTTACTGGAACTGAGTGAGCAGATATTCACAGGCTGTATTCCCAGCTGAGGTTATTTTTTTTTTTCAGAGCATGTTCTGGCAAAGGATTTTTGGCTATGGCCCATCATCAACCTGAATGACTGGGTGATACCACGGGGAAGAAATCAGCTAACAGCAAATCATGGATCTAAATTTCAGGCAGTTGTTGACTGCGCAGCCGTTATAAAAAGGCAGCATAACTCTGTATATTGTAATCCAGTCCTTTTGGCTTTGACCTTGATCAGATAAAGCAGAAACTACTCTTACCCTTCAGCACTGGCCCGTGAGAAGCGTGGTGCCAATGTGCACTGGCAGTGAGGGTGCTCTGCTCTGTGGGAGGATTGGATCGCTGCAGAGGTACCTGGGCAGTCTCTCCGCATGTGCCACCCAAGTGCCCCATGGGGATCTGATGGTTTGGGAGCTACTCTGGCACATGTGCAGATGAGTCACACGTGAAGCTGGGGAATAGCAGAGACTTCAAATGGGAGGACATCTGGATATGCGCAGAGCACATCTGGAGCACTGGAGTTGCTGCACCTTTGCAGCATCCCTGTATTGTGTGTGCCCTGTGTGCACAGATTGCACCCAGCACACTTTGAGAAGTACTGCCTGGGCAAGAGGGCAACTCTTGATCTTTCAGCACTTGCCACTGGCAGTTGTGTTGTTGCCAAACCCATGCTGCCCTGGTGCAGGGAGGGGAGCACCCTCCTGAGGCCATGGTGGGCAGAAGCAGGAGGAGGCTCGGCTGGGCACCTTGTGGTGTCTGGGGATGAGCAGCAGACATCTGGCTAAGCCCGTCCTTAATTCCTAGGTGTCTGTTATAGAAACAAGGTGGGTGGCATTTTCATTTGCATGTTGTCTGATGCAAAGTGATCATGTCTGTAAATGAGCACAGTTCAGTTCTGAATACATAGAGGAAAAGAAATTAACTCTCTAAGCTTAGAGGTAGAGATAAGAAAACCCAGAAGAGGCATCATAGTGCTGGAAAGCCTCTGGAAGCAAATGTCCTGTATGTTCAGCACAGCTCAGATGCACAAGTATCAGGGCTGGTTTTGACTGGGGATCAAATAAGTCCTTGCAAGGAGGTGACACTAAAGACAGATTTTTATGTTGGGATTCAAATGCGTTACTGGGTTTGAACAAAACTGCTGTCAACTGCAATTTAAGAAGGTTTACAGAACTTCCCTGCTCTTACACTAACTTTGTAAATAAGGAGGAAAAAAAGTGCAAGTATATTACTAATTTAAAACAAATATTTCACCATAAATGCTCTGCAACATTAAGGAACACTACTTTCAGTTATTTGCTTCCTATGTAACAAAAAAATGCCCTTCCTTCTCTATCTGTTTTATGATGGGAAAGTTTGTAAGTCACCTTATCTTTGCAGGTATCAGAAACATCACATATGGCACTGCCTTAATGTCTTTTTTTCTTGCAATTTCCTGGATTGCCTGCAATGTCTTTGTTGAAGCAAAGCATATTTAACCACTGGAGAGACTTGTGAGAGAGCTAAATTCATCTTTTCTCCTGAGCTTTGCAAAATAGGTTAAACCAACACAGTGCTCATGGATGTTAGAAGCTCCGACATGCACATAAAATGTGAGGCTACTGAATTAAGAAATAACTGTTGTTCACTGTTTCAGCATCTTATTATAATTATCTCTTTATTTTCTCTGCGATTTTTGCCAGGCAGAGATTATCGGAAAATGGAAAATGAGTTTAATATTGAAATATCTGCATTACTGTTTGTGCAAAGCCCAAAGTTTCTTCAACAGCCAGATAATGTGAAGGGAGAGATGAACTTGAGAATACATAACACAAAGCACATTAACTTACTGGAAACTTGGGCACAAATGTTGTTCTTTGATACGCACAGCCAACCCCTGTTTCCACTGCTCTCAGTGAACGTTTGCTTGTTCCCAAATGCTTAGTCTGGTATGGCTAATGAATTTAAAGTCTTCTGAAAATGCTGGCTTCACCAGACACTTCAATACATGAAAATGCTTGTGCTTTAAATCTTAATACTAATACTTTACCTCGAATTTTTCAAGTCCCGTGCCATGCTTGTTTAGGGACTGTCACAAGTTAAATATGCCACTGTCACGCTTTGCCCGTGCCTGATGTACTACCCTATGTGACTTGGTGCTGCAGCTGCAAGACAACCCAGGAGTGTTGGGCAAAATGTTCAAGGATATATATATATTTTTTTTTTAAATATATATATATATCTCCACTAAAAGAAAAAAAAGTGCATTTTGCAGTAGGAGTGTATAGCAGATTTCTTAAAATCAAGTGTTAGTGCTGAGCAGCCCAGGGTGAGGGTTCTGCAGTACAAAAGAAGGAGAAATAATCTGGAGAATGAAGGGACTTCTAGTGCTAAACTCAAACTGTGCAGTGATTTTCTTCTGCTTCCACGTCCTGCCATTTCTGGTGAGAGCTGCTGCTAAATTGCTGGGTGCAGAGCCTGAAATGTTGTATCAAGTGCATCTTACAACACTGCAGTTAGTGGATGGAGTGACTGCCCTCTGGGGGAATAAGGGCCATCAGGAGCAGAGATCTTGATGAGCTCTCTTGGCTGCTACTGTGCTGAGTCCAGTTCAGGTTATCTTCAGCGGACTGCGGCAAATCCTGTTTCTGCCAAAGATGAACACGTGAGAAATGAACTGGGTGTTCTGGGCACTTATCGTAACTGGAGTATTACTGAGAAGGGATGGAGACCTGTGGCTTTGTCACCAAATGCAGTGATCCATGCTGGGGGTGGGCCAAGGGTAGGTGCAGGAAGATACCCTTCCTCTTCCACCTTCCATGGCTCCTTGGCATGTCTGAGACTGTTCAAAGCTCAAGAGAGTTTAGATACTTTTTCCCAGTTTGTTCCTGTGTAGCTTTTCTCCTGCATTTCAGACGGAAATTGCAAAAGAGACAGTGAGGAAGTCCCATCTGCTCAGTGCCTCTAGCCTAAGCATGGTGGGGGAACTGGAATTGCTACAGAAGTGACTTTATATGTTGTGATATTCAGCCTGTATATGTAATCTTTAGGGCGCTCATGTCCTATGAAGAGCCAGCCAGACCTCTGTGATTCTTCGGGTCAAACCCGCAAGTCTCCTGAATGTCAGCACCGTGGTCTGGAGCTGCAGATCTGTCCTCAGAAGTGGCCTGTGACATACAGTCTGATGAGAAGAAAAGCCACTTCCGTAAGCGGGGGATTGGGCAAGAGGGGCTTTGCGTTTTGGCTGCAGCTCTCCCACTGCAGAAGAGTGCTGTTAGCTGGTTGTGAGGCTGAAAACTGTCCTGGAGGAGCCCAGGAGCAGAGATCTGCACAGATATACCAGGGTCTTCTTCCTAGCTAGCTCCCTGGCCTTGGCCAAACCAGGCAGTGCGTCATCCAGTGCCTCTGGATGAGTTGTTCTGGTCTTGGGAAGGGGCCTCCGGGGCTGGTACAAGACAAATGAGTCCCTTCTTTTCCTCCTCTCCCCCCAGAACTGCGTGTATCCGTGTGATTTATGTGACTCTGGATTTTAGCTCATGTTTACTCTGCGGAGAGCCTGATGGCTTCTCTGTTTGCCTTGGTGCTTGCCTTAGCACATTGTTCTTGCCGCTGACAGTTGTACTGGCAGTGTTCTTATTTGGAGAGTAGCAGGGGGGTGGTGGTGAGGAAGACAGCGGTGAGGAAGAGGTGTCGTGCTGTGCCGAGCCGGTGCTGCTGGCTGCGCTGCCTCACCCTGGGCAGGCGATTCCCACCCGCGCTGTGCTGCTCGATGGGAAACCCAGAAACAGGGAAGTGTGCTCATGGGTCAGGAACCAAACAGGTTTGAGGTGTTTGGAGCATTTCTGCAGGGGCTGGAGACCCTGACTTTAACCACCAGATAAAAATCTGCCTTCCCTCATCCCCAGGAGGCATCAGGCCGCTATCACCTGTGAGAAGAAACCGATAACTCAAGTAGAAGCAAAGTGGAAGCTGAGGGAGGTGAAAGCAGCTCTTTGGATGATGTGGGATACAATCACTGCTCTTCCAAAGCTTAATGGGAAAGAAGGAAACACAGGGGTTTGTCAGAGGCTTGTTGCCATCAGTTTGGTTTTATTTTGTGGCTCTTTAAGGGGGGACAGAGCAGGAAAAAGAGCAGGATCTTATGCAAGCCTGTGCAGCACTGAAGGTGGGAGGAATTCTCCAACTCCCAGCGGGTGGAAGAGATTTCTGCGCGCAAGAGGGGCTCGCGCGGGCTCTGCTGCTGAAGACACAGCTTGAAATAATATGCAGCTCTTGATGACACCTCCTCAACACTTAGTAAATTTGACCTCCTCTTTCATGTGCCATTATACCGCCTCACATGGCTGCGCAGGCGGCTAGCACGTTGAATCCGAATTTCACATTTTCAGGCAAGGAACATGAGCTCTTTCAAATTGAACGGTGATGCTACCAAGGGCTGGCTCTACTTCCCATCGCCTGGGAGGTGGGAGGTCAGTTGACAGGAAATCTCATTCTCTGTCATCCAGGAGAATTGCCGTCCTTCACGCGAAGGCAGGTTTGGTTTGGTTTAAAGCCCTTGTGCGTGCTGAGCGGCACAGGTGCTCAGCCCCTCCTAGAAGCACTTAGCCTTAAGTGCAACATACTCGCCCTCGATGTTGTTAAATAGCTTTTATAAACACTGCCTGAAAGTGCTCTGATTATACATGACCTTCCCCCTCTGCTTAGTGTCATCTCATTAATCTATTAGGTGAATAATTCTGTTTTGGGAACAGAGCAAATACAGAAATTGCACAATGAAACATATTTAATGTATTCAAGCAACTTTTTTCTTAGTATGAAAACAATCATCTGCCATTCATTTTTCATGTTGTTGAGTATTTGCAGGCCAACATTGGAAACAGGCTGGTAATTTGGTCCTCCTTAATTTTGGCACCTGTAGTTATTTTAGAACTACAGGCTGTTTTCTGTGGCTTTACTGCTCTGTAATTCAATACCCTTTTAGGACCTTAATGCTGCCATTAGTAGCAAATTGGCCTCTATTCTGAATAAAACTCTTTATTACGTTTGTTTGTTTAATTTTTATTAGAGAAGGGTTGCCCAAGAACCACAGGGAATGAATTTCCTAGGAGGTACAGGGGTAGTGCCTGAAGTCCCTTTCCCGTAATTGCTGGTGAGAGCAGGAAAGCCGGGAGCTGTAGGGAGCTGCAGGGTGCAGATGGTTAGCTCTGGGCTTTGGATAGCCAGGCTGGTGGTGGTGGTAGCATCTTCTCATGAGCCCCTCTCCGGACCTCTGAGTAATGAGCTTTGTTAGCTAATCTGTGCACAACTGAGAGCTCAAAGACCTGTATATACTTTCTCTTTTGATGTGTCTTTCATTCTTCCTTTGCAAGTTTTTTTCCTGAAAAGATAGTTATTCAGGTTTGAATTCCTTCATCCATTTTGTTGACCCTTTTCTTTGCTTGTGTGGCTTGTCTGGTTTTGCCTTTCCCTGTTCGTGTTAGCAGAGGGAAGATGAAGGCTGGAACCGGGGCTGCAAAGGGGATGGTGTCTGTACCCCTTCCTTTGTCTCAGCGTGGCTCATGCTCACCACAGCAGTGGTTTGCTCCCAGGGAGGAGATTGCTCCCAGGACTCTGTGGACCAGAGGAGAGGAGAACCCCTTAAGCACCGGCCACCCCAGCTCCCCTGTTGCTGGGGCAGAGGATGCCGGGGTGCCTGACCAAGGTTGGTGCCAATGTGTGTACCTGGGACTGGGGGGATGCTGGAGGAGGGAGCTTGCTCCTCCTGCTGTGTTTTGGAAGGAGCTGCCTAGTCCTCCTGCATCCTTCCTGGCTGGCCTTGACCCTCCCATCTCCCGGGCCAGCTCTGCAGTAGAGCTAGGAGAAGATGCTGAGCCGTGCAGTCTCCATTTCCTTGGGAAAGGCACGAGTGCAGGAGGTCGGTAGGAATGGCTCATGCCGCCAGTGCCCAAGGGTTCCAGCCAGCAGAGTTGTGGCAGTGGTCTCCCTAAGCCCCTCTGCCTCGGGACGATGGAATCAGCTGGGAGCAAGCAAATCCAGGGAAGTTTTCCCTCCGCTCTCTGTGCACCATTTGCTCATAGTTTTACAGGTCTCTAACACACACAAAAAATTAAGTCTTGTTCGAGCAGACATCTGACTATGAGAACGCGCATGCAACGCCCGCCTACGCCAGAGTGCTGCCGAGTGCCTCTAGCACAGCAAAGAGCTCAGACTTGCTAATTTCCAGCATCCTTGGCTGCTTAGAAGGGTGGGGGGGGAAGACTTAAACCCCATACGTGGGGAAGAGCCTGTTGTGTAATTACTGCTCCAGCCTTCTGCTCCCGCAGTTGCTCCCTTTGCTGGAGGGACCGAGGTCTCCGTTGCTCCTTTATGGTCCTGAGTTAAGGTTCTGTCGCAGACCTTGCAAGCAGTCCTGTACGTTTGCATAATTTCATGTCTATTTCTCTCGTTCCTGTAATGAAAGGTAATCCTAGACAGCGTATCCAAAACCTTCCCTGTAAAGCTGCAGGAATCAGTCATACAAAAGTTAGAAAATACCCAGGCCCATGCGACCTTAATTCAGTTCCCTTGCACATATGCATTACAAGAGTATGCGATCATGTAATTAAAAACTATTGGCTTGGCAGGACCTTGGCGTACTCCTTGCACAGAGTAAGATAGAGGACTGCAAGAAGAGAGGGAATGTTTACTTGTAGTTAAGGCGCTGGTGAGGGATGTGGGAGAACTGGATGCTAACCCTGGCGCTGTCACAGGATTCCAGTGTGATGCTGGGCAGAGCCGATCCCCCCGCAGCCACAGAGGGTGTTGAACTCCATTATCAGCAGCTCGCCTACTCTAGTTTTTTGACTATTCGACTTTCCAGCCTGAAAAAAAAACCCGTTAGCACTGGCTATTTGTATAAGATATGAATCTGAATAAACATATGCGCAGACAATTGTAGGGAAAGGATGAAAACCTCTTATCGGAGGTTTTATCCCAGATTATTTCCTTCTGTAGCCACTCCAGAGCCCATGAATGAGGCTGGCTGTTTTCATGTTAGAGCTCTCAAGCTTTAAGGGCTCTCTGTGTCCAATTAAACAGTAGCATATCTCTTGAATATTAACACATTAAAAGCAATATACTTCCAGCAAAGAAATCTGATCCTAATTGGCCCTGGAATATTTTATTTTCCAAACTGAGCTGTGAGCCGTTAAGCTTCCTTTTTTAAGCCTAAGCAAACATTACATTCTTAGGGGAAAGTCAGCCCAAGGAATGGGGAAAAATAGACTCTCAGACCATGCTTGTCAATCTTCCATTTTCCAGTGTTTTGCTCAGAAACAAGCACAGGAACTAATTGACTTCTATCCCCTTCTGTCTGTCTTTTTTCCCCTTAACATAGTGACTCAAATTAAAACAAAGATAAAATTCCAGGGGAAGCTGGCATTAATCAGGGTTTGGATTAAATTAAATTAAGTGCTTTTTATTGAACTCAGCAGTATTAGTTATTAAAACCAGAAGACCTTTCCCAACTAGTGTAAAAAAGCAAACAATGACTCATACTGTGGCATAGATTTTATTGGGAAATTAAAATGCTCATTTTCTCTTATTCTTTCCTTTTTTCTTTCCTTTTTTTTTTTTTTTTCTGACTTCAGACAAACACATGTAAACAACCACTGGTGAGCCCATGCTTGCAGACCCCTTAGCCTGAAGCTGCGCTGCTGTTGCTGGCACTGGGGCTGGCTCTGCCCATGGTGGCAGAGTGAAATTGCTTATGCAGATTCAAGGTCTCCTGTGCCCTTGATGCCGCAGGATGACTTGTAATTGATATAAGGATCAGTCCTGCGTGGTGCTGAGCTGGCACCAGGTAGAGCTCGAGACTCTGGGCATCATTTAAGGGCAAGCAAGAGTTAGCAAGGGGTTTTCAAAGGCAGAACGGGGATGCCTGTCCTAGCTCTCCAGCATCTTCCCCACCCACAGTCAGTGATGTTCTCACCCTCTTTTACTTTCATGAAACTTGCTTTTCTGGAGCCTGTCAAGTTCTCCCTGCTGGGCCCATGATCAGGGCTATGAATACCCTATCTGTGCCACACAATGCCAAGTCCTGTTATTAACCCTTGAGAGAGGGATGAATCTCAGCTTTTCATATCCATGGAGTGGTGATTTCCCTGGGAGCACCTGCTCTGCTCCCAGGAAGGGCAGAGAGATGTGGCTGGGCTGATGCTGTGGCATGGCAGTGGACCAGGCGAAGCTGTGCTGGTGTGTGGTTCTGGGGAATGGGGACCATAATGGCGCCTGTCTGGCACTGCCAAGGATGCAGAATGTGAGGCCCTTCCAAAAGCATCTGTGAACGGGGGGCTTGTGTGTCGTTGGGGTAGGAAAAAGGTTTAGGAAAAGATTTTGGAGAGTATGTAGATAGTCCAGTCTCTGCACCAAACCAACCGTCTTCAACAGTCTACAGAGGATGGGTTGTGTCCTGGCAGAAGGGAGCACAACAAGTATAAGCCTCCTGCTCTAAAACAGGAGACCCGGGTAATTATAAACCGGTCATTTTGACTTTGAAGTCAAAAGAGGAAGATGCTAGAGCAAATTATGAACTGATTTAAAAACATTTCTAGGATAATAAGATGACGAGAAACATTTGTCTAACCTAGACTAGTCAAGAGCAAGTTTGTTTTCTTTTTTGACATCCGTTGATCTGGGAAGGCAACAGTAGCTGTGATATATTTTGACTGTGGGGTAGTATTTGTCTCAAAAGCAAACGAAGGACACTTGGTTTGGATGAAATCATTACAAAATAGGAGGAAAAAAAAATACTTGAAGAATAACTATAGCTAGTTCTCTGTCAAACTGGGAAGAGAAATCATGTAGGAAACCTTAAGGGCAATGTCCAGTATTATCCAATGGTTTCATTAAGTTATTTCATTCCTTCCATTCAGATTCAATTTAGAGGGGTTTCAAAGAAGCACATTTCCGTTGTTGATTCCCCGTGGTATCTAAGTGTTTGTTAATGAAGGCAGCTGAGAAGAAGGGAGACCAGTGGGTTGAGGGCATGCAGCCCCCCCCCCCCATCAGGGCAAGGGTGATGTGAGATGCTGCAGTTACTGACCTGGACCAGTCAGGGTTTAACCCCTCCTTCCTTCCCCAGCACAGGTATAACCTACAGAAAGGGCTTGGAGATGAAGAAAACTGCATAAACTGAGAGCTCTCGACCAGTCAGCTCGAACTGCTTTACAGATAGCATAAAAGCTTTGAATTCAAGGCAGCTGAAGTGAAGCGCTGGGAAATCTGGCTGTAGTTTGGTTGAAAAAACAATAATATATTTCCCTTAGGTAGGAAACCTGCCTTCCCTTGTGCAATGGTACTATGTAAGATGTTATAACATGGCTGGTGCAGGAGGACACCTGGCAGGGCAGGGGGCAATTAGGAATTTGGCTTTTGTGGGCAATGCTTGATTTTTTTTTTTTTTTTTTTTTTCATTTTGGGCTATTCATGGCCAGTTCAAATAAGAATTGCTTTTAATTAAGCAGGGGCTAGACAGAGGAGGCTCACTACGTCTTGCAGTAGAGGAGCACACTGGGCGAAAAGCCATTTTTGTGTATCTGCCTGCTCCAAGGTGGTGTGTACTTGTGTGTCCTGAGCGTGTACATGAAAGAGGAAAATGTTTAAGAATCTATACAGCGTAGGAATGTGGGGCACCTTGCGTCTGGATTTCGTTTGAGGGAATTAAGAGCTGATCCTTAGCTGGAATATGAATCAGATCTGATTGTGTCTGTGTTGACTAAAAGAGGTTGTATGGTGTGCATGAGCCGGAGCTCAATCTAATGTGGAAAAGTTTGATCCAGAGCTCTGGTTAATTTAATACTTGACTATTCTACCTATTTTAGTTCTGACTCAAAGTTCAGCAGTCTTTCTCGTCGGCAGTTGTTTGTATTAGCAAAGGACATGCGTGCAACTAGAGAAGAAGGACCTTCATGCACCCAGACTTCTGTGAGTCCACCAGAAATTCGTTATTGGGCTCCAATATTTTGTCTCCGTTGCTAGAGGGACTGGAGGAGCTTTCGCTTCACCCTGCTGCCACGATGGGGGGGAATTAATATCCTGCAACATCCCATCAAATCCCCAAATGCATTCATGGTACTGGGTTCGTAATCCGTAGTTTTACAAGGTTTTAAACTCATAATATACTTCAGATATTTTACATGCTTCAGTAAGTCTATTGTGCTATATTAAATATACGTTAAGGAAAACTCCCATGATTAGTTTTAGTACCTTTAGATATCTAAATAAACACTGACTGAAAAAGAATATCTATATCAAAGCAAAAATTTTCAGAATAGTTCAAAGAAATACAATTTAACTCCCTTAATATCATCTCCTTTAATGGGAAACTTCTCTCATTACAATCATTCTTGGCTTTTGAGGTCAGTAGGCATTAATACAAAAATCTTGTCTGTCTTGCATAATAACATTGAGCAAAAATTCTTATTCAGAAATTCCTACTTAGAACTTGCAACTTCTGGTTGAACCAGAGCAGATTTTAATAAAATTTTCTATTCTTCCCTTAAAAAGATAACATGTGATGGAGAATCCTCCACAATATAGATAAATTGTTCAAATGATTAACTGCCTTCACTGTATGTATGTATAAAAAGGAGGCTTATTTCTAGTACATACATTTGTCTTGCTTCATTCTGTCTCTAAAAATTACTCTGGCTTTGATAAATTAAAGTGTAACTTATAATTAAAAAAAAAAAAGTCTTTTTAACATATTCCGGTGCTTAAGAGGTGATTGACGCACTATCTGTCACCAGAATAAATTGAATAGCTTGAAGTTCTTTGGTATCTCGCTGTGGAGTCATTATGCCAGCATTTCTAGGAGCAAAGCCATCTTCCATTCATCTGCAAATTTCCCCTTGTTATGGCCAAATTGAAAGTCCTCATTTCCTGCCTGAAGGAGGTCTAAGTGAATAACAGAAAGTGAGACTTCATTTTTTAAAAAAAAAAAACAAACCCTAAATATATGAATATGTAATCTGTTGGCTTTTTTTTTTTTTTGTGGAACCTTGAAATTTTCTAGGGTGTTGTGGGTGGGAATTAGGCTTATGAATAGAAAACTTCCATCTCTAGGTGCTGGGCTTCCACGGAGCCCACTTAGGTGCTACATTCCCACAGACATCGGGGCCCACAGAGGCTGGGCATGAGGCTCCACGTGGCCTGGGAGGGGCTGAGTTCATTTTTTTAAGTTTAAGAAATGGATTGGGACGTGTCTCTAACAGCCTGATCCCTCAGGAAGGTTCAGTGGGGAAAACCTGAGGCTGGAAAATGCGCAGGGGCAAGCAGGTGGTGAAAGGCAGGGGCTTGTGCAGTGCTTAGAGCAGTCTAGATTAAAAAAAATAAAAACATCGCCAGTTGTAAAATTACAGCTTTCTATAGCCTTACATGTATTTCTACCTCCGACCCCAAGTTTTCCATCACTCCCATGTTTGTGATCCCCCCCCCCAAAAATATTAACCTTACTAGTACAGCCCTGTTACAGACAGCATTGCAGCAGGCTCTCCTGGGAGGGGCACCGTGTGAAGCCAAGAAAGTGTTGCTCAGGATAAGTACCCTGGTCCTAATTTCATCATCCGTGGTACTGTGACTAGTCTTCATAGCCATGTGAATGATGATGACAGAATATGCCTGGTACCAAATCACATTAATTATGCTGGAAGCAGCCAGGAACTTGAACCAATGCATTTCCCAGTTACTGGTGGTTCACATTTTATGATGACCAAGGATTTCCAGTGTGGTTATAGGCACAGTCCTCAAACAGTCTAGCACCCACAGCAAAAGTCTCCTGAACCCCCAAAAGACTGGCCTGTTTCACAGTACGATCCTCCCCCTCTGTACTGTTGTCCTTTAACTATAAGTCCTCATTACTGGCACCTTTTCCTAAAGAACAGTCTTAAAGCAAAAATCAGGGTGATGGCAAGCCTTATTTGGGTGATCACCTTCAGCCTTCCCTCCCTCTGGGGACTGCCGCTCCCTCCCATGGAGGGATCTCCTGCATCTCTTGCCTTTCGTGGAGAGCCTGGACAGGAGAGTCGTGTCACCTGCAGCTCCAGTGCTTGTCACTGATGGTGGATTTCTTCTTGCTCATTCATGTTAGAGCCCAGGGAATCCATTCAGCCTTGTGGTACTTACCGTGCCCTTCGGGTAACGAGCTCCTCTGCTTAATTACAGTGGCTGGCACTGGCTGTGTGTGTTGGTATTTCTACCGTGTGATTTCCTGGCGCTGGTGTTTCCTTGGCAGTGAGGGGCAGCGACCAAAGTTCCCCAGTCTTGCCCAGCGCTGCAAGCCCCTGTCATTGCACCTCTGTTGCTGGTGCTGCGGCTGGAGACGTTCCTCTGGCTTGTCCCACGTTAAGCAAGGCTCTGTTGTGGGAACCTTCTTAAGCTCCTTCATACACATGCCAAGAATTAATTTAGGTTTTCTGCTGTAGCCTTATCTTTTTGCCTCAGCCATCTACTGGCTCTACAGACTCTCTGGCAGGCTTCCTCCTTTTGATGTGTTTGAAAAAAGCTTTTATTAGTTTTTAAGGCTTTAGTAAGTTGTTTCTTAAAATCTTTTTGACTTGCTTTATTATGCTCTTACATTTAATTTGCCAAAGTTTATGCTTTTTCTGTGAGTGTTTTTTTTTTTTTTAGACAGACTGTGTGGAGCTCGGAGAAAAAAAAGGCTGTTCCTTACCCTGCAATAAGGTGGTTCTTGGGGGTTTGTTTTCCACGTAAATGTCCCAACCCGCCCTTCCTTCCCCATGATCAAAGAGCCTGTATCCAGAAATCTTTTCTGATGAGTGCTGTGGCATCTCTTTCCTTTCCATCCTCAGCCCAGGACCCCAAAGGGCCGGTGCAGTGCAAGAAAATGTCCAATTTTCCAATGAGGGATTTGGGTCTCTTTAGTCTAGAGAAAAGAAGATTGAGGGGAGATCTTATTAATGCTTTCAAATACTTGAAGGGAGGATGCCAGGGGGATGGGAGCAGTCTTTTTTCAGTGGTGCTCATTGATAGGACGAGGGGTAATGGGCACAAGCTTGAACATAGGAAGTTCCATCTTAACATGAGGAGGAACTTCTTTACTTTGAGGGTGGTGGAGCACTGGAACAGGCTGCCCAGAGAGGTTGTGGAGTCTCCCACTCTGGAAACATTCAAAACCTGCCTGGACGCTGTCCTGTGCAACCTGTTGTAGGTGACCCTGCTCTGGCAGGGGGGTTGGACTAGATGATCTCCAGAGGTCCCTTCCAACCCTGACCATTCTGTGATTCTGTAATTAAAAAAAATCCCAGCGTCATGTCACTGGGTGCATGTCCTGGTTTGAGGTAAAACAGGACCGTGCAGAAATGCATCCTGACTGTGGTAGCGTGCCCTGCCGCAGCCTTAGTCCGCTTTCTCCATGCTGAACACACCGACCAGGAGGGTGATTTAGTGCGGCATTGGGATGTGGAGGTCACTCCACAAACAAACCCTCAGTCGTTATTTTTGTTGAGCTGGACAGATCAGCTGCGTGTTCCTCTGACGCTGTCGGAGGCGCATTAACCTTTCAGGATAACTCTTCAGAAAAAAAACAACCCCATGTAATGAGCACCAGTTACACTGGCACTGTGCAACCAGAAGGTGCTTGGCGGCTGTGGCTACAGATGTGTTACCCCGCAGCGTCCCACTGCCCCCCGCTGTGGTGTGGGAGCAGATGGGCTCCTGGCTGAGAGCAAGCAGTGCTGCCACCACCACCCCTATCCATCACCGTCACGGGGCAGCCGCTTCCTGGGGCGGCTGTGGCAGAGGATCAGCGGGATCTCTTGCTTGTGAGCGCAGCGTGGCCAGCCTTCAGCGGGTTCTTTCCCACTCCTGGCCTCCGATTTCCTCCTTGCTCTGATTTATCTCCTCTCAGCCCAGGACTGTCTATCTGCAGAGTTTAATCCTCTGCTCTGCCGTAACAGCATAGGGAAGGCTCCGTCGCCAGAACAGCGATGCCTGATTTAGTTCATATCCACCTCCTCCTGTGTTCCCAGCCTGTAATCTAGGCATCTGGGTATCTTACCCCCGACAGAAGCCCACCTCTGAGCCTGTGTGCCCGTCGGTCCAAGCATTAGTCCTTGTTTAATTTACTGGTGTATAGTTACTAATATCTAAGTACATGTTGCTAATTGCTAATACGTTAGTACATCTACTCTTTCCTTTCAAAGATAATTATCTTGCCATTTCCTCAGCCTTCTCTGAATGAACCACTGCTGGATTCTGGATTCATGCATGACATTTGATTACCTTTTCATAGGCGTATCTTACTTAACTGTAAGTGTTATTAATGGCCATAAAATTACCCAGCCCTGAAACAAAGTAAAAATGCAATAAAAGCTTTAGCTTCAGTGAACTCCCAAGAGTGCAAATCCCAGAGAGGGGCTGTGTGTCACGTAGCAATGTGTTCCTTTGGGGCAATCACGTCCCAGACCCCAGAACTGGTTACAGCCATTGCTTTAAAAAGCTAATGTGTGAGTTACCTCATGCATTTGGGCTGCTTGCATTACCTCTGTAACAGGAAAGTACATGTGCTTTTCTCCTTGTTGGATTTGTTAGTACCCTGAGCAGTAAATAGAAACAACCTGGTAGTTTTTCCAGATAGGTTTTGCTGTTAACAATGCTCCAGTAGTCCCTCTGTCCTTGTTCGAGAGCACTGCGAGGCTGAGCTCCTGCTAAGTGAATTATCCAACTTCAAAGCCAGCTGCTTTGCAGCAGCAGAGCTGGTGGATGGTGTTTTTATTAGCCTTTGCATCACGTTTAAGCTGCTTTAAAATGGCAGATTTAAGTTCCAGAAACATGAGGTTTAAGGGGTTTATGCTTTGCAGAAACACTGACTGGGACCTTGTGGGGCAGATCCATCCCGGTGGCTTTCTGTAGGCTCAGAGCAGCACCGTGTGCTTCGGCACACCATAGCGTCAATGCTGCCTCCTGCCCGGCTGTGGGGTGTGGCGGTGTCTGGGGATGGGGACCCCTCCATGGCACCCATTCCTCAAAGTGGCTTCCCGAGGGAAGAGTGCCTCTAACTCTGGAATTCGGTGCCAGCAGCTTCAGTGTCATTTGGTTGTGTGCGGTTTGGACTGTCAGCTCTCGATGCAGGAACTCAGTTCCTGGTAGCCTCCTCCATGGGCACTGAAGGAGCCCGATTGCCACTGATGGAGTCCATGGACAGAAAGTTAAATACAGCCCTCGTTAAGTCTGGGACTTGAGCTCCCATGGGTTTCTGTCCTTGGTGGGGGGATTTATCTCACTGGCTGAATGGGGTAGTGGAAGAGATGAGGAGGAGAGTAACACTGGGTGTTATGGTGTGTCCTCATTTTGGCTTGTTGCAAGGAAAGACAGATGGACTGCATGCACCCCGGGGATTTGGCTGCCACAGTGCACCTCTCATCACAGCAGACGTGCAGGCTTTGGCTTGCTCAGCATTTGAGTGCCTCGGTGTGAAACTAACTGGAGATGGACGTGAAATTTTATATGCTCAGAAATAAGCTGGGCATCACATGCAACAGAGCATTCCTCCCAGTGACAATTTAGGTGTGACGGTGCTGGGGATAATGATGGGAAGAGACTTGGGGCTGGTTGTTCCAGTAGCAGCTAGTGGCTGCTTGGGCACGTGGGTGTTGCAGCGGTTCCACTGGGTTATGATGCGCATGAGGGGGTATAATATTCTGGGGAGAAAAAGCAAGGTTTTACTTTAAGTAACTTGATGGGTGACAGGGAGGTGCAAGTCTTTGGAAAGAATTTACAGGGCAAAAAGATGACAGCTAGTGGAGATGGTCATACACCAGAAAGCCTGGGAGAAAATGAAGGGATATGGGAGGCTACATGCAAATACAAACTTCACATTTAGGGGAAAAGCAGTGCTTGCCCAGCTGGAGAAAGTGCACATATGGATACCTAGGAGTTAGCTGTGAGCATCAACCACAAGAATTCCATCCCTCTCAGGATGCTGGTGCCTCCTGGTGTCTGAAGGAAGTTTTTGTTACAGCAATGTGGAGCCAGACACCCTATATGCTTTGGATGTATGAGGGTGTCATTGTAATCTTATTGCTTCCTTTAGTTAAAAGTCATGCTAGAAATTAAACTTGCTGTTCTGTCCCTGCTGACACTCGTGATTTTAAAATCACATCTTTGTGTCCATGGTGTCTCCCTGTCCTGCTGAGGAAGAGCTGTGTCAGGGACCCCAGGGCTGCTCCATCCTTGGCCCTTACACCCACCTTGTATAAAAGGTGTACATAAAACCAGCCCTGTATCTCTTTTTTTATTTTATTGCATGGTGCTTGACCTCTGCTTTGAAATGAGGAAGGCACACAGCTTTGTTACTCTGTGACTAACTGATTTCACACTTGTTTCTTGGGTGGCTTCTTTTAGGAGATCCAAGAGAGCCTGTAAAAGCTTTTGTGTTGGCAGTGAGCTCCTGACGACCCCTGAATCTTAGACACTCTCTCTGCTATCATCTTATTTATTAAGCAGCTCAAGCTAACCTTTTCCAGAAAAGATGTTTTTCATAATGTGCCAGTTCATGTTACTTGTTTAATGACTAAGTCCTCGCAATTAAGTGGTGGATTGGCCTGAGTTAAGTTGGAAAGTGCCATGAAATAAAAGGTGCACAGAAATAATAGTAATGCAATAATGCTCTGGGACATAGCCCGGCTGGGGAGGGAACCCCCAGTTTCTGTGCAGCACAGACAGAGCAGCATGACTCCAGCGTGATTCCTCCTGGGGGTGTAGGGCAGGTGTGGTGGAGAGTCTTGGGGTCACGTTTATCACTAGGCAGCGCTTAAGTGACGTGTTATTTCATTAACCTGCCTGACCCCATGGATTTACAATGGTAAGGCAAAGGTATGAAATAATAAAATGCATTGTCATTTAAAGATTGGGTTTGCCCCGGAGTTTGCAGTATCTGGGAGATCTGAGGCTGACTCGTTAGTCTCTGCCACTCTTCCAGGACTGAAGTGCAGCATCTTGGTTTCTCCTGTTCTTCTAACTGCTACTCGCAGCAGAAATAGGTGATCTGGTCCTTTTCTGACTTCCCCCATTTGCCCAGCCTTGGTTCCCTTGGGTGGGTACTGGAATGTCGTAGTGTGTGTCATATCATCATATTGTGCATGACCAGGTGGAGATCTGTCCATTTTTGTCTCCTCTTAGTGGTTTCCCTCATTAATATACAACATCATGAGACGGGGATAATTGAGTGAGTTATAAATCACCGGCTGTTGTGGGAATTGTGAAGTGTGTATTTTAATGCCCAAGAATCCCATCTCATAGTTGATGTCTTCGTTCACATGCTGACAGATCATGATAGTCCATTTCTTCCAGCTGCCCCATGTCTGAGGCTCCCAAATCTTCGTATCATTGCTTATGCCCTGTCCCAGGAAACATTTAACCCTTCACTGAGCAGGCAGCAATATCGAAGTGGATCTGGTGCATGTGTTCTCCATTTAAGAAAGAAATGAAAAGTTTCATGCTTTTTGCTATTGAGTAAAATTCAAATTACGGAGTTCAGCAAAGGTGGCTCTGGGAGGTACATGGCTTTGGCCATACGGGCGGGTAACCTAAATGATGTCATGACTTCTTCTGGCCTTCATATGGACTGAGGTTGGTTTTTTTTTTTTTTTTAGGATCCTGTTCTGTGCCTATATGTATGAATCACATGCATGAACAGGAATGGCGCTTTGGATATTGCTGTAACTGGAGATCTCAGCACCCTCCAGGACAGAGTTCGGTGCAATCTCCAGGCTCCCCTGACTTTTCCTTGGGGATGAGAGTTGTCATCCCCTTTCACCTCTCCCTCCCTGGGCTCCCCATGCACCAGCTGAAGCATGTATCTACTGAACACATTCAATTTGCTATTTTGCCTGGATGTGTGCAGGTGGGAGGGGTGGATGGTGCTCCACAGGGCACTGAGAGGTATTGCCTCATGTGGAGGGAGTACCCCACTGCAGGAGCCTTCACAAATTTGATCAGTTTAGTGTATCAAAAATAAGACCAAAAACTTACTTGATCTGTGTGTTCTTGGGGGAAAAAAAAATACATAATCTACTGCAGAGTCTCTTAATCTAATGGTTAGAGGCAGAACAGGAATCAGGGGCTTGAAGCCAAAACCAAAGAATTCCAATTAGAAATGGGACACAAATATTTAGCCGACTGCATAAACTACCTAAGGAAAGAAGAAGAAAAAAAGTGGCTTCTTTTCTTCATCTTGTAATGCTTTATATTCAGTCTGGATGCCTTTATAGAAAATACACTTCAGCCAAATTTGAGTTATTTGGCTCAGCACATGGATAAGTGGGTGAAATACTATAGCGTGTGATGTACAAGAGGTCAGACAAGGTGATCTGATGGTTCCTCCTGCTTTAGAGCCTCTAAGAAGTTTTAGCATGGCCGGAAGGATGGGGCCGGTTAAGGTGTGAGGTTGCGACTCCATCTGTGCTGTCCTGGGACTAGCAAAGGGGCTGCCTCTTGTTCCTCCGATCTCGGGAGAGGATGCTCTAAAGAAAAGCTAAAGGTTATGAGTTTGGAAGTCATATATAAAACTGAATTCCCATGTTCCTTTTTTTTTTTTTTCGCAACCAGCGCTTAAGCCATGCATGATCCAGCCCACATACGAGTTTGAAATGTTCCATCATGTTTTCATTATTTGTTTAAAAATGGGAATTGTCAAGTTCTCTTTTTCTTTAATTACCTGACTCTACAGGGCTTCGGAGCGCCTTTTTACACTCTCCAGAACGTGCCTTTGGGATGGGACACGTCTGAGTTCTGCAGCAGATGCTTTCAGAAGAAAGTTGTTGGCATGAGTGGCTGAAAATAGAAGCTTGTTTACAAGGCTGGTTTTGCATTATCAGCTGTAGTGCTCCAATAATTAAGGCTGTGAACTTAATTAGCTCAACACTCCATAATTCTCTTCTGCCTCTCCAGGGGCTTGTCTGCGTACAGCTCTGTACTGCTTCAGCTTGTGCCGGGAACATCTTTATCCCAGGGAGGCTGTGTTCACATGAGTACCACCTTAACGTCCATAAATCCCGTGCTCCATTTTCGAGTACACAAACCCTCCGCAGGGCTTTCTGGAGAGCCCATCCCTGGGTTATTTGGCTGCTTTTATTAAAACCATACAGGCAGAAGTACTGATCTCGGCTGAAGCATCAACAGAACTGAATGATGCCATTGTTACTACTGATTGAAAGGGTGCTTTTACACTGGCTTCAAGCTTGTGTCTGTTCTTAAGTGGAAAATGTTTCTTAATGCTGAATAATGTAGTAACATTTCTGGCCAGCACAGTCGTTTTGACAATGAAACATTGCCACGCGCTCAAGAACAGATCAGGGCTGCCGCTTTCACCTCTCCCATCTGGGTTAGGTGTCTTCTGAGCAGGACCTGACCCTGGGCAGGAGTCGGTGTCCTCTCCATCCCCGACCCGAAATGGCCTGTTCCCCAGTGACCCCACCCCAAGCATGTCCCGTGGCCGAGACCGCCCCATCCCTGGGCATCGTCTCCCATGTATTTCCTGGTGCTCAAAGCCAGCCCACGCACAACTGGGAGATGTTTTCCTTCTCGAGTGCGTGAGCTTCAGCTGTTCCGACTATCCTGTGTGTGCGTCCTTCCTGTTTGGACAGATACTTGATACATACACCTCAAATGGAAAGGGCTGGACATGATTAAAGCGCACAGTCCAGCCACAGGCATCCTTTTTTTCACTCAATGCCCCCCCCCCTCCCTTCAAGTCAATCTGAGGGGTTGTAGGGATATTTGGAGTTTATTGTGCAAAACATTGAGTAATTCTTTAACTATTTTAGATGCAGAGGGATAGATGCAAGGTGCTGCATGCTGGCACACTGTGCCTGCCGGTATCATGGCTGAGACTTGTGATGTTTGCGCTGAGGTACTTTCTATTTCTTCAGGAATATCTTGGCATAAAAAAGTCAAACCTTCCTGATTTATTTGGAGTTAAATTAAAGTTGGTATGTAAACTGATTAACTTTATCAAAATACTTACATTTTTTAAATTCTCTGAACTCCCGGGATAACTGATGTTCCAAGTTATTAACATGTAACATTAACATTTCCCCTTAATTACAGGGCTGTGATGAAAGCCTCTCTCCCAGTGGGTGCGTAGCTCTGGAACCAGCAATGGTTCCTGGCACATGATTAACAGCTCTGAATCAAGGCAGGACGTTTCCCTTGGACGTACCAGCTCTACCGAGGGCAATGACATTCCGTGGTGTATCTGACCTCACCGTTGCTCATGTACAAACGCAAAACTGTATTTGTTTTACTCTTTTAAAAACAGTGCTTGCATAGCTCGAATGCCTTGAAAGTCAAGGTAAAAGCAAATATTGGTGTGCTGGTTTTCACAGGCCCCGCTGTTAAACGGTTACGTATGACGTGGTTGGCAGAACATCAGCAGCTGAAGCAAACGCACTCATACTCGTGTCTTTCTCATCCTTGTTCGTACTGTGCGGGCTTTCCGCTGCACGCTGCCTTTTGGCACGGAGCTGGGCTAAGCGTTGTCCCCATCGGTACGGTGGGGAATGGGACTATGACTGTCCTCCACTCTGTCTGTTGTTCTGTTTCCCGGGTGCTCCAGTGAGTTAATTGGTAGCAGAGGGAGAGGGTAGGGAAGAGCCATATGCAAAAGAGGAAAGGGATATTTTCAGCTGGGACCAAGACAAAGGCACAAGCTGTGAAGATAGAGAGACGCGACTTTCTGGCCTGGCAATGGGGAACGTTCCTGATGGGACCGTGAAACTGCGGGGCTGGCTCGCCAAGCAGAGCCGAGAGGGCAGGTCCAGAGCTGTTATGCTAGATAGCATAAAGGCAAAACTTGCCGAACTTATAATGGATAATTTATGATGTAACCCTTGCAGAAACGGAGCCCCTCCATTTTGTGAAACAGAATGTCCTCTAGAAAATATTTGCACTTAGCTAGTACACGCAGATTCAAGGAAATTCTTTCAGGAGGGTTTGAGTCTAATAAAACGGGAATGTGTGACCTGGCCTGCACCATTATTTGCCCGGTTTTATCCTTTTCTTATTATTTCCAAATGTGGAATTCTCATTCTTCTACAATTCTGCAGGTGAAGCTAGGCCAAGAAAAAACAATGTTCTCCCGCAATTACAGGGAGCATCTATTAGAGCTGTAACGAGGCTAGCAACGCAGGCCAGCATCCAGAATGGCACGTGTTTCTGGGGGGGTTGTGGAAATGTCCCCTCCGGTGCCCAGGAGCCCGGTCCCCGCATGGTTGAAGAGGCGCTGGTTGGAGCAGTGGGACCCTCACAGGGCTGGGGGACATTTGCTCTCAGCCCTTCTCTATGAGCAGATGGGTTGCCTCGGCCAAAAGAGTGCAACGTTTGGCTCCAATGTTCTGGGATGCAGCAGCTTACAGACGGTACCATCCCCTCCTCTTCCAGGACGTAAATCCTCTGGGACGGAGGCTGTGCCATCTCTACGTGCTCGCGTTGGAGGGTTGGTCCTTGTGTGACGCAGAAGACTGAGCTGTTGTAAGCACACTGCCGGCAAGCTCCAGGTCTTTTCTGCTCTAATATTTACGATTTTACCTACCAAAAGAGCTCTTTTTAAAAAATGTGAATGTTCCTACTTCTGCTTGCCAGATACTGCAACTGGGAGAGCTGGATCCTTCAAGTGTGTCCTTGTTTCTAGTTATAAAACCAAATTTGGACAGCAATGTATAATATTTACAAAGGGTTTTATGTTGGCTTTGTGGCACAGACGTGGCGGGTCCCGGTGCCTGGTGTTAATCGGTGGGGCTGTGGGCTGCAGCAGAGCCGCCGCTCGCACAGTGTGGGGACGCTGCAGCCGCGGGATGAGGAGCAATCAGGATGAATGCAATGACTATTTTCCAGAATGTAAACAGCCTCGCAGCTTAATGGCTCTATTTACGTTGACGGAGATCAGGAAACACACTTTGTTATTTTAGTCTGAATAAGCTCATGCAGATGGTAAGCAGAAGCAACGTGTTTGGAGTTTCTGGTGTTCTCTGACAAGCCAGGTTGCACATGACTGTGTTAACCTTGCCTTTGAAAAGTGCTTGATTTTTATCAGCTTGTTTACCAAACTGTCACAACAAGGCATAAAACCACAGAAGACTCACATGCTGATATGAGAAATGTGCGTGTTCTTGGTAGCGGAAGAGGAATAGGAGCTTTCTGCTCTTTGTTAAATGCGGTAACAAGCCATTTTTTTCCTACAAACCACGGAGCAAGCTGTCGAGCGGGGAGCTGGAGAGAGAGGAAGATGTTCCACACGACAAATTGCTCCTCTCTCCCGCCACCTCCAGCCTCCGCAGATGTGTGGGGTGGGATTCGTCAAGTTGCTCAAAAAAAACCCATTTGCATCGTATCATTTACCGGCGCCAGCGAGTCCCCCATTCCCTCCCGGCCAGAGTCTTCCCATGCCGGCGGGCCGGCTCCCCATGAGCCGGTGTTGCGGCTGTGGGAGCCGAACGAGTTAAGCTCTGCTCGCTGTTCCAAGTGGGAGCGAAGAGCCATTGCAAAATGTTTTTCCCCCCGTTGGCTCTGCGTGTTGTTTTAAAATTAAATTGGTTCTGGTTAGCAAACAAGAACAGGACGGCAAAATTAAATTTTCTGAGGAATGTTGTGAATCCTGTGTGAAAAATAAACCCCAAAATGTTTTTTCCCTCCCGCACTCTTTGGCTTGCCTTCGTCCCCTCTTTGCCTGCCATCCTTCCCTCTCTGCTCCCTCTGTGGACGTGTCAGTGGGTGGCAAGGCTGGTGTCCTTATGCTGAGGTGCTGTGGTGAGCAGCAGTGGGAATTAATGGGATCTGGGGTGTCATGGCTTGGCTAATAAATTTATTTCTTTTCCCTTCTACTTATTGTCCCACATCTTCTTTTCTTGCTTCTTTGTTCTTGCTGTCCTCCCAGACCACACTCTGCCTGAGGGACGTTGTTGCTCCCTCTCCAGCAGGTGAATGCTGTGCAGGTCCAGAAAATACCTCGGACACATTGAAGACACAGCATTGATTTTTAGAGGCAGAATTGGACCTATAAAGTATAATTCAGCCCCACGCAGATGACTACCGCCGGCCATCTGCAACGCTTCAGTCTCGCTGGAGTCCAGCACAGACTCTGCATTGGAGGAGCTACACCCACATAGGACTATGTGATGGACAATACAGATTTCTCCCTGTCTGCTTCCATCTTCCTTATTTATTTATTTATGTGCAGATGGAAAATCTTTGACACAAATTGGCACTCCTTAGATTGTATTCCTCTGGAAAGCTTCTGCAGTTCTTAAAAGCTTCTCCTCCATTTGGTCAGCCCTGCAGGCATTCGCTGTGCACTTCATAAGTCATTTCTCTAGTCATTGCCTCAGTATTTGTGTCAAGTCTTCTTGGATCTTTATTTATAATTTGGCGCGAGTCTGTTCTGAGGGCTCAGCAGACTCTCGCTGTTTTGTGCGAACTAGGACATCTTGCTCTCAGACCTTTAGATGGGACAGCAGGTTACTCCGAGTTGAGTTTCGTCATACTCGTGGTGCATGTGAAGTGCTGGGGCTATCGTTATTTACTGGCTTTTTCTATTGCTTTTATTCAGGAAGACTCCTGATGCCTTGTGTGCCTGGTGCCCTGTGCCACCAATTCCTGGAGGCCGGGAGTGTACCCTGGGAGGTGTCATGGCATGGTTGCCCCTCTCGCGTTCTTCTCCAGGCATCTCCTCTTGGACGTTGCTGGAGATAGGAGGCTCAAATGGTCCTCCAGCGTGATGTGGAGCAACCATGTGGACTCGCCTGACTGGGGAAGATGTGCAGGGTCAGACAACAGGTCTAAGAGAAGAATAAAAGTCTCTGGGGTGGCAGTATGGGTCTGCTGAAACCTTGCCTCCAGGTGGCACGTGAGGATTGGGCGCCTTGTCCCTGCGAGCAGTGTTTTCTGGAGCAGGGCTGTGCGTTGGACCCCATGTCTGGAACAGGGCTGTGGCTGTCATGGGCAGCCAGGGAGCACTCCTCCCTCGCCATCAGACCATTAGAATAAATAAAACAGCTCCACTTACGCTGGATGAAATCAAGTCTTCTGGATTGTGGCCTAAACACGGTCAACAGCTCCTCTGGGCCCTCAAGCTGCCAATAGCTTACACCTCCTAGCAAGTCTGTCCTTGGGAAGGAGCCATTAGAGGCTAAGGAAATTTTGCAGATCTCCTTCCTTTGAGAAGTGGGAAATCATCACTGATATGACTTGCAGCACCTCTTGTGTCAAGGAACGGGATATGCAGGAAACGTGCTGATTAGAAACCAGCTTTCAGTGTAAAGCCCCAGCCGATGCCCTCCTGGAGCATGGTTATCAACAACATTGCCAAAACTCTTCCATGGCACTGTAGAGGCTGGATTTTCCTTCTGCTCGGGCCTTGTGGTGATTAGATGGCACTTGGGTGAAGAGCCAGCAGCAATCCAGTGAGGTTTTCCAGGCCCCTCCGACAGTTACGAGCTTGTGTTGCATTTGTTCTGCCAGGACTTGTGTGTGCTGAGGTGCCAGTAAGGTCCACCAGAAAGAAATCATGATTAACTAGGGCCTGAAGCATCTTGATAAACCTCTCTGCTGCTGCCACCTCTTCTAACACAAGTGCTGCATATGTGACTTCTTGATTGCATGGCCAAAAGTGCTCTAGAAAGATGTAGTCATCTGTTTCTACACACGTGCACAGAAAGTATTTCTCATTGCTCTCTAAATTGCTGTAGATATCTACTTCATCGCCATCAGTCTTTGTAATCAAAGCTGTTGTGTTGCACAGAAGCGCACCACCACCAGCTCTGGTCTGGGGCTGCTGGGAAGAGGTTGGGGCTGCCCAAGTTTGCTGCTGCTGCTACTGCCTTCATCCTGGGCATCCTCCATCTCTCTCCATTTTCTTTCCAGGAGGTGCTCCTGGTGCCTGACTTGTCCTTCTGGTGTCCAACCTCTCACTCTGTTTGTTCCCTTGGTGCTGACGTAGCACAAGAGCACGTGGAAACCCGGGTCGGTGGTTGCAAACGTAGTTTGAGTGTTTATAATTTTGCCCTATCATCTCTCTTTAAATGAGAATTCCTTATGCTAAAGTTTCAGACTGAGGGGTCAAAGAGATAACCTGAAATCTGGGTGAGAATCTGTTGAGCCATTTCTGAGTGCTGTGAGCGTAAATATATTTCCCAATTCTGAAAGTGTAGCATTTATCAGCTGTACAGTAATGTGCAACCAGCCTCATTTTGTGGGATCAGGCTTCCAACATCCACAGCCCTCAGCAATAAATGGAGCAATGTCATTGCTAAGCTGGAAAGTAAATTCTTTTGAAGCATTTTGTCCCAGGGCAAGACCTAGTCTTTTCTTCCAACTGCTTTACATCTTCCTGCTCAGAGCAAGCTTATAACCTCCCTCAGATATGGAAACTTCCCTGTTCTCTGCTGTCAAAAGCTTTCAGCCCTCCTTTTTTTTGTCTCCCTTTAATCTTCCCCAGCGTGCCACGGTGTGTTCATCTGCCTTTCACTGGGCTCACCTTTCCTTGCGCTTCCTTCTTCTAATGCTGCCCACATGGTTCCCATTTAATGAAGGTGGGAGCTAGTGGGCATACCCCATATGCGATCTGAGGGGATGGGATTCTCAGGTGGAATTATTTAATTAGAGACTTCCATGCAGTTTGGGGGAATTTATTTTAATAAGTTGATGTTAATATTTTCCATGCATTTATTTTTTCAGTGGCGATTATGCCGGATCCAGAAAGATAATGGATCACTTAACCAGCGAGATATGTTCTGTTAAACCCTGAGAAACTGTGCTTCTTTAGATCAACCTTTATCCCCAAGAATTCTCTCGGAAGGCTGTCTCCTCTGGCTGGGGGCAGAATCCCTTTCAGAGGCTTAACGGTGGTTATTTGTTTAGCTGAGTAAGTTTAAAAACCTGACAAGTACATTGCAAAAATCTCAGATCCCTCTCCCAGAAGGCAAGCCAATGACACCATTAGCTTAATCCAGCACCTCATATACTCGATTTTAATACGGCTCCTTAGCTCCAGAATATGATGTATTTTCAGTTGAAGGATTTGTGTTCCAGTAGTAAAAGGGGAGAAGGAGGCAGGGCAGTGCTGTAGGTCACTCAGCAGTTGGGTACACAGATGTGTTAAAAAACATGCAGAGGGTCTCTCCAGAAAAGAGCTAACATCTGACATCTAAATCCATTCGTTGATTGGAGTAACTCATGGCAGAGCCTTTTGCTGCGTGTTTAGCTGAGTCCCACCTACCACGAGTAAGCTGTGCTCTCATCTCCCTCTTCTGCCTACGTGGCTCCCTGCATTTTTGACAGCCACCTCTAGGCATGATACAATTAATGGATGATATTTGGAGCTACTGTCCTGGCAGGCTGTGCGAGCACCCCTCTCCATCTCCACAGCGACCGAGGATGTGCTAACTAATGCGGAGGAGTTGTGCTGGCAGCAGTGGCTGCAGAGTAACTGTTGTGAAATTTAACATCCATCCCATCCAAGTCCGTATATCTGCAGTGTTGATCCCCAGGGCTGGGCTGGCTTTGGGTTGTTCTCCGGGAAGATAAAGAGGTATAGAGCTCCTACAGAGTTCATCTGAGCCGCTTTAGGTGTTGCTTCACAAGGAGTCATACCTGTTCTTCCCTGCTCACCTTAAAAGGATAAAGAAAAGTAGTTCAGATGATGATATCTCCATTGCAGTAAAGCTGGAGGAGATGCATTCCCCTGAAATGCTGGCAAGCAGTGAGGGGAAGCTGAGACTATCGGCGATCGGGAGTAAAGCGATAATTACACTTCCAGTACACCAGGAGTAAAACCATTTCAGCAAAGTGCAGCTTTATTGCAAGAGGGCATGCTGATAAGGGCAAAATTCTGCGTGAAAACGCAGAAAAAGTATTTCCTGAATACATATGCATCTTCTGTGTTTGACAAAAAAAATGTGACACAGATTTCATAGTGATAACTGAGCGCTCTTGTGGTTTAGGTTTCCTAAGTGGTCTTTAATCTGTTCCTTCCCTCTTCAGGTCTGTGTCTGTTTCACACTTAAAATTAATGTAATTAACAGCCCTGTCACAGTTAATTCTTTCTGTGAAAACTAAAGCAAAGAGCTGTCTCTTTGTCAATACGTTGTTTACTCTATTGCACTGATTTACGTATTGATATTTTCCTCTTTTTCCCTCTTATTTGTATGTGTTTGCAGGGTATTTTCCTGCTGTTCTTTCTCCTGCTCTCTCCCCTGGACCCACAGCACAGCTGTTGCCTCTCCATGTCTCACTGGTTGGGAAACGCTGTCTTAAAACTCCCTTCCCCAGAGATCCTCTTGACCTGTGCCCTGAATTTGTTCAAATTTGCTTTTTTTTAAATACATTATCTTTAATCTGTTGTTCTTGTTCCTTCACTGCCTTAAGTTGCTGAACTTTATGGTTTTGTAACCACTTGCACTCAAATTTACTTCTAGTTTTGGACTATTAATCAACTTTCTGTATCAATAATATCCAAGTAATAAACATCCCCTCCCCTGCTAATTTCCCTTCTCCAGAGCAACTTTCCCCCACACATGCCAGCAGCTTGGTGTGTCTGGGACCTGCCCTGCTCTGTCATTAGCAGATGCCAGAGTAACTAAAATTACCTGTTCCTACCAGCTCCAATTATTTGGCTGCTTCAGTCAAATGTTCAAAAAGGCCTCGTCTGTGTCCTCTTTCTGATTAATGGAGCTCTGTGGGACATCTCCTGTGCTCCTTTTCTCTTTCTCTGTCCCTGGGGACATGCACAGAGTCGGTTTCTCACCTCTAGTTGAACCCCAAGGTATTCTTCATACAAAAAAAAACCCTTCCCATTTCCTTCTTCTGTTTCCTAAACAAGTTACATCTTCTCATATCAGTATTCCCCTCCAATCATGTCTTTCCGTGAAGCATGTGTGAGGCTAAATGCTGTAGTTGTATACGAGGGCTTTAAAGTCATCTTGTTTATTCCCTGTTCCCCTGGCACTTATGTGCAGACGTATAATATGATCAGAAGGCTGCCCTGTTATCCTCACTCAGAGTTTTTCTCTGAGCCTACTGCAATATCCCTTTCCCCTAACCATATGCCAAGCTTTCCGTTGGCTTTAGGGCATCCAGTAGCTTTTGTGAGCGGCTCCTTCAGACCTAGTTTCCAGACCTGTCTCTAGGTTGTAGAGGTACCAACCGTCTTCACCCAGATGCTGCTTTTTCCAGCATCCTCTCCCTGCAGAAGACCATCTCGCATGGGCGGCAGTGACCCCTCAAGCACAGCTCTGCAGCTGGTGCGGAGGAGCAGGAGTCTGAGCAGACCTATCCTCCCTCAGCACATCAATATTGTTTTGTGAGACCCTAAATGTCATGCAGAGCAGCGGTTTGGTGACATATCTTGGTTAAAACTTATAGGACAGCCAAGCTACAGAAGGTTGGAAGAACTTGCGTTATTGTGAAAACACCGAAGACCTGCAACAAATGCTGCTTGATGAAAGTATATTTAGAGGAGGCTTGATCTTAACCTTGAGCTATCCAGAAGAAACAAAAACCTAGCAGGCAGGGCTATAGCAAGATCCAGTCACTAGCAGGCCAGGCCAGGTAAGTTTGGACTAGAAGCCAGGGGCCTATTTTGACCACGGACATAAAATAACTGCAACGTTTTACATGGGGATAGGCTGATTTCCATATTTGCAGCAAATTTTAAGCCGCTGGTGGATACCTTTACAAAAGATCTGATCTGTCCTGCTGAGGGACTGGGTTTGACCCCAGCACTCCTTGTGTGCATCCCAGGCTGCGTGGTGCGGGACGTCAGGCTAATGACGCTGGCCTTTTCCGGCCATTCATCTGTGCCTCCGAAATCAGGTTCAGACTCCACCCTGTGTGCTTTGGTACAAGATTCCCCCAAAGATTAGCTGGGGAGAGCTCCTGCCAAACCGGGTCCCTCCAGCTGAGCCGTATCTGCGAGCCCAGAGGAGCGGGAAGAGCCAGGGCCAGTTCCTTCAAATCTTTTACAGATTAAGACCAGGGTCTGGGATCTGTGGGAAGTCAGTGGAGTTCACAGACCCCAGCGGGCTGTGGTCCTTGCTGCGGCGCTAGCGGTCTGCGCCAGTAATTGCCGTCTTCCTCATCTGCCTAGCTTGGTCGTTCGCGATCGCGGTCAGATGCAGTGACACTCGGCAGCGTGGACGAGCCCTCTGACATTATTTGAGTGCAGCTGGAGGCATCTACTTTAGCCTTGAAAATGCCTCTTTCTTGGCAGTGCTGTGTGTTTACTATAATGCTGTCTGTAATGTGCAAAAGTACATTTCTGTTTTAACTTCCTTCTTTATGTACTAAAGAGTGTGGTTTTAATTAAGGATTTCAGATTGAAACATTTCCGGTTTTCTGCGTTGTTTTTTGGGTTTTGGTTTGGTTTTGTTTTTTTTTTTTTAGGACAGTTTTCAGTTAAAATGTTTTAAAGTTTTGAAAAATACCAGATGCCCAGCTCGCAAAGTGTGCGAAGAGCCCTAGTCACTCCCTCTTCCTCCCAGGGAAATCATCTGCTCCGCTGAGCGGGAACAGCCAGGGACGGCCGATGGCGAGAACGGGGTCAACAGGCAGGAGAGGATGGGCCAGGACTGGGATCGGCCGTTTTCAGCGGCGCGCCTTGACTGCGACTCCTCGCACGAGAGGAAACGTTGACTCAGACCTGTAAAAATGAAGCACCTGATTTTTCTGGATTCAGGGTTTACCCCCCTCCAAACAGCGGAGGGGTTGTAAGAGGAGATGGGCAGATCCTCGCTTAAGGGCAGAACATCTCTCTCTGTTGTGACACCCACCAGCAAGGGGCGTCAGGCGTGCCCCTGCCATCCCTGGCCGCCGGCCGCAGCCCCCACCCACGGGGAAGTGAGGCCAACCCAAACAACTTGTAAAATAAAACGGTTGTTTTCCTGCACATCAACTGCCGTTAAAAGGGAAAATAAAAACAAGCCAGATTGTAGCTCTCCTGGTAGTAGAAGAGCTTAAAAATGTCCTATAAAGGCACCCAGAATTTTTGAAAACAGCAGGCAATGAAAATTATGCTGAAACTAGGTTTCTTGAGCTAATCCCATGATTTTTGGGAGTTTGACTCATGATTTTTGAATGTTGGGGTTTGGCAATGCTAAAGTCCTCAGTTTGAATTTGTTCCCGATGTGGTATTTCAGCTTCCTAGCGTGACCGATCAGTGTCACTCTCCTCCGGAGCGGCAAGAGACCCCGGGGGGGCAGGAGGTAGAGAGGTCTGGAGATGCTGTGGGGTGGGTCTGGCGCGCATCCCTGTGCGAGGCTCTTTTGAATCGAGCCGTGTGTCTGCCACATGAGAGCCGTTCAGGCAGCAAAAACGGAGCTTGGGAGCTGCCGGCCAGGCTGAAGGGAATCGGTGGGCTAGATGTACAACTTACCTGGGTTAAGTATTTTAGTGAGGTTAGATAAAGGTGTTAAAAACATGCTTCGTAGCTGTACGTCTTTTGTTCCAGTTTAGCCACGCAACATGTGCACAGGGTGTTGCACAGCCCATGCTGCTCAGTGCGCTTTTTGCGGGAAAGCGCTGAAAACATCTGTCCTCTTGCTGCAGTGTTAGCGCTTCAGGTGCTGTCGAGAAAAAGTGTTTATAGAGAAAACCTCTGCCTTGCAACTGTGGCACCTTGAAAGAACGTTGTGGATGCAGCTTGCCTGAGCCGCAAATGATGCACAAGGGAGTGGGTCCCCGTGACAGCTGCTGGTGTCTGCCCCACAGGCAGGAGAAGGTGAGCGTGGGGACAGGCACGCTGTCTGCACTTGAGTCTTCTCGCTCTGCCTGGTGTTACATTGTACAGCTGTAGAGCAAGCTACGGTGTTGTCTTGTACACATCTGTGTGGGGTTGGGCTGCACGGGGTTTCCTGTGCCTGGGAGGTGAGAGTTGGTTGCAGGAGGAGATCCCCCTCCATGTGACTTCCTCGGCTGGTGAGCAGCACCGTGCAGGGACCAAGTCACCTCTCTTCTCCGGCAGCGCAGAAGTGGCTCACGTTTGCGCCTCAAGCCGGCTTTAAAGCATAGAAATCACTATTCCCCCCACCCATGGGTAATGCTCTGCAGCTGTCCAAGTACCTCTGCCTCAAAGCCCCCCATCCCGATGGGATCCACAGCCCCATCCTCCCCACGAGGCGGCCACGGAGGGCATTCGGTCCTCCCATCAGCCATCCCCGTCCATCTCCAGCTGCCTATTTGGGAGCTCAGAGATTGCTTAGAGCTTGAAGAGCTGACCACTTCTTGCCTATTTGGGAATGCTTTTAAATTGTTCCAGAAACTGCTGTTTGTTGATAAATCGGGGCGATCGCAGAGAAGTGTTTTAGCTAAACTGTGTAAAAGAAGGAATGAGCTGCAGCGCAGCACTGCCAGCTGTCATTGGATTTAGAAACACACATCATAGATTTTGTTGCTTTTCAGACAGCTGCGCTTATAGCTGCTCTTATAGCCATATAAAACAGTCATTCTGTCAGCAAACGGTCTGGCAGTGGAGCTGGGTTATATCTGCAGCCGTGTTCCCAAGCCCGGTGCGTTTGCTCCCTCCACGTGCGTAGGTAAAGCCCGGAGGAAGGTGGCTTCGTCGCACGGGCTGTAACCGGTCCCCGACGTCGTAGCTTTGCGCAGGGTAAAGGCCAAAATGGCTGGGCTGTGCCCACCACCTGTGCAGGGGATGGTGCTGACAGGGCTTGTCTTTAGCACCCCTGGTCATTAGGAATGGGTAGTTGCTGCCCTGAGAGGGTGTTTTGGGTTTTTTTCCCCCCCAAGTTGCTGCTCGAGAGTCTGGCTGATTTATAAGACACAGCTTATTATAGCAGTACTGATCTCACAGAGATCAGGCCCTATCCTCTGTGGTCCATCCTATTCAGACTTTGGAGGTAAAGCTGAGAGCCCCAGGGACCACAGTTACATTTTAAAGGATTTCCTCAAGGGAAGGGAAATAGTGCTGATTTATCAAATTTGAAGCTTTTCACAGGAACGATATTGCTTTCAATAAAACCATGTCCAGGAAGGGCTTCCTACATAACAGAACAACTTTAAATGCCCGCTCAAAGTAGTATTTGAATTATTTTATACACATTTTGTTTGCATTCCTTTACACAAAGCGGAACGACTTCAAGCAAACTAGCCTTGCTGTCAGGAAGCTACTCCACCAGCGAGCTGTGAGAGCGGCAGTGAGTTAATGCTGCGCACGCTGTTTCACACCAATCCCTTGTGCAAGCGGCGGCAGTGAGAAGTAGCTGCAACGCAGGCTGTCACCGTCTCTCAGTGGGATGAGCTGCCTCCCGCAGAGGCCCCAAGGACGCCCAGCGGTGCAGGCACGGCGGAGCAACGAGGATGCCGATGAGCTGTACCTGTGTTTTCTCTGGAGCAATTTCCATGGCTCAGACTCAGTGAGCTGGGGTGGCCAACGAGGTGCACAAGGGCATGTGGTGCTCACAGTCTTATTTTCTCTTGCTGTGTTCTTCTGCTCTGCTCAAACCTGTAGCCCTCTCCCTGCCCACCTCTGTTTCCCTCTGAAACTTTAGAAGATGCTGGATTCATCCCGATCCAAAAGGAAAAATGTCTTAAGTTATGCAGCAGAAGAAAGCAGCTTTCTTAGCTGTAATGTGATCTTGGTTCCTTCCCAGACACCAGGCTGGAACAGAGGGTTTGGAAATGCCCCTCTGGCCATTATCTGAGCTTTACAGCATTTGGAGATTGAACCCAGATCCCACATCTCTTCTGAAGCTCCATGTTAATTTACACTTGTTCCTAGAAACCATTACTGTCCTGTGAGCTCTTTACCACGCAAGGATTGAAAACAGAGCTATTCTGCTCGTTTGAGCTCTTNGGGCTTATTCCTTTTTCTCACCATCTGAGGATTAAGCCCAGTCCTGACTGCTATCCGACCTCGATACCATTTACACACTGAACCCAATGCCTATGGCTTTTATCTGAGCCCTTACAGCATTTGGAAGCAGGCCATGCCCCTTGTCTGGTATCAAAAGCATTATATTAATTTGGGATTCATTCCACAAAATGAGGCTGTCAGCCAGACTCCTTAGCAATTGGATATTGAACCCAGACCTCGTGGTAGTCTTCCAAGTTATATGCCAGCTGGGAACTCAGCCCACAATCCATGGCTGCCGGCCAAGCTTCTTATTGGCGAGAGATTGACACCAAGCCCCCAGACTGCTATTTCTGTACAGTGGTGTTAAGGACTAAACCTAGCTCACGTGGTCAGCATAATCACCTCTGCGTTGGCAGTGAAATGAAAAATCTAGTTAAAGACTTGAATGAATATTGAGGGTCGATGTTCAGCTGCTTAAAGACCAGGGATGATGACAACAATTCCCTTGGAACAAGGCCCCCTCGATACTCCGGGGGGAATAGCCCCAGATCCCCCATCTGTCATCCAGCTGGATATAAAATCCAGGTTCTCATTAACACACAGCGCGCAGCATTTCTTTACTGGCTGGCAGTATTAAAGCCAGTTCCTCCAACTTTCAGGTATTCTTCAGATGGGATTAAACTAGATCCCTTTTCTATAGCACCGTTAGGCTCTGCCAAAGCACTTCTTGTCACTCAGACCAGACCTCCAACACTGCACCTTGCCTTGGGAAGTGCTTCCCGCGCGCAGCACACCCCCAGCCTTTGCTTGCGATGAGGAAGCCTGGGAGGTAAATGAGAGCAAAGGATGGCTCTGCACACCTCCAGCCTCTCTGGGGGTAATCGGGAGCCTGACCAGGTAGAGGGAGCATTTCAGGTGAAACGTGTGTCTGAGGCAAGCAAGCTTTTCCCTCCTGCCAGTAATTTTGCCTGGGAATTCTTCAGCATCTTTACACAGTGTGGTTTTACTGCATAGCAAAATGCTTCAGAAGACTGAATTAAAACCAAACAGCTTCACAGCTGGGATGGTCATCGTTAGAATGCAATTTCCAGCAACTGTGTGGGTTTCTTGGTAGCCTTGAAATCTTTAAAATTCTCTTTAAACAGCAACTTTGAAGGAACGGCTTAGCATGCAGATAAAATGGGAAAATGTTCCCTTGATCCAGTGGATCAGGCTGGATGTTATAGTGCATACGGACAGCGTGGGATGTTGCTTTTCCTCTGAACTTGCAGTGATGGTGAAGGCTACTCTTTGGTGCTCTAACTGTGCAAATTGTGGATGGAGGGTTCTGGTTTCCCTGTCTGAAACCCCTACCGTGACTGGGGATGGAATCCCCGGGAAGATTTCAAGCCAGTTTTGCAGACCTGTCCCATGGGTCTGGAGTTACTTTGATTGCCTCTTGCATATCTTCTGAATCATATTTATTTGCTAAGAAAACATTAAGTCCTTGCCACACACATGTGGTTTTATGAGGATTTTCAGACCAAGAGATGCAAATGGGATTCAGCTGACTATGGTGGCAATTTGTAAATAAGTTTTCCATGTACCCACTTGTTCTTCTATAAGCAAGAATACCTCTCTTTTTCCATTCAGTGCTCTCCTCACCCATCTTACTCATCTCGCGTCTGAACACTCTGTGCTGCTCTTTCTGCCCCCTTTCTGTAAAGCTCTCTTTGGGCTTCTTTTGCTCTTTGCCAAGTCTTTCCCAACCCATTCCCTCCTCTGTCTCCTGCGGGGTGCTCGAGGGGCAGGGGATGCTGCTGGCTTTGGTGCTGGCACCAGGAGCTGTTTGCAGGGACGGTCCAGGCATTGCTCAGAATTTATGGGGAATGCAGAGTCGAGCAATACCCGTGATTAGTTGAAATCGTTATTTCTAGAACTGCATTTCTTTGCTTTATCAAGAAGGGTTCATCTGTTGTGCATTTGCTTGGTTTCCCAGCTAACCTGAGAATTTGGGGAGTGCGGTGTGTGCTGCCCGCTCCGTGCTCAGCTCTCGCCCCATCCTCCTCAGCGCTGGTACGTGCAAGAGACAGACGTGATGAACGGTGGGGTTACAGGGGAACAGGCTCTTCTTTCCTGCCCTCCTGGTTGACATCCCAGAGTTACGAAAGCCCCCGGCACGCCGTGCCATGCCCCACCGCCCCTCAGCCCACTGGCTGATCTCAGCCTCCGTCTCAGCGTGCACATGAATTTCCCCTCTTCGTGCTAAACCCTGCCAAAGCAAAATTCCTGAAGCAGAATAAAAAATGTGGAAGACTTTCAAACCCAGAGATTATTGAACTGTCCCTCTTACCAAATGGCAGTCAATACTACGTTCTTTATAAAGTCTCTAGTATAATGTTTAATTCAGTAACTACAATTGGAAAGTCTTTCCAATTATTTTAAACTGCCAGAGACGTTTTAATGTGCCTCAGATTTTGTGTTGGCATGCCACAGCTAAGTGCCACGCGTCTTCTGGAGAACTTTAAAATTTAGCCTCATATGAAAAGGAGAAAAATGGGAGTCACAAAGGATGTACTTGTCCCATGAACCCCACCACCGTTTGTGGCCTCACACCTTCTCCTACATTTTGAAATTGTTTGTCTCCCTCTGGGCAGGGTGAGAGATCCATGCAAACAGCCAAAATCTTTAATTCCTATGCAGAGCTTCAGCTGAGCGCAGGACTGCGAGCAGATCGTCTCTGGCGGCCACCCAGCCATGCATCGTCGGGTGGTATTCGTTCTCCAGATGCGTCCAAGCCTCTGCAACCGAGGATGTAAAAGGCTGAGAATCAGAGTATCTTCTGATTTCTTTTTTGTGCCAGGGCTGTGGGGCCTCTGTCTCTGCCTACTGGCTGCTGTTAGTCCCAAACCCACTGAGGCAGGCTCCCATCCCCGCGGAAACCTGCCAGCAAGCGCTGCCTCTGGGTGCAAAGGAAGGGAGTGCATAGCTTTGCTGCCTTGGTTAGCCTCGCTTCAACTACGTGAGCATTAGTAAGGGGCAGAAGCTGACTCTCAGCATCCTTTTACTCCCTCCCCCCCTTTTTTTTCATCTTTTTTTTGCTTTATTCATTCTCCCTGAGCTCGGTGGCACGTGAGCACTGGGTGCATGCATCTCTGCACCGGGCAGAGGGGGAGAAGGGGCAGGGAGAACATCTTATAAATCCAGTTCTGCTCTATTAAGATTCGTTCTGGTACGACAATGGCTTTTTCTATTGAAATGCTTTGTGAAAGCCTTGCCTAATGATCTGCTAGCTGGGGAAAGGTTAAATTCCTGGAAGATTTTCCGTGTTTGATGAAGAAAAAACAGTGCAATTATCCAGAATTCAAAGTGAGTTTTAGCCAGCTGTTAATAATACTGCGATTCCTCATGTTCTCATTACTCAGAAGTAATGTAGCTATCCCTACTCATGGCAGTAAAATATTTATAGCATTCTCTTTTGGCCCTGTTTGTACTTATGGAGGGCTGGACATCACTCGAGGTCATCTAAATATGCTTCTTTTTGTGCTTTATCCACCCATGACAGTACTCTTCTCATCTAACCGCAGCTGTCTGCAACAGAGATGTCCATTTTAAGGCAGTCACCTCAGGAGGGGTCAGACATGCCCTTTAACAACTAACAGTTGGGCATCTTGTGCAAACTGGTCATCAAGGCTCTGCTAGAGTCACTGGAGAGACTGGTGCTTCCAGATTCACACCATCCTTAGAGAGCTGCCAAGGATAAAGGAGATAAACGGGCTTGATGCCTGATACTCGTGCTACTAAGAGTACCCATATCAACAATCTGGTTTGATGCAGAGATAGGTTTATTAGTAGTTTTCTGCTCTTTGCAGCCTCGTTGCAGTCTGCAGGTCGGTTCGTGTGCTGGGAGACCACTGGAAACCTGCAGGGGAAACCCCCAGACATCTGTGCGTTTCTCCTAGTTCTCTCCCCGATCGCTGAGGTTTCCAGCTCGGAAAGTCATGGCAGAACATGAAATACACGTGGCACCTCTTGTCCAGGCGCACAAAAACAAAATGAGTGTCACGGGGAAAATATAATTTCACAGTGGCAGGCCCTGCACTGGGATAAACAGACGGCTTGTTTCCTCCGGTGGATGCATGGAAAATCAATTCCCAGTCCTCTGCCGAGGCTCCTAAACATGAACCAAATCCCCTCCTGTAGTGCTTAAGAACTACAACTGTTTTACACCAGCGAAAAAGTTTCATTTCTAGCAGGAGAACTGCAGCTAACACCTTTTCGCTATCTTCATGTTGTCATTTAGGGGTCTATCTTATCCTCTTTATAGGAGTCTCATTTCGAGTGCAGCTTTTTGCCTGGAGGTCTGAAGTAAATGAGTATTAAGTAACTGTATCTGTCTCTAATTCACTAAACATCCAGAGAAAACAGCTAATGTGCCTGAACCAGTGGGATGAATGCATTAGATTAATCTAATTCAGCTACTTTTCACTCAAACAACCAGTAGCATTTAGAAAAAGGTTGTGAAAGGGATTAGGAATTTCTTTTCCACATTTTTCCTTTCTTCTCCTTTCCATGACTTTGCTGCGTTCCATTAAATGTTAGCTATTCAGTTAGCTTATTTCCTCGACCCTCCTTAAAACGTTGCTTTTAAAATAAGTTTATTCTTCCTAGACTTCAGAGCTGGCTCCGTATTCACCAAGGCTTTCAGTGACCAGGAAGGGCGACAGAATAAACACAGACGTACAGGCTGTGAGCAGCTTATCCCAACCGGATCGAGCAGCCCCTGGCTGTGACCGTCTCACTTGCACCTTGGTCCAGCAGTGTGGGCACATGGAGTCTCAGAGCATCGTCCCTGGGCTTAGAGCAATTCCCTGAGCCTGCAGTAGCCTCCTCTCCATCCCCTTCAGCTCCCTTGGCCATGGTGGTGCATGCTAGCACCCTTAGTGCCACGGCAAGTCTGATGTGTGTATCCTCTGCTTCTTTATACGCCTCTTTATTGGAGATGTGTAAAGAGACACAGAGCAGGCTGCCTACACCCTTCAGTTTAACAGCAGGTTACTGGTATCTGCTCTCGGTGTGCATATTTCTCACTGCAGCTCAGTCTAGATCAGGGTTACCTCGCTTTCTGTAGAGGACGTCATGTGCAATCTTGTCAAAAGCCTTAAAAAACATCAAGGTATAAGACCTAAATGGCTGCTTTGCTGCCCGCAAGCCCTTCTCTCCTGTCAGTAGATTGCTTCAGTGTGATTTGTTCTTGACACATTCCTGTGGCTGTTGATCATCTCCTTATATTTTGTAAGTGCTGACAAGCAGCTTGATTTTTTGTCCAAGTATTTTTCTGGGACCTGAAGCCGGTCTGCCTACTCTGTAATTCCCCAGCGTCTCCTTCCCCTCTTCTGAAAGCGGAGCCCTCGGTCTGCCCTCCCCAGCCCCCTGGAACCTCCCCATCCCCGGTGGCTCTTCACAGTTAAGTGGTTGCATCTCCGAGGCTGCTTCAGGAAGCTCGCCGAGTGTCCTGGGATGCAGTTCAACAGGCAGGGGTGATTGAAAACACCACAGTTATCTAATTACTCTCTAACAAAATCTCCTCTTGCTGTTGCGTGAGTTCATATCCTGCTAACATTGGCATTAGCTTTGTCAGACATTTGATTGTGTTTGAGTTTTTAGGGAAGGTTGAAGCAAAAGAAAAAAAAAGGTATTAAGCATTTTGGCTCTCCCAGCAGCACCCTGTGCTAATGTCACTCCTTCCTGAATAGTGCGTCAGCTCTTTCTTTGGTCTCTGCTTCTGCTGCTGGCTGGTGCCCTGCTGCTCATCGAGGCCACAGCATGGCGGGGGAGATGCCAACTGGGGAGCTTTGGGACCAGCAGGTAGGGCACAAATCCCACAAAGACCCCAGCACCCCAGGAGGGCCACCCCGGCAGCAGGGCTTGGCCGTGCTGTCACCAGGCGGGAAGCCCTCCTCTGTCCCCGAGCTCAAGAGGTGGCACGATGCTCCTGTCTTTGCGTGCAGAGGTTAGCTGGGTGCGTGGTGCACACCTTGGAGGCTCTACTGGGTTATTGCTGCAGGTTGGTTACAGCACAGGGGGCTGTGGGAGCCGAGGGCAGGCTGTGGCGGCGTGCAGGAGAGGCGGCCATGAGCTGGCAGCCCTGGGGTGGTGATTTCCTCCTCCACTCCCCAGGCACTGCGGCGTTCTGCTCTGAAAGAGATGCAAGGCAGGATAAGCACAGAAAAGGCTGAACTTTTCTTGCCAAGAGCAGATGAAAAGAGATGTTATAAAGTCGCTTGTCTCTGGTAACATGGCCCGTAGCTCTGTCACAGTGGTGGAGGGCATCCAAGTTTCATGCTGGAAGGAGATGAGCCCACACTTGGAATCCTATCCCAGTTTCAAAGGTCAGGTGCATTTCTGCGGTTACAGATGTCGTGGGGATGGCATTTGACCCAGGCTCATCCTACACAGAAGCCAAGGTCTGATGGACAGCAAGATCATTTGAACCTCCCTGGAACTAGCTTTCATTTGAATTACAAGCTGTTTTTTGTTTCTTCCCAGCCAGGTCTCTAGACAAACTCTATAACTTTGCTGACTGCTCTGGCCTTCACCTGATCTTTGCACTGAATGCTTTGCGCCGAAATCCCAACAACTCCTGGAACAGCTCCAACGCTCTCAGCCTGCTGAAGTACAGTGCCAGCAAGAAGTACAACATCTCCTGGGAGCTGGGCAACGGTGAGTGTGGGAACAAGAGAGTCACAGCAACAGAGCTTGCTGTAGCGGAAAGGTATTCCCTTTCGGAAGAGGATATTTGCACATCCCAGGATGTTTTGCCAGTGTAGGTTCAGAGGGATTTACAGGCCCCTGCTATAACGCAGCACCATCTCTAAGACAGACGTGGCATGTGTTTGCACCTTAGCTGGATGTTTCCATCGGTTGGTATTAAACATATGAAATGCTTTTGCCCTGGCTACAAGGTACAGCTGGTCCTGGGGTAGGAGAACCAGCAGCTGTATGGACTTGTATGGTGGCTGCAGTGCCAGGGGAAGTGGGGGACCCTACAGGAACAAAAGCATGACACCAAGGTGGAGGTCCTTCACCCAGCACACGGAAAACGGGACATGGGAGGAGATGCTGGCACAGGAGAGCGAGAGGTGGCCCTCATCCACACGTCAGAGGCTCCTGCTGCTGCTCCGCAGAGCAGGCAGGCAGCTAGCTCTGTGGAGCTCAAGCTGTGCGACAGCGTGTGAGCTGTGTGTCTCTCTCCGGAAGTGCGGATGAAGGAGCAGAGCTGGCAAGCCTTGCTTGTCTATTTTTATTTTCCCAGAGCCCAATAACTATCGGACCCTGATCGGCCGCTCAGTGAACGGCAGCCAGCTGGGGAAGGACTACATCCAGCTGAGAAGCCTGCTGCAGCTTATCCGCACTTATTCCAGAGCAAACCTCTATGGGCCGAACATCGGGAGGCCCAGAAAGAACGTCATCGCTCTCCTGGAAGGGTAAGTGCTGTTGCTTTGATCAAGAAGAGATCAGAAACCCCTCCTGAGATTGATACCCTTTGCAGCAGGTAGACGTGCTCTTTGTCTTCCCAATGTCCAACAGCTGCCAGGACGACAAGGCTCCGTGCAGCCCAGCCACCGCAGCACCAGGGGCTTGGCGACGTGGTCGTCTGTGCTGCTAAACTTCTGCAGAAGTCCCTGGTGGGATTATGGGCTGGGCTGACCAACACTCTCCCAAGTATTCCAAGTGTTTCCCAATTATAGGCAGACTGAGGTGCCCACCTTGTTTGGATGTGAAGATACCGCAGTGGTGCAGCTGCAGGCTGCTGCACGCCTGTGGGCTTCAGGGCCAGGAGGTGAGTCCTGGCACCACTTACCAGTGCAGACGTTGTCTCAGAGTCCTCCTGGACAAATTGTTTTGCTCTTCCCCTTTGATGGCTTCTTCTCCCTCTGCTTTCTCCATCTGTGCAGAGGACGAACCTGTAGCAACATTCTTCACTGGCCGAGCCTTCTGCTCCCTCCTAGGAGAACTGGCATGTCTCTAGTTTGGGGAGGCCAGAGGTGGAGAAGAAATGGTGACAGTGAGGGACGCAGACACCTGGAGGTGACATTGGACAGCTACGGGAACCAGAGAGGTGTGGGAGCCTGCTGGCAGCAGGAATTGGGACTGTGCAGCTCGAAGGCCTTGCAGCAGAGGGGAAATTCCCTGCAGGACTGTAAACAGAAACTCCAGTGCAGAGGGCTGGGCAGGGGGAGGTGTGGAAGGGACTCTGCTGGGAGCAAAGCTGGGTCTAGCATTCATTAACATCTGCATGAATGATCTGGCAGAAACAATAAACAGCACACTGATGCAGTCCCCGGCGAGGCGGGGAGGGAGCCAGGGCCAGATTCTCAGCCCTGCTGCAGCAGCACAAAGAGACCATAAAGCTGGTGGAACCAGCTGCGGCACCAGCATCCCTCCCGCCGACGAAGGTGGGGGAGCAGCCCCTGTGCCCACAGCATGGCTGCTGCCGAAGCCGCATGGGCTCATCGCTTGCCGGAGCCCCGGCGTTCGGTATGGCACAGGGGGAGTTACAAAATGTTGTAGTAGCCTTGATCAGCAGGAAATCTATTAGCGCCGGGAGGAGCGGGCTGAGTAAGGAAAACAACAGGGATGAGAGCCAAGAAGCTTTTAGAGAAAGGGAAGTCCTACTGCTGCGTTTGCCCTTCGTGCACCGCAGCCGGGTCCCAGGGAAGAAGGGTTGGAAGAGCCGAGTCACACGGCCAGGGTGGTCCGGCAGCTCTGCATTGCTGGAGCTGTGCTCTGACTGATGGCGACACTGGGAGCGAGGCTGTAGCGTACAATCTGATGGAGGGGATGGCAGAAACATCATCTCGAATGAAAGGGAAGGAAGGTAAGAGCTAGGGTTTGAGCAGCCCTGGTGATGGGATGGTGGGGGCTTTCCAGACCCCCACATTGGTCTGAAAGAGCTGTAATGAGCATGCCAGCTCTCCAAGCTATATGCTGTTTCTCTGCCACCATCCCTGCCTGCCAGGGTGATGCTGGTCCGCAGGCGCTCAAAGTGCTTTCTCTGTCCTGTGGAGAAACTTTGTGTCCTGCACTCCAAACCCTGGTGTCTGTGGCTCATGGCGAGCGGCACATGCCTGCATGGCCTCACAGCCCATGGGGTCCTGTGAAACAAGAGCTGCTTGTCATTCCACATAAAGACCCCATTATTACCAGGCAGGGTGTAGAGAGGAGGAACAAGTCTGATTACACAAAGACAAAGGGCTGAACACGCATTTGCAGTGTTGGGAAATGGAGTTGCAAAAGGACAAACAAATAAACCACAGTGCCTGAGCTGCTTGACAGCATGAGCTTTATTCCCAGCAGCTCCCTGAGGTCTCGTCAGTACTCTCGATTAGTGCTACCGAGAGCTCTGCCTTCTGCAGGAGCGTTGCAGAACTGGTCATGGGATGTGGCTCAGCATGTGCCTGGGGCTGTCACGACCAGGATGTGCCTCTCGGGATCCTGAATGAGCCTCACACAGTCAGCAAGCAGGAGAGAGGAGAAGGAACTTAGGAAGGTGCTCTCAATGGCAAGCCTTCTGTCTGCCTTGCTAGACCACCATGAACGGTCTACGTAGTGCTCACAGTAGATTGAAGGCTCCAGAGCAAATAAAGTGTGTGTGGTTAATAGTCCTGATGATGTGAAATGTGCAAAGTTTTGCTCTTATTTTAAAAAAATGTAAAGAGCAGAAGTCAAGCAGATAGGAAGAGATATGCCAAGTGGAAGATTATGACTCAAGCGTTAAGTAAGGCTGGAGAGGAGAGATGAGACTCTCCAGAGCAGAAGACAGGATGGGTGGATCAGTCTGCCAGGCAATCAGTACCCTGTTAGACAAAGTGAGGAAGCAGGTTTTGATGGGGGAAATAATGGAAATGAGCTGAAGTGGGAGAGGAGAGCTCAGAGAGGCCCAGAGAGTGTGATCTCTGACAGTGGAAGCTGGAGTTTGATGTTCTCCAGGGAAAGCCTCTAGAGTTACCTGAGGTGCTGAAACACTCAGAATAGTTTATTGTGAAGTATTATCTAAAATTGCCTTTTCCTGTTGCATCCTCTGTGTTCAAAACACTGTAGTCTATTGTTTAACGATTCTCTCAAGCATCCACGCTAAACTTATTCTTTATGTTTAAACCTTATCCTGCAATAATGATAGCGTTGACATGAATTGGGCTTTGTACTCTGCTGTGCACCAGGCTCTGTCTGTCTCAATGGTGGGAGGTGGACACCTCCAGGTCCATTCTGACCCAATCCTGGGGTCTGTTGTCCAGGACAGGGTGGGACTGAACCCCTCCTGGGATGCCACCTTTCTCTGGGGTCTGCTAGACAGGCTAGATGATGAGCGTAGATCAGGCATTTGAAGGTTTCCAGCATGGAGGGGTGCGTGCACGCTGTCCCACTGCAGAGGCTGTCCTTAGGCAGCTGACGCTGAGCTGTGCTGGGTGAAACCTCTGCATTTTCTGATGATGGAGGTAGGATATGGTGAGGGGAGGAGAGCCGTACCTGAAAGGCATCAGCACGGGCTTTGCACAGCCATCACTGCCAAGTTATTGCTCCTGAGCTCTTGCACCGCCCTGCACAGTGCAATGGCTCCGAGCAGCCACAGAGCATATCTGTGTCACTCTGAGCTGGTGAGTCCTGGAGACTGCACCAGGACCACTACTGCTGATGTAAGGATGGGCTCTGCAGTGATGGAGCATTGCTCCGATGGCTGGGGTCTGCTGTGCGGGAGGCTAGAAATGGTGTCCTGTGAATGCACAGGTGCAAGGGGGAATTTCTCCAGACACAACCAACAGTTGAGTTTGATGAGGTGTTAATTAGACCATTCTTGCAGCCTGAGCTCTTGGAAAGCAGACCACGTTTGCTACCTACTGTGTCTTCGGGTACAGGAATCCCAGAACTGCTCAGAATTTGCTTGCGGAAAAAATTGTGAGATTCTAAGGAATTAACATAGATTTTAACAGCAGATCAGGAATCAGATACAAAGGTTAATGTGTGACTGAATCCCACACTCAGTGCTGGAAGAGAAGAAACATGAGGGAAAGCCATTAGGAAGAAGAGATGCTAACATGTGTTAAAGCTCAGAATATTTGGTACAAAACTTATGCTGACACGTCTGGGCAGATTTGGCTAGGGGGTCTCATGACCTGTTGTTCCTCAGCTGTGTAGCCTAGTTTTTGCCACTGGAGACTCACAGGCATCAGGGTGCTACCTCCACCATGGCAGAAGCTGCAGTTCTTTACTTTGAGGGTGGTGGAGCACTGGAACAGGCTGCCCAGAGAGGTTGTGGAGTCTCCCACTCTGGAGACATTCAAAACCCGCCTGGACGCTGTCCTGTGCAACCTGTTGTAGGTGACCCTGCTCTGGCAGGGGGGTTGGACTAGATGATCTCCAGAGGTCCCTTCCAACCCTGACTATTCTGTGATTCTGTGATTCTGTGCCAAGAGGGTAAGGGCTGGCAGGCACTTGTGTCCACGCTAGGCTGGCTGTTGTTGATGCTCTGTGGTGACTTTGGGTCCTGAGCCTGCTGAAGCCACCAGACAAGTGAAAATCTTTCTTGTCTGGAGGTACAGCCTTTTCCTACCTCCTCATCCCCCAGCTCTCAGACCCAACAGACCTGCTGCCTCCTCGGCTTTCTGTCTGCCCTCTTTCCAGCATCCTTGGCACCTTCTTGCTGCTTCTGTCACCATTGCGCATCCTCCCTCTGGTCACAGAGCCACAGCACCTCCAGCCATGTGGCAGCAGCAGGTGAGGAAGCACCCACATGTCAGACCTCACTTCACAAGGCACAAGAGTTTCTCATCCTTCGTGATTTTACTGTCTCCTCCTCCTGGTTTGTAGCACCTGTGGAGAGTTAACCACCCGTCTAGGTGAGTTTCGATCCTTTTGGTGATGATGTCATTCCACAGTGCTCTGAAAGGAGCCCATAAAGGTGAGGAAGCACATTTGTCAGTGGTGATGAAACCCTTCCTCCCTGCCAGCTGTGGACATGGCAGGGTTGGGAGAGGGCATGGAGATGATGTCTTCATTATCTGTGGGCAACCCAGGTAAAGGTCAGGTTAAAACCTGTCCCAATCCTCAGCCCTGCTCCCTGCATCCACAAATCAGCCTCAAGCCCAGGTTCCTATGTTGGTGCTTACGTGGTAGAGAGAGGTGTTAGCTTATAGCTCGTGAAATGGCACAGGCTGTACACGTAGGGTCCAACAGAACCAGAGGCCAAAGCAAAATCAAGGTGCTAAAAATGGGAGAGTCTTTGGTAGTATTTTTATGATGACTGCCCATGCCTTGTGTCTGTGCCATCACAAGGGCGAAGAGGGCTGTGGCTGTCTGAGCAGGTCAGCACACATCAGTCAGTCCAGGCGTTGCTTTTTATCCGCGACTTGTTCTGGAGTAGCAGCCAAAGACAGTGTATGGACAGAGCTTGTTTATTTAAATTCACGCGGGGAAGAGAAACAAGGAGAGCCTGGAGTAGGTGGTATCCAGCAGAGGGAAGGACTCTGGGTGGGTTTCAGGAAGAAATGTAGGTATTTGTCCTGTCCTCTTGCTGACAAGGACTTCTGCGCTGTTTGACACCAGGGACTAGTAACCACTGTATTTTTTAGAAGCCCTGTTTTGGCTGTTTAACTTTCTTTAAAAAGTACATCCTTGCTGTATTGGTCTGAGGCTCTTTAGTGATGCCACAGAGGCAAGCGTGTCTCTGTCAGCAGAGCCAGAAGCTTCACCCTTATGCAAGCTACCACAAGGCTGGTGGCACTGACTGTACCGGGATACTGAATAGGTCCAGGGGAAGAATTTTGTGCAAAAAATCAAGCCACAAGACAAGCAACATTAAACTAATGATACAAAGGGAGGAGGAGGTCACCACAGCATGAACTCAAGCTCTGGTAGCATTGAACTTATGAGTGAATCCATTCATAAATACATTGAAATGGGGTGTGAAGGATGTGATGAGGCATTTTGCGGTTGGTTATGTAGCAGGGTCAAGGATCTGAGATATAAGGAAAGGATTTAGCTATTGCTTTTTCAAGAGGAAAGAGTTAATATAGTTGTTGCTGAAACTTGATCTGGATGGCTGGAATGCCAAAATCACAGTCACCTGTATAGGAAGAACAAAATGGTTAAGAAAAGATATAGATGAGATTATGCCACTGTATAAGTACACAGTGTACCTTCATCCTGATTGCTATCTGCAATCTTAGTTATTTCATCTCAGAAAAAATGTAATAGGAGCAGGAGGGTTACAAGGAGAGGAGCCAAGTATGTGTGGAGGTATGTGATATCTTCAGGTGAGAAGAGATTAAATAGGCTGTGCCGCTTCAGCTCAGAAGACAGACAGCTCAGAGGGAATGTTATCGAGGCCCACGAGCCTGCGAATGGGGTGTTTTTTCCACAGTGCAGAAAGTAGTTTGGAAGGAAGCTTTGGAAAGAAGGAGAAAGCTTTTTCACGTGGTATATGACGGCATTGGAGAAGTCATTGTCACAGGGGGCTGTGAAGGCCAGAGCTGTGTGTTTAGAAAGGGACTGGACAAATCAATGGTGGGAAGAAGCATCAGTGTCAATGCAACATCATGGTCCAAATGCAACCTCCAGAGTTCCTGGAGTGCAGATTGCCAAGGCTGGGTGGGTTAGTCTGGGACATAAAGCCCTCTTTGCTAGAAGGCTTGTGCAGCCCTACCGTAGATCAGGTTGGTTGAAGAAAGGTGATGCTGAGCAGAGAGACAATACTATATAGCAGCAGATTTATTATAGAATTGTTGAGGTTGGAAGGGACCTTTGAGATCATCAAGTCCAACCATTAACCTAACCTGACAAAAAACACTTCTAAACCATGTCCCCAAGTACCACATCTACCCTTTTTTTAAACACCTGCAAGGATGGCAAATCCACCACCTCCCTGGGCAGCCTATTCCAATGCTGGATAACCCTTTCAGTGAAAAAAATTTTCCTAATATCCAATCTAAACCTCCCCTGGCTTAACTTGTACCCATTTCCTCTCATCCTATCACTTGTCACTAGGGAGAAGAGGTCAGTCCCCATCTCTCTACAACCTCCTCTCAGGTACTTGTAGAGAGTGATAAGGTCAGTTATATGTAGTCCCCATCAGGCTCTGTTCCCTGAAGTGAAATCCCTGCCTGAATCCCAGGTCAGTCTTTGCAGCAGCTGGGTCGAGTTCGGTTCAGTACCTGTCTCTGCTGCTGCAGGTATCTGATTGTGCTACTGAAACCTGAAGAAGTTAGCAAGTGATGTCTGGGCCTTAGTCCCCTCACCAACCAATTCAGACACAAGATAAAGCTATTTATACCTGTCACTGCTGGCTCCAAGGGCAGAGATCTGCCACCCAGCTCTAGGGATCCGCCACGGCACCACAGGGAAACCAGTGTTGAGCCTACATTTGGGGCTTGAGGGGGGTCAGTTTGCTGTTGTAGTCCTCCAGGGAGTAGCAGATGAAATAACCTGTGTTTGTGAAGTCCAGCACCCAGGAGTCAGACAATGATACTAAACCATCTGGGGACCTTTGCAACAGTAACTTGTCTCTTCGTGCAGCTGCATTCTTTGTTACAGGATCACTTTTTATTATTATTATTTAAAGGAGGACAATCTGCAGTTACCTGCATGGGAAAGAGATTTCCAAAAGCAGATGGCTCTTTAACGTATCAGGAATAAGCCTAGGAAGTTCCAGTGGCTGGAAGCTGAAGCCAGACACATTCAGATGAGAAATAACATACTTGGAGGCTAATTAACCATGGGAGCAATTTGCTTAAGGTTGCAGTAGGTGCTCCGTGACTGGCAAGTATTGAGTCAGGACAGGAGATCTATTTCAGAGACGTGCCCACACTCAAGTGAAAGTTGCAGTCCTGGGAGATGTGGCTGTGGGAGGTACTCTGGGAAAGGTCAGATTTGAGCCATGGTATCACAATATAGAGTTGTGGTGTCGGTACCATCTCGTGGTGTTGCAGTTCTTCCGCCCCACTCTCCCACAGCTGAGCTGTGAGGTGCTGTCCCACCTTGTGCCAGTATTACCATTTCTGAGACAGAGCTGTGAACTGTTTGGGTAACTGGGCAGTGCTAAATTAGCTTTTTCTCAGTGCTTGTTTTAAAAAAAGCTTAAGCCTCAGTTCTAGCTCAACACAGGCCCCAAAAGTAGTAACGCTGGCATGGGATGCTGGCACATGGGCAGCTGCAAAGGGTAAGGAGATGGACATATCTGAGCTCAGTGACTGTGTCTAAACTTCAGTACCACAAACTCCCTGCTCAAGGCTCCGGTTCCTCCATGTGCCTCTGACTTGTTCTGGTTTCCCACCTAGAGATGCTGCCCCAGCAGATTTTGAGGACTTTGACATTTGCCCAGGTTTCTGATAGGTGGAAGTCCTGTGGCTGCCACCCATCTGAATTATGGGGCATCGCTACAGTAGTTGCCCACATTGCCTGCACGGCACGGCCTCAGCTCGTCCCGCTGCTCCTGCAGGGGGGGCATTTACTGCACAGGCGCTGTGCGGTCGATTGGTGCTTACAGAGAAAGGCCAATGTGTAGGAAAATGGCAGATTTACTGCACCAGCCCAGCCCATCTGTGCAGCACATGTACAGGGACCTGAGCCCTCCCGGAAGCGTCTGGTTTGCTCTGCCTGCGCTGTGCTGCACACATGGACATCACGCAGTCCAGGAAATCCCAGATAAAAATGTGCCAGCGCTGGTCGTTTGGGCCGTATGGATCTTCACTGGCCTCAAAATCTGTGATTTGAGCCGCACAGGTGCTACAGGAATAAAGGGATTAGTAACATCTGTATTCCTAAACCGAGGATATTTGGATACCGGTGCATCACTGCATCTCCACCTGCCCTGGGCTTTCATCTCTTGCTCGCGCAGTACCACTTGTTGGCTGTTAAGCTGCTCTAGGTTCCCTTTGGAGGGTAGAGACCATTGCCCAAGTCATCTGGGGTGCTCCAGGCAGAACTCCACCATTAAGGCAGGACTTGAAGTTTTACCAGGAACTTTTGAACTTCATCCTGCAAAAATCTCAATAAAAGGAAAAAGAAAGAAAAACAGACACAGTAAGCAACATTTGAGCTAGATATGCATCTTTTATGGTAAAATTTGAAAATGACCAGAACTACCGATTTATTTCGCTCTTAAGGAGACAGAAGAGGAACGCTAAGCAAACCAGGGCCTTTTCTGTCCTGCTTTTGGTCTGCACTGTGCTGCCTGAGTGATGCCTGTGTCCTAGAACATTTTCTCAGGAGTGTTTTAACAACAGGTCACTTAGCTTCCTAGAGATGTGGGAGATGGGACAGATGGATGTCCTGCTTCTGCTGCTCCAGGGATGCTGGAGGTTACACTGAGGGTTTGCTGTGCTCTTCAGTCCCTGAACAGACTGCTGTAGCGGGTGTGTTTGCAGCAGGGCTGTAGGCACTGTGGAAGTGGCGAGGAAGACCAAAGAACTTCTGCCTCCGAGCTTGGTCTGCTCATGGTTTTGGACTGTGAGTGGAGACTTCCCAGCTGAGCCTCAAGATGGTTTATTTTGCAGCCAGAACATAAAGCATTTGAGGTTAGAAAGCAAGCTGGGCTGATCTTCAAACCCAATTGCAATATATCGATCTTCAAACCCAATATAGGTTGTGTTCGTAATTTCAGCTTAGAGTTCATTAGTTCACTCTTGTACTCTTTGTGCATTACACTTTAGGCAGCAGTCTCTGTACTGAGCATTTTAAACCTGGGAGTCGGGGTTTTTTTGATCCCTTTGCCATATTTCTGCACACTTAGTTTTGTAGAACAGCAGCTGCTCCATAGCAATATTTGCAAAAATCCTCTTTTCCTTTTGAGCCAGATGAGCTGTGCGAGTTGCACGGATTTCACACCTCACTGGGGCTGGTCCAGCTGCTCTCCTCGCCATGCTGAGCTGGGAAGGAACCATGCCCAAACCACTGCCCTGGCAGTGGCCTGACCCTCCAGAGAGATGTAAAAGCATTTCTGAAAGGCGAGCCTGGGAACCGAAGCTCACAGCACTGCTAGGCAGCAGAATCAGGGATGCATCAGTGCTATGGGGTTTTACAGCATGTTATTGTTTTTCCATTTCTAATTGTATCTCTTCCCTCTCTGTCCACAGCGATTTATTACTGCTGTCTTTGCCAGTGTCCTCTTATGCTTCATAGGGTCCAGCTGCCCTTTTGTCCCAGTCTATAATTGACCATCGTCATTAATTTAAAGTCAGAATGATTGTTTCCGAGCTATATTTAGCCTGAAGTTTGCTGCTCTTATTTCAGACCTGATTAGAGGCTCATGTGCCGGAAAGCTTGCTGCTCTTCCCTGCCATGACAACTGGTCTGATAAAAGGGCTCATCTCTCCTCACAAACCTTCCCTTTCCTTCCTCACGCTCGATCATAGGGCTGTCCTGGGGGAGGTGGGGGTCCCAGGAACCAGCGCCACTCATCCCTGTGTCGCAGTGGAGTCAGGACAACTGTGTGATTCCTGTTGTGTTCCCGGGATCCCTGCGCATCAAAAAGCAGCCTGAGACAGTACAGCATTGGTTTCTTTCTCATCACGTTCGCTTGCTCAAGCCAATGTCTCCTGTCAGGTGCATACATTATCGCTTCCAAAACGCATCAGCTATACAGCACATGTTACACTACTGAGCAGAAAAGCGTGCCTGGCCAGTTGGTGTGTGCCTGTCTGTGTTTTCATATCTCTGCTCCTAAGCATAAGAATAGAGTGACTGCTTGGGCTTCTTCCTGGGAGCTGCAGTTTTTCAAGGTGCGGTTTGGATTGCTGGACCAGGGAGCCAGGGAGGGACCATCTTGGATGGCAGCAAGCTAGAGACTACTGCTGCGTGGTCGCATACGGACCCCAAGATTAGTAATTGCTTTGGTTTTGGCATCAGCAGCGTAAACAGATACACCTGTGTGGCCTCAAGTCTGACTCAAATAGGAGCTGTCTGGAGGAGGTGTATTTTCTTTACGATGGTTGGGTCTGTAAGCCACCAGGAGACTAATACATATACATATAACTCGCTGTAACCTTGTGCATGGAAGGGCTGTGGTTAGTCGCAGGAGCAGGACAGACCCCAAGTGCACCCAGGTCAGAATCCCATCAGTTTGCTAACAGCCAATGCTAAAGAAAGAGCATCCAGAAAAGGGAAGCCCGTGGCAGTATTTGTCCAGCCTTTCTTCCCATCTTCCAATGCTCAGGGGCTTCCTGAGCTGGAGGTGGGATCTTTGCATCTCCTAGCTTTGCTGTTTTTTCTTCCATTTCCCAGTCCTTGCTTGAGTCCAGGCAAGGAGTTCCTCAGGTTAAATACATGTTGGGTGAAGAGGTGTCTGCCTTTACGATGAGCATTTAGAACTTTTTCTTTAATCCTATTGAAGGTTGTTGCAGTCACAGAACTGAATACATACCCTGAGATCTTGTTCCTGAAATGCTATTGTGCTCAGAGAGCTCTCCCTACCTGCCCCAAAATGATGCTCAGAGCTCTGGTGCCAGTTGAGTTTCACTCCGTTATCCTCAGCTGTGCTTGCTACAAGCATTTATATTAAATCTAATTTATTCCTTCCATTCAAGGGTGCAAAGGTTTCATCAGAAAGGGTCTGTGAGTGTGGTGACCGCCTTTGCTATCCCGTGATGTAGGATGGGCATCGGTTGTTTTAGGACTTCCCCTGTGACAACACTGGGCTTATATGGTTTCTTTCTCTGTTTCCTATAGGTTCATGAAAGTGGCTGGCAGCACGGTGGATGCTGTTACCTGGCAACAGTAGGTATTCACCATTCCTTCTACTTTCCAACGCTAATTGCAGTGATAAGGCAATGCTGGGAGCAGAGCTGGTGCACTGTCTGGGTGTGAAAGGGGGCAGATGTGTGACAGCCACCTCCTCTGTCCTCCTGCTGCATTCAAATAAGCGTAAGAGGCTCTGCCCCTCCTTCTGGAGCCTCTCGAACAAACACAGGAGGGGATATATTAACCTTTACCACAGCAGCTGAGACAGAGGCTAAAAATACTGCTGCCTGCGTGCCTGGCCTGCCTGATTGCTGGAAACAAAACCCTGCGCTGGACCACTGAGTCCCCAAAGGCAGCTGGGAGGCCAAGCAGCTCCGGTGGCATCCGGGTGGGGACAACAGGGAAGCAAAAGCCACGTGTGACAGGTGTATGGGGCTATCTGAAAGCCCTTTTCCTTCCACCCCAACCACTGTCTCCCTGCAACCGCTGGCCTGAAGCTAAGCTGGGCTGGCCCAGAGGAGGGAGAAACAGCTTAGTGCGGTGGTAAATGCGTGATGCCCCAGTGCCCGCTCTGTTTTGTGAGGGTCTTGCATGCTGCTGTTCTACACTGCAGATGGAGCCCCAGGAGTGGATGTTGATAGAAAGGGGATGAACATCGAAGATCCAGGCCCAGCTGGGGCTGCTGGAAAGATGCTGATACCGGATTTTCCTCCTGGTTTCCTATGTGTGCTGCAGTTCAGAAGAGCAAAGCCATCTCTGAGCCATACCACTGAGTGCGACAAGCATTAAGTGGAGGGAAAAGGTTTTCCTATTTGGGGGAAAATCCATAAACATCTTTCTCCTTCTCTTATTTCCAACTGCCCCAGTTTACACGCTGTGGCCAGAGGCAGGCTCCCCAGCAGGCTGTGGCTCTCTGCAATAGGAGTGCAAATGCCAGTGGAAAGGTGAGGCAGTGTGCAAGCACAGCAGCGACCGACAGAATTGATAGAAAAAGGGTGTGTGGGGCAGGCAGGACTTTTTCCTGCATCAGAAAGGACATTTACTGGAGCAAAAAACATGGTGATACCCCCTTGTTCCCAGAAAAAGTGGATTTGCTCCAACGCTGGGTTAAACTTCCCAGGCAGGGTGCTGGCCTTGGGCACGGGAGCTGGGGTCTCAGGTTCAAGGTGGGCTTGTGTGTGCTGCCCACAGGGCTTGTTCCCTAAGCTGGTTCTTCACAGAGACCATTTGTGGGGTGCTCAGGTTGCTTTGCTGAAGTGTAGCAGCATGGTTTGTAAGGCCCATCTCTTGTAAAAGCCCACCTGGACACCTGCTCTTAAAAAGACCTTGCGGTTTTTAAGACGTGAGGCTTTCTTGCAAGTGCGCCCAGGGTCTCTGTGTTGGTGTGTTAACCCTGGAGCCTCCTGCAGAAGCAACTGTTGGCGTCTCAGTGCGGTTTATAGCACCGGCATCCTGCAAGCCCTGTTCCTCAGGGAGCTTAGCTTGCCTCGCGGTGCTGCAGCGTTGCTTGCTTGGGTGTTTGGCTCCTGGGGCTTCCCTGCCAGGCAGCAGCAGCTTGGTGCAATGGGGGCAGTGGGGTAGCAGAGCATTTGGAGCAGGATTTGTGTTACTTACAGGCTCACGCTGTGCACTGATGATCTATGTCTCAGCTGGGAGTTTGCTTTTCATGATTACACGATGTGCTGATCACATTTACTTCGTCCAGGAATTTGCTTTCCGCAGCAGGGCTCGATCCCTGGGCCAAGCCCATGGAGGAGTTGAAGGAACAAACTTCCAGACTTCAGACATGGAGTTTCATCCTGGCGTGCAGGGAATCTGCCCGCGTGTCTGCTTTGAAACCTCTTCTTCTAGGATCAGTGCAAAGTGCTCGGCAACTCTGGTGCTGAGCACCCCGCGATCGGGAGGGCTGGCGCGGCTCCCTGTGAGGGTCGGCAGGGCTCAGGCGCTGCATCCCAGCCCATTTCCACTGCGGCGTAGGAGCCGCTTCTCCCCCAGCCCGGGTTCGGAGCTCTGGAGATTGCACCCATATGCATGTGCGAGGACTGGCAATGGCCACAGCTCCGAACTGGGCTTCTGTACTGTTTATGAATAAATGTCAAAACAGTGTCTCATCCCTCTGCTCCAAACAGCAAAACAAAACAAAACAAGTTCCTTTGTATCCAAGAAGAAAATTATTAGCAGGAAACTAAACTGCTGTCGAACTTCAAGTATGAACATTTCTGTTCCAAACCCTAACATTCTCCCGGGATATCGGTTATAAATTTGTCAAATCTGTTATTCCTTTGAAAAGGCTGTGCTCGATCCAGAAAGGGAATTGAGAAGGGAATACATTGCAGGGATCCCTATTCTCTGTGTGAAAACAGAATATATCTGAAATATATCTGACAGAAAAGTGACACTGGGTGGAAATAAGCAGCCTCGCCAGCCGTTCTGAGAATGGTTTCACTTACATATGTAACTCAGCATGTGTGCCTTCCTCTTCAGAAGTAATGTGTTGCTGGAGAGGGATGTGTGAACGGCTTTGAAACGCTCAGGGAATTTCCACTAAAGGAGGGTGTGGCAGGTGGGATGGACAGTGGCTCTGAGAGTTTGTGCGTTTCCCTGATAATTTAGTTTGTTTGTTGTGTTTGGTTATGAGTAAATGCTCGGTTTATTGCGGACCCCCTCAGCCTTTGGATGCAGGTTCCCACTGCTCAGAAACCTCCCCACAGCCATCTCCTTGCTCGGTGCCGGTGTCCTCGCGCAAGGGGAAGCTTCACTGCCCACTTAAACCTGCAGCCGTGCCCAGTCCCCTCCCCGTGCATGCTCTCTCCATCTGTACAGCCGGTTTCCCATCCAAAGTGTTGTGCAAAACTCCAAGTTTGGCAAATTTAGTGGGCAAATCCTTATGTAACACTCCCTTTGAAGCACAAATCCCTGTTACTTACAGGGATAGTAAATGTTTGCCACTCCAAAGCCAGTGGACATCTATCCTTTTGGCTCCTTGGAGAAAGCCATGTTATCTTCCAAGATGGATAGTCACCCGCCCTATGTGGCAATCAGAGCTGTCAGGCACACAGGCATGTGGGGGATACTGCTTGAAATGCTTTTGCTGGGCTTGGTTTGGGTGACATCTCTTCTGGCTTAGACACATCAAGCGTGTGGGCAGAGGTCACACTGCTCACCAGGCAGTAGCTATAGCAGGGGGCAGATTTCCTAAAGGTGCCAGGTGAGAGTTTCCTGGCATGCACACACACGCCAGTGGATATAGCAAGGGTATATATTTGGGCTCGCGTGAGCTTGCTGCAAGTGCCCAGGGTGCGGTGGCTTCTGAGGTTGCGCCTGGAGGGAAGGGGTTGCATGAAGGAATCACTGGCCCATCTCCGCCTGTGAACAGACCTGGCCAGGGCACGGCTTTGCACACTGGCTTGCCATCCTCTGCACTGTCTGATGGAGGGCACAGTCGCTGGTAGCATCGTGGCCGTGGCCACCAGCACAGTCCCAGGTGATGCCAGGGCATGGCCAGGGAGACAGCATGGGCCAGAGCTGGCTCCCACTGGTGAGGCGGACAGAGATGCCTCGTGTGGGGGCAGAGCAAGGCATGGGTGTGGGTTGTGCCTTCAGGGCCAGGGAGCAACCCCCAGTCATTCTTCTTTATTAGTGCATTTCTTAGTTGATTGGAGGCGGGCAGCGCCTCTCCCCTGTGCCCACAGGTCTTTACCCGGGGGGAGCTGGTCACACCCCCCCTTTCCTCTCCGGGGGGAGCAGTGGGGCTCTCTGTGTCCTGAGCTGCAGACGGGGCCTCTGCCCTCTCCTCAGGAAGATGCTCAGGGATTGGGGCCGCCTCTGTCAGCAGAGGTGTCTTGGTTTCACAGCTGCGGTGGCGGTGGGGTGTCATGCTGACGGCGGGGACCTGCCCTGCTCGGTGTCCCCGGCAGGCGGGAGCCCTAATTCCTAGCAGACTCTCCCTGTAGCAGCAGGCAACAAAGTAGATCCGGAAATTCCTGGGCTTTGGGAAGTGGGCTTTAATGTAATTAACTGCAACAGAAGAAGAGGTCAGATAATAGGGGCAAAGGTTTCTCTTTAAAATGAAAGAGGAGGTAAACGAAACCAGCTGCCAGGAGCCAGTGCACTGCCTTCATTAAATATGGGACGATGCTCATGGTCCCATGCAGCAAATTGTGGATCTTTCCAGAAAACCATTATAAAGGCAGCACAAGACCCAGAGGTGACAGGATAGAGATGTGCAGCTGAGCCCCAGGTTCGCCCAAGAGCCCTGGTGCCCAGCACTGCCCTTCTCTGGGAGGCACTGGGTACCTGTGTGCATCCCAGCCTTGCAGCCTGCCTGAAGAATAGGACATTTCTGGCTGGCAGCTGTGCTTAGCCCTGCCTCAGATGACCCCCCGGCAGCAGTTTTTTCGGTGTACTGTTCCCAGCTTCTGTCTTTGTGTCTTGAGTCTCGTGCTACTGTTCCAGCCAGGGATGGGGGCCGGGAATTGGGGTGGTGCGGTTCCTCGCGTTGGCACAAATCCCTGCCCAGCCCTTGGTGGAGTCCTGCCCCTGCACCATGCTCTGGTTTGGCCACCTCCAGAGTGATACAGCGACAATTCCCTTTGCAAAGTGCACTGGACCCATCTCAGGTTTCTAGGGCATATTCAAATGAGTTTTTTTTAGAAATGGGGTATCCTTTGCTCTGTAAGTGGAAGGGATAGAACTGGCCTCAGCTTTGTATCATGTAATAGGGCACCCAAAGTGGCTGCACATGGCCTTTCCTTTGTGTGTCTCGTCTAGGATTTATTTGCTAGATCCTTCTTTTCCTTGGCTGGCTCCTGCAGATTGTCTGTCTACAGAGACAGCGGCATCAAACTGGGGGAGATGATGAGTCAGCTCTGCGTGTAACCACCCATGTCTGATCTCTCCTGTACCATGAGAAATGGCATGGTCTGTGCCCGCGATGGGCATGCTGGTATCTCCTAGGCTTCAGGGCCAGCTCTGGTGCTACGTCATACCCAGAGCACACTGGAAGATCTGCCAGCCCCCGCTGGAGCCAAATAGCTTGTCCCTGAGCTGCGTGTCCTCTGCAGCGCCGCGGCTGCCAGAGACCCCTGCTCACGCTGGGGAGGGCCTGTCCATTTGTCTCCTTTGGCACTCAGACCTCGCCACCATGGGGAGAGGAGGATGTGGATGCTGCGGCCCCCCGGGGCCGGCTCGGCCCGGCTGCCTGTGCGCTGTGCTGCTGCCTGGGGAGGTGCTTGTCAGCGCTGGAGCTCTCTGCAGCTGCTGTTGGCTTTTTCGGAGTTTGGAGAGCTGCAACCGTTCAGGGTTTTGGGGTTTTTTTTTTTTGAAAGTCAAGTGCACTGAGTCATTGTAAATATCAGCAAAGCTGCAGCCTTTGCTCCTGGGAATAATCCACGCCTAACAAGCGCTTCTCATGCTTTAAGGGACTGTCAGTTATTTGTGTTTTGTGGATTTCTATACTGCCTTTACTGAGGGTTAAAGTTTTCAAAAGGAAGTGCCCGAATCTCAGCGATGAAGCCTACAGCTGGAAACAGCTCACCCGTTCCTCAGTAGCCTGGTACCAAGGCAGACCTCACTGCCTTGCTCTTTCCTGCAAGCCTCATGCAACTGGTGCCATTTTCCCCCCTTTCCCGGTTTAGGGAGGTTGAAAGTACCTGTTGGTGTCTGAGAGCTTCCCAGGCAGATCTGCAAGAGATCCTTGCCCATCTTACAGAAGCTTATAAATGTCTTCATCTTCTCCTTAAATACCCAAAGCCAAGGCACTCCCCTCCTCGCTCCCCCAGGAGACATGCTACCAACAAGATTTCCTGATACTGAAGCAGAAAGTTTATTTTTGCCTTTCACCCCTGTGCCAGTCCCCATTTCTATGGGTTGTTAATGAAAACGTCAAAAACCCATGACCATGGGCATTCCTCTTCCCTGCAGGGACTCGGCTGTGCTCAGCACAACAGCATCTTCCCATGCTGCCTTCTCCGTGCAGTCCGTGGGAGGGCAGAGCCTCCTCTGGGGCTGCTCCTGGAGAGGTGTTCCTCTCCCTGGGCAGCGGAGCTGTAGGTCTGAGCACATCTTGCACTTGGATGAGCTGATGAGGAGGTGCAAGCCTGCCTTTGCTCTTGCGAGGGGTTTGTTCTGGGCTGTGGGACCATATTGGCTTGCACAGACAAGGTGAACCCTGCAGAAAGTCTGCTGCATGGGAGGGGCCATGCACAGACTGAGGTCTCTCTAACTCCATCTTTTCCCAGTCAATACAACCTTATTTTTATGGCCTTTTAGCCAGTTTTTGTCCCAGATGATGGGGGTTTTAGTCCACAGCAGTCTGAAAAAATCGTTTCTGTTCAGTTTTTAAATGCGGTGCTAAAATCCGAACATCTGCCATCCCCAGAGTCCATTGCTTTGTAATTTTGTCTTAAAAAGTAATCTCTGTAAACCCCACCAACTGCCTGCTGCTTACAGATCTGCTCTGCTCTCAGCAGCCAGTGCTTCGATAGTGTATAAGTGATTGGAATGATTTTGACTGTTCCTAAGTGCCCTCCCTGGAGATAATCTCTGCCCTTCCAGTCAACATGGACATATAGAAATGCCTCTTTCCTCTTTCCCTGGGTTACACAGCCCAGGTTGGAGAGAAACTGGGCATGATCCCCTGCTTTGCTGGGGACGCAGCAGGGACTGTGCACCTGCAGGAGGCTTGGCAGAGGAGACTCTTCTTGTTTAGTGGATTTCTGTTCTGGGCCAGTTAGTCCTGGCATTGCTCCCGTTCCACCACGGCCCTGTGCAGCTCCAAGTGCATTTACCTGGTTACCTGAGTAGTGACTTGGGGCAAAAAATCCTGTCTGAGCACTCATGCATGTTGCACGTGTGGCGGGTGCTCTGGCTGCGGCTGAGTTAGCCCACAGCATCCTCTGGGGATACCCCTGCATTCCAGCACCTAAGTGAAGCAGCCACAACGGCTGCTACAGCTGCTCGCTGGTGCAGATGAGATGCATGCTATGGAGAAACCAGCCCTGGAAAGGTAAATCCACCTGTCTTCAGACCCCAGGTCTTCAGTCAGTTATGCATCGCAGCACCTATGGCTGCACTGAAGCCTGTGGAGAGAGAGAAGGGTCTGTATAACTCTGATGAATGCCAAGTGGACGTGGCTCCAGTGAGGGATACGAGGCAATAGCTGAGTCCTGCCCGCCCCAGCCAAAGCTGCTGTAATTCCTGTGCACCTCTGTCACCCCAGCATGGCTCCAATACGCTCTGGGGCTTGCTGTGTTGAGTGGCTGATTCACACTGCAGATTCAGGAGGAGGAGGTTCAGAAAGTTTCTTTTGCAAAAACTATTCATCAGCCAAACGTCTGTCCCAGGGATATGTCAGTGCATGCTGCAGCAGACGTCCTGGTATCTCTGCAAGGCTGGGAGCAGCCTCTGGGAGATGTGCAAGGGCTGCCACTGCTCCTTGCCTGGGGACAGAGGTGCCAGCCCCACACACTTCCTCAGGAGGAGCCAGTTGGGATTACCTCCAGCTGCAGGGCATTTGCTCTCCAGGACAGATGGCTTCACCTTACCTCCTGGACAGTAATGAGGCATTTCAGAGCCTTCCCCACACACTTGGAGACAGCTGATTCACTTTATGATTGGCAGCACTATAGCCGTGTTTTATATAAGAAAGCACGTGGAAAGCAGGAATCAGCCCTCTGCATGGGAAACACTCCCTGACATTCCCAAGGCAGAAAGGATTTCTGCGAGAGCAGGACTTCCCCTGCAGGTAATGGACATGGCACTTCTCGACCGGGGGATTCGGCTGTGGACTTTGCTGGGAGAGCACGCACAGTGCGGGTGCAGGTTGTGCAGGGGTGCTGGGAGCAGGGCTCGCTCTGGTGCCGTAGGTCCTGAGCCCATGCACCCCATGGTTGCCAATCCTTGCTTGGAAACACCATCAGGGCTTAGCCTGGAGGGTTGTTAGTGCAGCAGGATGTCCAGGAACAATTCTGGTTCTCAGACCAGAAAAAGCTCTGTACGGTGTCCCCTGCAGACGCACCGGTGGCCAGAAAACCAGCCACTGAATGGAGGGTGTCCCTCAACCAGGCAGAGTGATGCAGTTATTCCCACGTCTGGGAGCATGGGCAGCCTTCCCTGTCCCCTCCTGGGTGTTTACTGCAGCAATTTTCAGTGTGTCTCGGAGGGTGTTTGCTGTTTGGGACCCTTCTCCTCCCTGGTGCCTGCGTAGTGTCCTCCTGTGGCTGAGGAGCCCTTCGTTTCAGCCATTAGATGTGCTTCTTCCTTTTTGCCATCCCGTAAAAGCAATCTTTCCAGTAGCAATGACGCTGTGCCCAGGGCTGGCTGGCTTACCTGCATTTTGGAAACAGTGTGTCCCTAATACAGGGGATGGGCATGGATGGGACGAGCTGGGTGAGCAGAACATCTCCCAAGATCTCCCTGATGGTGGAGCCCAGGTGCTGCTGTCACAGGCGTTGTGTTGGGGGGGTCTCCTTCCGTGGGGGTCCTCACAAGATCGGTGCGGAGGGCGCTGCAAAGCCTTTGTGGGTGGTGTTTTGCTCCTAGCCTTTTGCGGTCCACTCCCAGCATTTCACCAGCAGTAGTTAAGAAAGTGCAAAATTTCCTGCGGTTTCTGCAGTGCAGGATGCTCGGCATTCAGGGTGTATCCACCTCGTGCTCTGTTTTGGAGGCTGAAAGCATCTGCCAGACACAGGCATGGCCAGAGGGCCGGGGGAGAGCAGACTGCAAGCAGGGGCTGCCCCAGAGCAGAGGAGGCTTCTTGACGTGGGGCAGCAGCGGGATGGGAGGACGTGGTTCGGGGCAGAGCTAGTCCCAGCTGTCTGATCCTTGTCGTCTTATTTTCCTTCCAGTTACTACATTGATGGCCGAGTGGCCAAAGTGACGGACTTCCTGAAAACGCGCCTGTTAGACACGCTCTCTGACCAGATCAGGAAAATCCAGAAAGTGCGTGAGTGCAAAGGGTCGGCGAGGGGGCACCGTGCCCCCCTTGGCACAGCTCGTGGCCGGGGCTCTGGCCTCAGCACCGACACGTTCCCAGGGGACCTGGCGTGGGGCAGGGATGGAGGGCGGCTGCTCGGGGTGGCTCTCCTCCCAGCCTGAACGCGGCCAGCCCTCGCTCAGGGGATGAGGGGAAAGTCTGGGCAGCACGATGCCTGGCCCTGGGGTGGGATGAGCGGTGGGTCAGGAGGGAAGTGGCCACGGCTGCAGTGTGGCGTGGGCTGGATGCACGGTGCAGGGGCAGACACTGCCCTGCAGGGCCTTTCTAAAGCAGCTGACTGTCTCCAGTGTCCTATCCATCCATTCCTGAAAGTTTCTCCCAAGGATGAGAAGAGGGAGCAACCAGTCAGTACCAAACCATCCCAAGTACAGCCGGTGCTGTGCCTGCTCAGGAGGGGACAATACCTTGCCCTGCTTGCTGCCAGTGCATAAAGATGTTGCTTGCAAAGTTGTGGCAGTTGCATTTCCAGGGTGATTTTCACTGGTGGAGAATCATGAATACCATTATGAACAACTGGGGTTTTTTTTCCCTGATGATCATGTTTTGACTGTTATAAAACCCAGCTGTTGCTGGCGTGCCGTGTCAGAGCCCACGGCTCTGCCTGGCTAGCGCAGCCTGCAGCGAGCGCTCCTCTCCCCGCCGGTCAGGGGGACCCAGATCACATCTCTAGTGCCTGGGTAGGGGACGGGGGCTCCGCAGGTCCCCCGGCTCTGGCTGATACGGGGCCCAGTGCTGTGACCGGCCTGCTCAGCTGTCATTCCGACAAGAAATAAGGAATACCTAGTAAGCATGGAAGGCTTTAGGGACTAGAAGACATGTCAGTCTGTCTGTCTTGTCTAGGTTTTCATACCATACCAGTCACCACAATGTCTTACTGTTGTAATTCCTGCAGGGAGAAACTGTAGGATGAGTAAACAACTCAAAGAGGCCCTGGGAAAGGGGATGCAAGGGTCAGCACAGCAAAACCAGAGGAGAAGAGCCACTTGCCGAGTCCTCTGGCACAAACTGGGAATCATCCATGCATATGGATGATCCTCCCACTGCGGGGAGGCATGGTGGGGCAGCCAGTGGGATTAGTGCGGGGGCAAGCAAGAGGCACAACCCCACCAAAAGTGGTGGCATGTATCCCACCTCCACTGTGGGTTAGGAACCTGCTGGGAAGGGAGCAGGAACACTCAGGGTGGGCTGGGCAGAGGGCTCTGGGAGCAGGGCACCGGCAGCGGGATGGCTGAGGATGGCATTTGCTGTCCTGGCCATGGGCAGCTGGGTGGTGATATCCCCAGCAGGACAGGACACGCCGACCCTAGGGGCTCTGTGGACCCCATCCATCCTCAGACCAGCGGCAGCGAGGAGCTGCCCTTGAGGTGGGTTGGGGGAACGCTTGCACCCACGGGGCAGGATTTGGTCTGCGTGGGGCACGGCCAGGGTAGGGCTCTCCCGGGAATGCCAGCGCGGCTGAGCAAAAGCACAGTGCTGGGTGCTAATAGCCTCCAGCTTGGCTTTGAGTCCGTGCATCCTGCCGGGGCTGATTAGAGCAGCTGGGCTTGTCCACTTCCCTGTTTTATTGCTTCCTCTCCGACGGGGGAAGGTGGCGGGCTTAGATAATTACAGGCAGGATGCCAACACCTCTGGGGCTTCAGTCAGGGATGTCGAGTCTCACAGGCTGTGAGTGGGAGGCAGCCCAGAGCTGGCGTATTTAACATCTTTGAGGGATCCCAGTCCATCCAGCACATTCCAGCGCTCCTCACTAATGGGGCAGGATACATCAGGCTGCGCGGAGCGCTCCTCGGGCTGCTGGGTTTGCAGACATCTGGTCATGGGAGCTCGTTGCCCAACCTGGGGAAGTGGGATTGCGGGAGAGAGGACGGGGAGTTGCATGGTGCCGGAGGTTGCTTGCACTGGGAGAGGGCAGCTCCGGCCACCTGAGCCCTCCTGTCCCAACTGGCATCTCACAGGTGTCTGCACTGCCTGCTGGAGCCTTGTAAGGGGTGGGCCAGCATGCTTGGACCTGCATGCCTGTGCCTTGGACATCGAAGCAGCCCCTGCTCAGTCATGGGGCTTTCTCTGCCTGTGGCCAGAGACATCCACTGCTTTCTTCTCGGGTGCCCACTGTTCTCCATGCGACTCTAGTATGTGTCCCAGTGCTCCCACATTGCAGAGTCATCAGGGCTTGGGTGCTCTGTGTGGCTGGTGGCCACCTTGCATGGGGCCGTGGAGAGCTGAGGTGACACGGCAGGGCAGCCAGCAGGATGGGGCATGTGTGGGGAGACCATGGAGAAAAAGCAGGGCTTAGGTTTGGGAGTGTGAGAGTACGTTTGGGAGGGCATGTTAGGTGCAGCTCCAGAAGATGGGTAGTGGACACGTGGCAGCAGCAGCAGAGAGTGAGGACCAGTCTCCCACCATCCAGACATGGTGAAGACACCTGGTGACTGCGCCACGGCCAGGCAGGCAGTGGCTGCCCAGCAGCACCATCACCGAAGGTCTCCGTAACCGTTCCGGGAGCGTAGCACAGGAGATGTCTGCCTTGGTTCACAGGTTCATGAGAGTCATTTTGGTTGCTTTTGTGTCTCGCACAGGTAGTGAACACATACACACCAGGGAAGAAGATCTGGCTGGAAGGTGTTGGTGCGACCTCGGCCGGAGGCATGAACAACCTCTCCGATTCCTATGCAGCCGGGTTCCTGTGAGTTACGCCGGCTCACTGGCACCGGGGCACTGCCATCCCCGTGGGCTCTGCGGGCTTGGATGCTGCAAAGCTGCTGCAGCCCGGAGAGGGACAGCTCTGTGCCTAGAGACCCCACCTGTACCCCCTCAGTACTCCCCCAGCAGCCTGGGCACCATTGCTTTCTCCGTAGCATCCCTATTACCTCTCCTCAGCTCTGCTATCCTGCAGGTGACCCAGCCTCTGGCGTACCCAGAGAAGCAGAGCAAGGAAGGGGATCGCTCGGGATCCCACACGGATACCCATGGTGTGCCCGCAGGGCATGGACGTGGAAAGGGATGTGTGATCTGGGCATGCCGGCTCCAGGACCCCAGGGCTGCCATCCCGACAGGCTTGCTTCGCTCGGCAGCTCGGGATCCCCCGTGCCTCCTCCTGCTCTGCGTTTTTGGTTCAGGCTGCATCCACGCCTCCTTACATGTATTTACTCCTGGGGCACCGGCCCAGGGAAGCGCTCCGCAGGACTCTGCTCTGGAAACCATTTTCTCTCCTTCTTCAAAGCCACAGCCGTTCCTGGGGCTTGTCTACTGGCACAGCCCCGTGGCACGGGCATCCTGCTGCAAAGCCCCAGTTCAGATCTTCAGAGCCGGCCACAGCCACAAAAGATGGAAGAAGATTATCTGGGCTCTGGGGGGGACGTGGGGACGTGCGTGGGGTATCGGGGCTGTGGCAGGCTGCCGAGGGTTGAAGACGTTGCCTGGGGGTGTGAGAGGCAATGCTCCGGTCCCCCCTGCTGAGGCGGCAGGTGCAGGGTGCAGGCAGGCTGCAGGGACACCCCAGGCTTTGGGCGCAGGGCTGCGATGCCGCGGTGCATGCAGGGGCTCGGATGTGCTGTCGGGACATGCAAGGTGGGCACGGCCGGGGCAGAGGTGGCTGTGGCAGGGGAGAGGCATGCAGGCTTGCCAGGCTGGGGGTGGTGGGAGCCGACTAATACTCAGCTCACAAAACCATCTGAAGGGTTTGGCTCAGGCAGTGGGAGCAGGCAGCTGTTCCCCGGCAGCAGCCTGACTCTGCTTCCTCCGTCCCCAGGTGGCTGAACACGCTGGGCTTGCTGGCCAGCCAGGGCATCGACGTGGTGGTGCGGCACTCCTTCCTCGACCACGGCCACAACCACCTGGTGGATCAGAACTTCAACCCCTTGCCGGTAGGTCTGCCCTGGGGGCATTGCGCTGGCTCTGGTTACTCTCCGCTCATTTTGGGGGAGGATTCTGTCCTTGTGGCCTGTCTGAACTCTGCTTGAAAATGAATTTTTCCAGGTCTGTTTTTTTTCAGTGTTATTAGGAGATGTTAGTTCATGTCAAATACAACATGTTGGAGGCAGATGTAGCTGAAACTTCATCTGGTGCCCAGGGTTGGTGCAGCACAGGAGGGAGGCTGGTGCCACCGAGGGGTGCAAGGGTGGACTGCAGAGTTGGAGGGAGGGAGGGATATGGCAGGACCACCATGAACAGCATGGGGCAGCCAGATCACTAGTGGTGAGCTTGGCCTGCGGGAGGCCAGGCTGGAGCCTCAGCACCTGACTTCAGAGCTCTAGAAACGGAGGTGAAGGGCATTTGAAGGGCATTCCCGGCATCACAGGGAGAAGCAGTCCTCACCAGTGCCCCACGGCATCCCTCGCTCTTCAAAAATACCTGGGCGGGGGGGAATTCTCAGCACTCATGGTGCTGATAAAGAAACTGCATGAAAAACACTTAAGTAGCAGCTTTCCTTTTCTTCTTTTTTTGGGGGCATAGTAAATACCCTGCTTTGCAAGCAGAGAGCCTGGCAGAGCGGCTGGGTGCTCTGCATCATGCCTGGAAGGGATTTAGGGGGTTGTGACCCAGCAGACACTGCCGGCAGGCCAGGGATCTGCGTCAGAGAGGTGCACAACCCTGCGGCTGTGAACCTGCCTTTGCCACTGCACTGGGATCTCGGGGGGNTGGAGGGGGGCAGGGGCTGAGGGAGCCGCGTCTCGGTCAGCTTTATCTACTCAGCCAGTGAAAACAGCGTCCCTGCGACAGCATCCCTGGGCACTGGGGGAGGACATGGGAGGTGCTGGTGGCATAAGGTCTGCGCTAAGCCCCCCAGCATGGCCCGGTGGGTGGCTCTGGAGAGCAAATGAGTGAGCCGGAGAGCATGTTCCCCTGTCCACACTGCTCTGGGTATCTCCCAGAGCGCCCCAGGCTGCCCCCGCACGCAGCCCTTCAGTGAGTGTACCTGCCAGCTCTGGTGGCCCAGGCTGGGGGGAGCCTGGGGGGACTTTGAACTTTGTTTGAGATGAATCTGAGCTTGGGGCAAGCACTTGATGGATTTCTTCTGAAGAGCCAATTCCCCTGGCCAAGCCGCATTCCCCCTCCCTCCCAAAGGCCTCAGGGCCCCCCCCCAGGTTGCTCCTGGCTGGCTGGGGGCGCAGGCCAGCTCCTGCCCGCTGGGCATGCAGGGGCAGTGGGTGGCCCACGGCCAGCTCTCCCGGCACAGTGGGGACAGCGGGTGGCCCGGGGCCAGCTCTCACGGCACAGCAGGGGCAGCGGCCCTGGAGTGGCTGGAGCAGGCTTGCAGTTCCGAGCGGGATGAAAGCCGGGGAGGAGTTCGAGGAATAATCCCCGGGCTGTTTAACACAATGGAGGTCTTTAAAGTGGATTTTGCTGTTGTTTTAAAGTTAACTCTCCCAATAAGTTAGATGCCACCCCCTCCTCATGGCTGTTTACTCACCCTCCCATGTGCTTCAGCACTGATCCCACGTCCCACCATTGTGTTCCTGCACAACCTCCAGTGGGTGCTTCCCTGACCCCTTCCCTCCACTCCTGTGCTTTAAAAGAGCCATGGGCAGGGGCAAACCGACGGAGGGTTTAAAAGCTGCAAACACCAAAACGCCCAGCGAGATCGGAGCGTGACCTGCTCCGTGGGGCAGCGGCCGCTCTTTTCCCGTGGGAGCTATCAGGAAGATGAAAGCCACTGGCTGTACCTGCGCCGGGCTGCGGCACTGTGAAATACAATCTGCTCATTAGCTGCCACGACAAAGAGGTTTCCGCACGCCGGCTGGGCGTGAGGCAGCTGCCTGCTGAGAGAAGGGCCACTCCACCGCAGCATCAATCGCAGCTCCAGCTGGCAGCTCCTCAGGGAGCCAGGAGTCAGGGCTGGGTTCCCTGGAGCAGCCCTTGCACCTCCTCCTCCCCTGCCACCGCTCATCAGATAAGAGGACGGAGTGTTTTGGGATGCTGAGCTGAAGCTGAGCCTTTTACAGCAGTGCCCTGAGGTGCTGGCGAGCTGCACGGTCCAGGGAGAGTTTCCTGCATGGTCCAAGGATGGTGTGGCAATGCAAATACAGCCCTCCATCCTTGTGCTAAAGAGCTTCCCATATAAAACCAAGTAATTTGTAGTCCATCATTGTACAAGCACTGCTCTGTTGCCACAGAAGCCCTCTTCCCTGTCCTTCAGCTGGGCCCCTCGGATGCTGCTGGTCTTATTCATGTTAGTACTGTCTCTATTAGGGCGTGTTACAGCAAGTGGCATAAGGAAGCTCATAAAATGGGGGGGGTATGCCATGTTTGAGGATCAGGGAACTCAGATAATGGGGGTTACTTGGTGGGCACAGGCATGAGACTCAGCTTCTAAATCACCACATCTCTTTCTGCCTCCTCCCGGGACTGCAGCGCTGGAGGAACTTGTTACGTACAGAGGAAGGAGCAGGGAAATCACTGCACCGCTCTGTGTATAGCAGGATGCTAGCTGCTGTTACAGGGCCATGCTGTAAGCTAGCGAGGGGTACTGGCACATCAGGTGGCAGAGAGCATGGGCGCTGTCTGGGTGTGGGCACTCGGCAGCAAACCCAAGCAGCCTGGTGAGGCTTGAAAACAAACGTGTAAACTCTGGCCATTTTGGTGGGAAATGCAAGAGCCCCTGGGAACAGCTGCTTGCAGGGAGGGATACAGTGGAACCTTGAAAGCGGAGGTTTAAGCTAGTCCATCCCTGGCTTTACACTGCAGTGACTTGCCAGTGCAATGCAGCCTGGCTCCTCAAAAATGGTCTCAGGTGGCAGTGGCGTGGCTGAGGGGCACTGCAGGTTCATAGAGAAATTAGGGAGATGCTCGTGTATCTGCTGGGCTTTCCGCATACAGCTATCTCATGAGCTAAGCAGCATCTTGTGGATTCTGGGGCATCTTGCAAAGGGCTTTTGTGCCCCCATCCAGGTCCTTCAGCCATGAGAGAGCAGCTCTGGGTGCCTGTCCTTGCTGCCAGAATTGCCTGTCCACCCTTTCCTCAGAGGTGGTGCAGAGATGCCTGTCTGAGCCTCCTTCCAGGCGCAGACCTGAGGAAACAGGTTTCTCTTGCTGGTCTAATGGGGACCAAAACAGGAGAAACTGGGTGACACGAGATTGCCTGGCCAGGGCACGAGGGCAATCAGGCTGGGGAATAGAAATGCTGCTGCCGACCTTAATGCAACTGATCTCCAGTGTTTTAATGCCTTGTTATTTTTGAGATAACTTTTCCATGTATCGTTGGAGTGCTTTTTGTTCCTGAGTGATTGGGCCAGTCAGCTGTATAATAATCAGGGCTTGACCGCATGGCTTGTGCTTGAGAAGCCCTTCAAATAGAGCTTCTCGCAGGTACCTCAGTCTGCCTGCCTGCACCTACACCTGCACCTAAATCTGTGCGTGTGTGTGGGAATGGGGAGCGGAGGAAAGGAGGGCAGGAGCAGCACTAATATTCGCCCTTCGCAGGGCAGTGCTTTTGAAATGCCGGTCTGGCATTTAGTAGCTCTAGGCTCATTTCAGGCACGCAGCGTCCATACTCCATCTCTCCTTAATATCACTCTGAAACAGTCCAGAGGCATGCAATACATTTATTTCACTGGAGAGTCCCCCAGGTAGGTGTGAGCTTTCTCTTCAGATTGTTAGAGCATGTTAAAGACCTTTCTGCATGCTCTTCCATGTGGGACTCTCCCTTTTATCTGTCCTTGGTAGTAATTTCTGCTCCTTTAATGCACAGTGCTGTAAGGTTATACCTATGTGTGGAAAAACTTGGGCAAGTTCCTAGGTAGGGCCAGAGTAATAAGAAAGCCATGTAAAAGCCAAAGCTGAAATCCAGACTTCCATCTCCTGATAACTGTGGCTCCTCTTGGACCTTCTAAAGACTGTGGACGGTGAGATACTTAGTTCTCCTGGGTTAGGTAGATGCTAAAACTTCCTTTCTGCGTATAAGTTTCATACGCAGCATAAGAAAGACCCAGAAGGATCAGAGGATGAAGCGATGGCAGGGGCTGCCTGCTCAGCTGTGGTAGTAGAAGACAGTATGATATTGCCTGTGAATTGATGGTGTCCTTGAGAAAGCATCGCAGCAGTGCGGAGGTCGGTGCATGATGGTGCTGTGGTCGGACGCTTGGATGCTGCAGGTAATTTTTCACCTCCTTTGCTTAGCCCAAAGGCACTGAGGAGCTCGACGGGAAAGTTACTGTCTGTCCTGGGGGAGGGAGGACCCTGGGCTCACATCAGGTCTGTCCTTAGTGATCTGTCCCCTTTCTACCTGGGCTTTTATAAAAGCCCTGGTGTGAACCAGCTCAGTGCCAGGTTGCCACTGTCCCCAGCATCCCTTGGGGTCCCTAGGGCAGAGCCACGGTGCGAGCCATACCCTTGGGCTGCACCTGGCGGTTCGGTACCGATGGCGCCTGCCCGACCCGTCCCGAGCACCTCCCTGGTGGGGCACGGGTTGAGCCCCCCGGTCTCCGGGTGCACAGAGGCAAGGGGCCCATTGGCGAGGTGCTGCGCCGGGTGCCAGGGGTGGGAGCGGGTCCCCCAGCCGTGCTCCTGGCTGCCGCACATACGTGCTCCCTGGTGCGCTCATTAGCTGAGCTGGCTTGGCCGGCGGCACTGCTAATTGCAGCTGGAGGTCCCAGCCGTCTCCCCGGACGGTGCCTCTCCCACCCCTGCACTGTGTGGGAGGGGGCCCTCCCCAGGCCAGGGCTGCGGGGGCTGGGTCCTTGCCCACCTGCGCCCATCCCCACCCTGCCATCCCGGCTGCTGGGCTGGGCAGTGTCCGGAGGCGAAGAGGAGACTTCGGCATCTGTAGAGGGGAGCGTACAGAGAGCCCTTTCCCGCAAGCGCTCGTGCTCCCACCGCCGAGCCCGGCCAGCTGGCTGCGGGGCCGGAGGAATTCGGCCCCGCTGCTGCGCCGGCCCATCTGCACACCCAGCACTGAGTCACCGGGCTGCGCACACGCAGCCGGCCGAGCTGCCAGGGGTAGGACTGCGGCTGCCGTTCCCCCCCCCAGCGGGGACCCTCAGCTTTGGGGTGGCTGTCGGGGAGAGGGCAGCTGGGTCGGGCTGCAGCGTGCCATGCGCTGCGCAGGCAGGGTAGGGGCACGGTCCCAAGCCTGGGAGCAACAAAGGGTGGGGAGAGGAGGCGGTCCAGTGGAGCTCGCACACACATGGAAACTGTTCCCAACGTCCATAAATCTGCCTTGCATTCGTCTGGCACCCCCATCTGCCCCACACGCTGGAGTACTGGCTCTGGCAGGAGCGACACCTGCAGACGGGGAAGAGGTGGGAGAGGCGAGGACGGGCAGGAGCTGTACGGAATGTTTGCTCTGGCCACGGGAGGTAGGGATGAAATCCCAGGCAGTTCAGGTGTGCATGGGGAAAAAGCTCTCCCAGGAGACGTCAAGCTGGAGAACGGCCTGCTGAAGGGCAGAGTGGAAATGGTGCCCTGCCGAAATCCCCAGCCAGCCTCAGCGTGAGTGCCTGAAGCAGGTCTGAGCCGGGCATTCCCTCTGCTGCCTCGTCCTCTCAACCACCATCATACCATGTCTCAAGGACCACAGCATCCTCTGCTCTCTGCACCCTCACTGCATTCAGCCTTCCGGGAGCTCTAAGTCTGCTCTGAGGCTCGTTTTATCTGCGAACGAGGAGACAGATTTAAAGCGCTTAAACTCTGCTTGCTGTCACAGCGGGTTAAGAGGCCTTTCCCTCTTAGTGCACCATAAAAAACATGTCTGAAGTGCGTATACTTGGAGTCTCAAATGCATCAAAGCCGTGCTGCGGCTAGCAGCTCTGGCACCCACCCACCGGAGCTGCGGGACACGTGCAGACCCGGAGCCGCGCTGCTCCTCCTGCACTGGAGACCAGGGTGGAGGCACGCTCCAGCTGGGACCAGCAGCAGCAGTTGGTACTTGCAAGGATGGACACAGCCACTGCCCATGTCTCCTGGAGGCACTGTGCTAGTGACGGACTTGCCCACCTTGGTGATGGAGTCACCCTGGGGCTGTGGAGGAGGTGGGACAGCCAGACCCTTCCCAGGGTGGGTTGGTGCTCACCGGCGGAGCAGAGGAAAGTGGCATTATGGTGAAAAGCAGCAGAAGAACAGAAAACAGCAAAGTCGTCACGTTTGGTTTCCAAGCCCTCCAATCCAGCAGCTCCGTTCCCTTCCTATGGCCTCCATCGCCTGGACCCTGTTAGGGAGAGGTGATGACAAAAGAGAGGTTTGGCTGTTCCTCCATCTGCTCAGCTCCCCAGGAAGGTGGAGGCCGCTGGCTGGGGGCCAGCTTGTGAAGGGCAGCGGTAGGCAGGGTCCACTTCCCACACACCACCTTCCTGGTGCCCAGGCAGGCTGTCCCCTCGGTGCCACCGGTGCCCAGCAGCGATTCCTGTGACCGCCACTCCCACAGCAGGAATTTTGCCTTAAGATTAGTATTTGGCCTTTCTCCAGGATGGGGAAAAAGAACAGAAGAGGCAGTGACAAGGGAGAGGGGCTGAGCAAAGGGGGCAGCGGCTTGAAGGCTGGAAAGACGTGATGCTTTTCAGAGGCTTAACAGGTTGTGCTGCTGGCACAGCTCGGGGAGACCCCGGGCTGTAGGGCGAACAGCTGATGCTCAGCCCAAACACGGAGCTTGCGGTGCTGCTGGCACCGGTGGATGAGAATGCTGCTCTCTGGGCACACAGGTGCACACACGTTAGCAGGTTATTTGGGACTGGGAGTGACTCTCCTGGCTGTCCCCAGGTGCTGTGCCTTGAGACTCATTGCAGAGCCATTGCAAAATGGCCCGATTTCCCTTCCCTAACCAAAAGCCACCCTGCTGTAAGCCCTGTAAGTGCACAGGGTGCACAGCACGGCCACAGCAGTGACTGTTCTGCTCTACAGAGCTGCTCCTGTGCCGGCTAATGTCCCATTGCCTTCGCTCGCCCTCCCCGCCGCCTCTCCTCTCCTTCCTTAGCTGAAAGGCACTGGGGTGCGGGGCTGGCAGCCCCTCATGTCATGCTTCAGCTGTAGACCACTTGCTGGCGGAGAAAGCTGCTGGGAAGATGTGAAGGCGGAAGGCGATGCAGGAAACAGTGGTGTGAGATGAGGCGTTCGCAGCCATTAGAGCAGGAAGGAAGAGGTTCAGCACGGTGAAAGCAACGGATGATCAGGGAGAGACGTCAGCAGCTTCACGGGACCGCGGGGACCGAGTCTAAGCAAGAAAGGAATTGTGCAGCATTGGCCCATCCTTTCACAGGTGCAGGTGCCTGGGTCAACGCAAGGGTCTGCCCTCCCTGGACGATGCCGCTGGCTCCTGGCAGCCCAGTCTGCCTGAAGCCCCCTCGTTTGGGGCTAGGAGGAGCGTTGTTCCCCATTCATAGACCCTCTCTGGGCAGTCCCCCATGGTGCTCAGGGTGCACCCGCAAATTCCCCCAGTATGGCAGCAAGTATTGTCGGAGGCCACTCGCCAAGCCCTCAGCTCTTCAGGACCTCCACGCAAGGAGGGTGCACATGCAAACTGGCAAACAGCTCATGTCCCTGAGGATGGGTGCACGTGAGCTCGTGAGGACAGCATCAGCACCCACTCCCGGAGCTGATCATTTTGACTCCAGCAAATTTTCCCTTTGGGGAGAGGATCTGCCCTGCTTTGCTTGTCACAGGACCTTGGACAGAATTTGGGTGAGAAAGCCTTAAATTCCCACAGTCCAAGAAGCACATAAAACTCAGGGATAATGTTAAAAGCGGCATCAGTCCAGCCTTGCTGAGGGAACAACCAGCCGTGGCTTGAACAGGATGTACGGACCTCCACAGGGAGAAAGCTTTGGATGCTGAGGATCTCTTTAATCTAGTGGAAAAAGAAAGAACAAGAACCACTGATTGGAAGCTGAAGCCAGACAAATTCAAGCTGAAAATAAGGAGTGGAATTGTTAACAGTGCGGATGTTTAACTGCTGGAACAGACTCCCTGGGAAGTGGCAGCTTCTCCATTCCTCCAAGTCCTCACAACCACAATCACTACTTTTCTGGAAGATGTTTTTGCCAAAAACGAGCCATCAGGCTCAACAGAGGGATAAAGGAGTGAAGCTCTCTGTCCCGTGGGGTACGGGACGGCAGATCAGCCAGCCCTTATCTCCATGCGGGTTGCTTGGACTGTGGAAAAACACAAATGAAGGTGCAGGAATGGAGCGATCTGTAACAGGCTGTTGAAACTCGAGCACGCCTGAGGGACAGAGGAAGAGCTTGGGCAGCTTCAGAAGAGGGAAGAAGCAAGAGGAAGAGGAGGAGGGTGGGCAGCAGCCAGCTGATGCTGCCAGTGACATGGGGACGCGGAGCCATGCCCCGGCAGCCCCAGCCGGAGGAGGCTGTGCACCGCAGGGTCGGCAGCCTGCTCATTTGAAGTTCAGCTGCCTTTGCTGGTTACAGCCCCCAGGAGATTGAAGGGCTACAGCTCTGTTAGTCCAGTTTTCTGGTTATGGCAACATCTTCTCACATGTGGTGAACATGGAGTTGAACAAACTCAGGCGGGCTGTAAAGCTGCTTTGCTCCTAGGAGAGAGCATGGGGATATGCTCCTGCGCCCTTCCTAATGGCTCTGGAGACAGACGGGTCTGGTTAATAGGTCTGTCTGAAGGTCTGCTTAGTCAGCCTTGTTTCCAAAAGCTGAAGTTTCTAAAAGCTCGTGCAATGAATTAAAATGTGCAAAGAGATCAAGTGGGACCCTCTGGGCTTTCCGCATCTAGTGGAAAGCTCATGGGTCTTCACCGGCCCCACAGTGCTCAGAAGATGTGGCTGGCCTGAGCTCTGCACATCAGCTCACTTGAGACGAGCACCATTCCTGCCCATAAATCAGGGGTCGTGGCCAGGAGACCCCCTGGGGCGCAGGACGGCTCTGCCTTCGGGTGCTCCTCTCCTGTGGCTCCGAAGGCTGCAGTGGCAGCACTGCTTAATGGGTCTGCAAAGTAATTAAAGCAAGAAAGCTCCCTCAATTCCTAGGGGGCTAATAGCAGACCAGATTCCTGTCTGTTATTCCTCCTCTACCGCTACAGCTGTATTGCTGGCTCAGCCCTCACAACAGGAGCCCTCCGTAACTCCAAAAGCCAAATCCTTTCTGCGGTTGCGCTGGTTGGAGCTGCGCATCTCCCTAGGGATCGCCGGGACTGCCTCTTCTGGGATGCCTGGCACCGCGCTGCAAAGAGGGTGTTTGTCTTTGCCTGCTGGGCACTGCCAGCCTGGGGCCATGCTCACACAGGGTTTGCCACGTGGGAGGGGGTGCCAGCCGCTGCCAGGGGTCTGGGGAGAGGTCACTGATCGGTGGAAAAGCCACCCCGGCTGCAGCCAAGCTGGGTTTCAAGAGCAACTGCTTCCCAAGCTGGACACCGTTTGAAGAGGAGCCAGTAGCTGCAGGTGCCCAGCATCCCCAGTGTGATTTTAACTGGGATTCACTCATGCCAGTGGTAGTAGCAGCCCCGGAGCACCGGCCCAGCTGGGGGAAGTACCCGTGCCTGGCAGGTTTGTTTCCATCATGCTAGGTGTGTGTGTCATTCATCACCCAAATGCTCGGTGTCACCAGCTCCTGGTAATTTATTGCAAGTAACATGATTTTGGCCCCTGCCGCAAGTGGGCTTGTGATGACGCGAAAAGCTGCAGCTGTCTTCAGCGCTTCCCTGCAGTAAGCCGAAGAGCTCGAGTGCCTTGAGGCCGGCGCTGAACGGCTCCTTTTCCAGCCCCAGGTCGTTTTTCTGGCCCTCCTTTGAACTCTCTTTGGTATTTCCACATCCTTCTGAAAACGGAGACTTTGGAGCTAGCCTTGCCAGCGAGGCAAAGTAAAATCACTGCTATCGCCTCACCTCCTGCAGATGCTGGAGGGACAGGTGGGTCCCCATGATGCCCTGGGGGCATTGCCTGCACCAAAATACTTTACGTTCAGCCATGGTCATCTTGTGCTTTGCAGAACAGCTCGTCCTGCATCACTGCTGACCGCCTAACCCATCTTGTGGTATCCACATGTTTTTTTCTCAGAAAAGCTATGTACCCTTAACTAGATCAGAAGCTCACAAATCATGGCCAGTGCTTCCCAGAGGACAAGCGTCTCTCCTTGTGCCCAGCCCAGGAGATGCTGAACAGCACAGCTCTGCCTGTGAGCCGCCACAGCAGGAGCCCCAGGCTGAGCTTCCCCAGCTCTGCAGAGGAGCAGGGTTTGCCAGAGCACCCTTGGAAAGAGTGTATGCCAAGACATGAGATTTGGCAGCAACCGGGGCAGGTCATGGGGCTAGGCAGCTCCCCACAACCCCACATTGCAAACCTTGCTGTTGCTGAGCCTTGAGAGCGGAGGGGCACCGGTGTCAAAGCAGCAAACCCCCAGGGACCACCCTGCCCAAAGGGGTGGGTGCTCAGCCAAAGGCTGGAGCTTCTGGATCCAGCTCCCCATCGCGACAAGACCATCATGAGCCCCCTGCAAAACAGCTTTTGAAACCCGTATGGAAAGTTCGAGGGTGGCCATGAAGTCTCTGGCCTCTGTCGCTCCCGTAACTTGTGGGCGAAAGCAGGATCTCATCAGAAGAAATATGGAGAGGAGGCAAAAAAAACCAAGGGGGCTGCTAGAAAGACCTAAGAGCCTGAGCTGACAGGTAGCTCGGTGCACTGAACTCATTTATTTTTAACTCAACAACTGTGGGGCTAAACACTGCAATCTGTGCTCACCTTTGGCCTCGCTGTAAACTCAAGTAATTACTCATCTAATGACGCCTGCTAATCAGCATGGCTCGCCGGGGAGCCGGCAGTGTGCTGGGCACTGCTTCTCCCACCTGCTGTGAGCCTGAGCGGGGTGGGCTGGCACAGCCCCTGCAGCACAGTGCCGGCAGGGATGTCACCCCGGTGTGTGGGGCAGCACTGCCAGCCATGAGGGACAGGGATGGTGGCACATGCCACAGCGATGGCACTTGTCTGCAGTATCGAGCAACTGCAGCTCATCCTCCCTGGGAGCTTTGGCCTCATGGGCTGAGTCTCCGCGGGGTGCACAAGCCTTTCCCTTCATCCTTGCGTCTCCTCCAGAGCCCGGGATTTGCAGGAGAAGCAGTTACCAGGCTGGTGTGGCACAAAGCCCCGTGGTTTTGGCTGGGAGCAGCGAGAGGAGAGCAGAAGGTGGCTTTTCCTCCAGCACTGTGGCGAAAGCTTACCCAGAAAGTGGGAAGTGGGTTTGGATCTCCCTTTGCCAGGCTGGCCCAGCGCTGCTGGAACTGGTGAGCTTCTGCTGAGCTGGCCTGGAGAGAGGATGGGGACTGTTAGTCCAGTCTGGCCAGTGGGTGTTCGCCTCATGCTGGTTGCTGCTGCAGCATTGCTCTGCGTTTCGTCTGCTGGCCTCTTCACCCAAAACGCGTGTTAATCAGGGGCTGTGTGAGGGCTTCCCACCCACAGGACGGATACCTGTACTTGTGTGAGGGATCTGCGCTTCCACCTGCCCATCCTGCCCTGGAGGCCCTGGGGCCCTGGAGACCCCATTCCCCCCTTCCATGTCCCTCTGGGGTGGCAGACCCCTTCCAGGCACTATTCTAGCCATGCAGCGCTTTCCTCCTGCTTCCCCAGGCAGTGTGCAGAGAGCCGCAGGGTGCTTGATCTGTGCTCCTTTCCACATCAGCAGCAGGTCAGGTCATCCTCACTGTGTGGGTCAGACGCTGCTGGGCAGAGCAGTCCCAGCATGACCATCACTGCTGGGTGTCCGACAGTGCCGACGGGTTGGGGGGGATCATCCCAGTTGCCCTGGGGCACATGGTCACTCTGGGGCAGGCAGTCTGTGCTGTGCAGAGGGTGTTTATCCAGAGTGCCCATGTGTGCAAAGGTGGCCCAGCACCCAGGTGGTGCCCAGCGCACCCACAGGCAGCACCCAGAGAAGCAGCGTGAGAGGCTCTATCTCCCCAGCCTCACCCATGGTGCCTGGAGCAGCGGCGGGGCCAGAGCCCCGTCCTGCAGAACGGCAGGCGAGCATCTGAGACTGCCCTTTCCCTTCCCACAACCCTGCTTCATTTACCGCACACCTCCCAGCTTCTGCAGCGGATGAGGGGAGTGGGGGGCCCTGCCGGCAGCAGCCTCCGTCACTGCACAGCCTCGCCTCCCTCCCCGGGGCTTGGGGCCCATCCTGTGTGCCGAGCGAGGCCGTGCCCTGCGGGAAAAAGTAGTATGTGGTGATGTAATTAAAGGCTGCATCATTAATGCATGTGTGCAGGGGCTGAACATTTCCTACTTCTTGAGGGCTTGGCTTCCCCACGCTGTCTGTGTTCATGGGTGCTTAACTCCACGGGAGGCTTTAAAACAGGAGAAATACCTCTGGGAAGTGGAGCACCCTCAGCAGTCACCAAAGCCAGCGTGCCACGAATGGTCGGAGAGTGTGGGAGAGCTCTGGTGTACAGAGTGGGGTGGAGGGCGACCTGCCTGCTCCAGAGGCATCACCATCTCGCACACGTCTCCACTCAGGTGGAGCTGGTGCGCAGGTCCACAGCATGGCTACGTGCAGGTCCGTGTGAATGTGGAAGGGCATCCATGGTGCTCCCCACGCTTTGCAGGCTGGCCAAAAGCCGAGCTCCTTTAGAGGGTATCAGTGTGTCTCAGCACGGGCAGAGCAATGTATTCTTCTATTAATCTCTTTCCTGGAAACGACAATGCCATTTTGGCTTGGACTGCACAAAAAAAAAAAAAAAGCTCACCCCAAGGCAGACATCTGGCACACAACATTTTCATCCCAACAGCCAAAATTTTGCTAGGCTTTATGCAGGGAAGCCAGCCTCTCCTGCCCACTCCCGCTGTGAATAAGGGGGGACCATTGTGCTGCGCTGACTGTCCCCTCTTCCCCCCAGGACTACTGGCTGTCCCTGCTCTACAAGCGCCTCATTGGTCCCAAGGTCCTGGCGATCCACGTGGCCGGTCTCCAGAGGAAACCCCGGCCCGGCAGAGTCATTCGTGACAAGCTCCGCATTTATGCCCACTGCACCAGCTACCACAAGTAAGCGGAGTGAGAGAGGCTGGGGGCTGCAGGGGGGCTGGTGAGAGGGACCCCCAGGAGATGGGGACCATGGAGGACATGCTGGGGCAGGAGCCCAGGCTTTGGCTCCGGCAAGGCAGGTTGGTTTCCCAGGGGACTCGCTCGGGTGCTGCTCTGGCCACTGTGGTGGTGGAGGGAGCGGACGGGAACGGCGATGCCTCTGATGAAAGTCATGGCAAGCCCGTGCCTGGGAACGGGACCGGCCGGGGCCGGGGGGGGGGCCGGCAGGCAGCCCCGGCAGCAGAGATCAAGGGAGTGGATTTCACACGAGGGGCCCCTGGTCGGTCGGGTTACCCGCTGGGCCGCACTGCCGGGGAGCCCGGCCTGGTTATTGTTTCGCTGATAAGGTCTTTGAAAGCGCCCCAGCAAGCCAGGGGGGGCAGCCACCTCCTCCGCAGACACAAGTTGCTATTGTGGAGGAGGAGAGACTGTTTCTTTACACAGTCCAGATGCTTTCAACATGCCTCCAGCTCTGTAGGAAACCTTGTCCAGTAACTGACAGGTGCAAAGTGCTTTATAGCCTTTGTTTGGGGCTGCCTGATTAGGCAGGGACAGAGGATCAGTGTCTGGACCTGTCAGTTAGGTGCCTGGGGCAGTGGGGGCAGACACCATTCACGCACAGAGCTCCCCACCGTTCTCAGCCTCCTCCTCGTGAGGACCTGGGGGAACTGCCCCGGGACCACCACCCCCGTGGCACCCCCTTCAGCCATGCCACCCCTGGCCAAGGAGGGGTGTGGGGGAGATTGGGAAGGTGTTAGCCTGGAGCCAGGCTTTGTGATGGGGAGGTGGCACGTCCCTGTGGAGGGGCAGCTGGGACAGTGATGTCCCCTCCAAATGGCTGCATGAGGCTGGTTCTTGCAGAGACCCCCAAACCCCTTCTTGGAGGCAATGCTCCCAGGACACATGCCAACGTGCCCCTCACCTCCCACTCTCCCCTTTGCAGCCACAACTACGTCCGGGGGTCCATCACCCTTTACATCATCAACCTGCATCGTTCCCGGAAGAAAATCAAGCTGGCGGGGACGCTGCGGGATAAGATCGTCCACCAGTACCTGCTGCAGCCCTATGGCAAGGACGGGCTCCACTCCAAGTAAGTGCGATGCTGGCAGCTGGGGCTGCCACCACCACCGCATCCTCGATGCCACTGCCCTGACCTTCTCCTGGTCCTACAGGTCAGTTCAGCTCAACGGGCAGCCGCTGGCCATGGTGGATGACGGGACCCTCCCTGAACTGAAGCCTCGTCCGCTGCGGGCCGGCCGCACCCTGGTCATCCCCCCGCTGACCATGAGCTTCTACGTGGTGAAGAACGTGAATGCGCTGGCCTGCCGGTACCGATAGCCTGTGGCCCAGAACGGACCCTCTGGCCCCGCTCCTGCCCCCGCAAACTCCCCAGGACACGCTGCCTCCTCGCAGCCCGCACAGCCTCGCAGCAGGGCCATGTCGGGCGGGCACCGTGCCGTGCCCTCGTCCTCGCACCCTGGATGCCCTCTGGCTTGGCACTCTCTCCCACCCTGTGACCGCAGAGCTCCGCTTGGCCCTGGCCACCATCCCGCCTGAGCGGCGCGATGGCAAATCTGCAGGGCCTGCCACGATCCGTCCGCAAGCTTGTGAGAGGCACCTGGGATCCCGTCCCCATCGGCTGCTGGGGAGGACTGGGGCGCTGAGCCCTGGTATAGACCGGGACGGGCACCCTCCCCGGCGCCTCCAGTCCCGCCGCCCCTCAGGGTGACCCCTCCATCGGCCGGGTTCCCCTTTCCTCGGCACCTTCCCGGGGCGGCGGGGGGCCGCGGGCAGCGCTGCCGGTGCAGCAACCGCATGGAAGCAGCTCCCTCTGCTGCCGCCGGCTGCCGCCAGCCCGGCCGGGACCGGCGGTGCGGGGAT
>VZSZ01002202.1:172940-185461 GCA_013398815.1 Ibidorhyncha struthersii
CTGGGCCGATGCCGCCTTCCTCCGCCGGCTGCGACCACCCCACGCCGGGCAGGTGGGGCGGGGCGGGACGGGACGGTGCGGGGAGAGGAGGGGGTGCGCGGTGCGCGGTCGCGGGGGGGCGCTGATCCGGCAGCGTGTGTCCCAAGGGCCCGGCGCTGGAGGACAGCCTCAACACCCTCTTCGCCCCTCTCATCATCTCCTGCGCTGCGCTGCTGGAGAAGCTCGCCGACACCTACACCTGCTTCGCCACCGAGCGCGGGCGGCATCTCCACGTCCTGCACATGGTAGGGCCGGCACCGGGGACCGGGGCACCCCGGCCGACCCCCCGCCTGACCCCCCTGCCGGTTGCAGTTCGGGGACTGCCTGTACATCGCGGTGAACGGCGACGGGACGGAGAGCGAGGACGACCTGCGACGGACCCTGTTCGTGCTGCGCCGCTTGGTGGAGGTTCACTGCGGCCTCGTCACCCTCGACTCCCACCTCATCCGCAAGGAGTGAGCGGGAACGGCCGGCCAGCACGGGCTGGCACACCGGGTGGTGGGGCAGCTGAGAAGCGGTGCCTTCATGTGGCCCTGGGAGGGTGGGAGTGGGTCTCTCCAAGCTGAGACCCCCCTTTGCAGCAGGACCCACCTGCTGGGGTGCAGCTGGGTTTTGGGGTGCCTGTCCCACCCAAGGACGTGATGGCTGGCGCTCGGTTCACACTCTGCGGCCGTTGCAGGTTGCGGCCGGCTGATTCGGAGCAGCGGGAGCGTGTCTGGAGCCTGCTGCGGGGCCTGCTGGAGACCTACTGCCGCTTGAGGGAGGAGGACCAGAGCTTTGCGGTGGAGGTACTGTGCCCCAGGGTGTCCCTCGCTTTTGGGGCATCCCAGGGGTGCGAGGCTGTGTTGAGTCCTGGGATGCGGGGAAGGTCTGTGGACCGGGGACTTCGGGGCAGCTCCCTGGGGCAGCGGAGGCTTGCGCCTCCCCCTGAGGCTGTGTGACTGGGTCTGGGGGTCTCAGCAGCCGTCCCCCCCACCTGCCCCCCAGGCCGTGGAGCGGCTGATCCACCCTCAGCTGTGTGAGCAGTGCATCGAGTTCCTGGAGCGGCAGGTGGTGCAGTACATCAACACCAGCCCCGAGCGTGGCGGGGATGAGGTGGGCCATGCCTTCCTCCTGGTGCACACCAAGCTGCTGGCCTTCTACTCCAGGTGCGCCCGGCCCCACCACCCTCCCTGGGGCAGCCGCTCGCCCTCCCGGCTCACCTTTTCCTCTCTGGCCTGCAGCCGCAACGCCAGCTCCATCCGCCCTGCTGACCTGCTCATCCTCATCCTCCTGGTGCAGGACCTGTACCCCAGCCAGAGCGCCGAGGAGGAGCTTGGCCCCCAGGTGCTCCAGAGCAGGGGGTGGGGGGCAGCAGGTTCGGGTCCCCCCCGTGGGGTGATGCCTTGGTGGCCAGGCCTTAATTTTTTTCCCCTTTTTTTGGAAGCCTGCTGTAGGGAATGTGGTCCCCCAGGGACCCAAGAGAAGCGAGAGCATCCCCGTGAGCAGCCCTGGCTCCCATGGAGCTGCGGAGAAGGACTCGGATGATCAGGTGAGTGCCTGGGATCGGGAGCTGCAGGGTGGGACGCTAGCTGGGCTGCCTGCGTCGCTCCCATCGCTGACCCAGCCGTTCTCGCCAGCAGGACACAGATGATCTCTCCGTGCACGAGGTTTACTACACGCCCGAGCCCTCACCGGGCAGGCACAGCACGGGTGAGTGCCCGGCTGGGCAGCAGCCCTGCCCCGCGCCCCCCTGCCCTGCGGAGGCTTGGGGGGCTGCGTGGGGGGCCGGCGGGGAGGGCAACCTGCCATGCTCCCTGCAGGCAGCGAGAGCTGGTCGGAGGGCGCTGAGACGCTGGGCACCGGGGAGGCAGACGGTGCAGAAGTCCAGGTGAGCAAGGGGTCCTGCAGTCCTTCCTGGCTCTGCACCTCCTCTGCCTGTCCTGGTGCTCTTTGCGGTCTCCATTCCTCCTCGCTTGTCCCTTGCTGTGCTGGGGCTGTGGGTGACCCGGGCTCTAAGGCTGGGGGTGTGCCCTGTGTCCCCTGTGTTATGAATAACTGATAGCTCTGACCACCTTCTCTGGGGCATTGCTTGCGGTCTCCGTGTCCAGAGCTGTCAGCACAGAGGGGCTGGGGCTGCCTCAGAGTAGTCTGGTGTCTCCCTCTGCTGCCTCTGGGCTTTCTGGGCTGCTTCCCTGCCGCATGCTGCGGAGCCTCACACGCTCTCTGCAACGAAGTGCTGGCCTTGGTGCAAGGTGTTTGCAACCTGTGTCTTTGCAAGCGGCTTTCACTCTATGTGCTGCTCTTTTGGGGTCTCTGAGCACTTCCCTTGCTGCTGATCTTTTGCCGCGTAGCCCCTCCAGCTCCATTGGTTCAGTCGTGCCCAGTTGCAGCTTTCAGGGCATTGCTGTGTCCCTCCAGAGCGTCCTGGGTCGGTGCAGGCTGTCTCATCCCTGCAAGACGCTGAGCATCTGAGCATCTCCCCTCTCCCCCCAGATGGCAGAGGACTTGCTCCAGACCTTGGAGCCTCTGGTCCCTGAAGCTTCAAACCCCAGAAGGATCTTCCTGGACGCCAACCTGCGGGAAGGCTACTGCCCCTTGCTGCCGCACACCATGCACTGCCTCTTGCTCTGGCCGGGCATCTCCCTTGTCCTCCTGACCAAGGTGAGCTGCCTCTAAGGTGAGGAAAGCGATGGTGGGCTGGGTCCTGGCTGACCCACCTCTCCTCTCCGTGGCAGGGCCCCACAACCCAGGTGGCTGTCACCTTGTACCAGCTGCTGGATGGTTTCTTGGTGCTGGAGAGAAAGCTGGAAGAGGGGCCGGAGGCGGGAGCCCCACGCTCCTACCCGTTCCTGGCTGAGCTGCGGCAGCGCATGGACAAGTTTGTGAAGAAGCTGAGTGGGCAGGACATCCAGGTGGGTGTGGGGACACAAGGACCTTGTCCTGCTGTCCCTGCAGCCTGACGTTGAGCCCTGTGTCTCTCTAGTTGCAGAATGCCTGGGTGGACTTCAAGAACAAGATATTTTCACGGAGCGAGCCTGCGAGCTCCTTGGAGTGAGTATAGGGTGGCCGGGGAAAGTATCTGGAGAGTCGGGGACCTTACCCAGCCTGGGGGATGGCATGGCTGTCCCTGTGGCACTGGGGACCCAGGGATGAAACTCAGTGCTGTCCATGTTTCCGGCTCAGGCTGCTGCAGGCAGTGGGCAACGTGAAGCGGCAGCTCTGCTCCGTGTACCGCCAGCTCTTCCTGGCCTCTGCCGGCCACAGCCTGTCGCAGGGGCTGCGGGACCGTGCCCAGAAGCTGATGAGGTGTGTGTATGGGGACGGCCGCCATTCCTGGGGGGAATGCCCCACATCCAACTGTGCTGGGGCATGCGGGGTCCCAGCATCTCACTGTGCCTCTTCTCGGCAGGGAGAAGCTGCTGGACTGGCGGGACTTTCTGCTGGTCAAGAGCAGGCGCAATATCACCATGGTGTCATACCCATCCCTGCGGCTGGGAGCCCAGCCCTGCGAGGAGAGGTCCCTGGGGGGGTAACAGAGGTGGGAGGGGGAGGACACTGTCCCCCCAGCACCAGGCTCAAGGGGAGGAGTGTGGTGGGTGAAAACGGTTTCCCCAAGGCTCAGGGGCTGTCCTGGAAGGGCACCAAAGTTGTTGGACACCCTTAACCCACCCCACATATCTGGAGGACTTTCCTGGCCTGGTGCACTTCATCTATGTGGACCGCACNNCGCCTTCATCAAGAGAAAGGTACTTCTCTTGGGGCTGGGGGTGGGATGGGGACCACAGGAGGGGGTGACAGTTGGAGGGGTTTCTGTTCAGGCTTCAGGTGCTCCTTGTCCGCCAGGTCTGGTCCCTGATCGCGTTGGCCCGACGATACCTACAGAAGGGCTACACAACGCTCATGCTGCAGGATGGTGACTACTGCTGCTCCTACTTCCTCTGGTTTGAGAACGAGCTGGTACGCGGAGCGAGGAAGGGGCTGAGCCCCTCTCCCCCGGCACCTTCGGAGGACAGAGAGCAGGACTGTCAGCACAGCCGGCTCCGGCTCCTCAGCAGTCCCCTCCCTGCTCCTGCCCTCTGCTGTCATCTCTCCCCAGGGCTACAAGTTGGAAGTGATGGAGGTGCCAGTTCTCTCTGATGACTCTGCTCCCATCGGGATGCTGGCAGGAGACTACTACAGGTGAGCAGTCCCCAGCCCTGTGGTTTGGCACCAGGGCTCGGGGCTGTGCTGGAACAGGGGTCCCCATGGGTGACTCTGTCCTCGCCAAGACATCGCTGCAGGGTGGTACCAGTGCTGCAGCGTCACCAGGGTTGCAACAGCCCTTCTTTCCAGCCTGGTGCCATGGTCCTGCCAGTGGATGTGCACTGTGTCCTTGCCAGGGACTTGCTAGGGGGAAGGTGGTTAGAAAGGGGGTGCCAGGCTGCACTGCACCTGCTGAGCCCTCCGTCTTCTTCCCAGGAAGCTGCTGCGTTACTACAGCAAGAACCACCAGGCCGAGGTGGTGAAGTGCTACGAGCTGCTGACCGTGCACCTGGGCATCATCCCCTCCGAGCTCGTGGTCCAGCAGGCCTGCGACTTGGCACGGCGTCTCTGGGAACCTTCCCGCATCCCCCTGCTCTGAGCTACCTTCAGCCACCTCGAGGCTGGGATTAAAGCGGGTGTGTGGATGTTCCCAGCGCCTGGGCTGCTTTCTCAGTGTCTGTGCGCTGTCAGCTGTGCCTGCAGGCAGCCACGGGCAGAATTCCCATCCTCCAGCCCAGCCGGGGCTCCGGCTGCCCGCTTCCCCACTCCCCGTGGGCTTCGCTGGCACCCAGCAGCCTCCAGGGACAGGTGGAGAGTGAGACTGAGAGGTTGTTGGCAAATCACCATCTTGCTGAAAAGTGCGTTTCCAAAGCAGGATTTATAACGTTGGCTTGGCATCACCGCCAGGCTTTGGCTGGAGAACAAAACAGTGTAGCCAAACCTGCGTGGAGGAATGGCTCAGGGTTCTCCCCTCTTCCCCCTCACCCCCAAATGTGGGGTGTGGAGCCCTCAGGGGCTTGGCAGGCTCTGAGGAGGTGCAGCCCATCCTGCATCCCCTTCCCCGCACCCGGGCTCTGGGACACCAGTCAGCCGTGGGGCTGAGCTCAGCTGTGAACAGGGTAAGGTCAACGCAATTCCTGTGTTTCCCAGGCATATGTGGGCTTGGTGCATATGCAAACCCCCCGAGCACGGCTGGGGATGGGGCCAGCCCCGAGGGGCTCCGGCAGCTGCTGCCCCTTGTCAGTCTGTGCTGCTCACTGGGGCTGGGGCCGGCGGTTCTGGGAGCACTGGACCACAGCGAGGCCTTTGCCCCATCCTGCTGGACAGGAATTTGCCCTGCCAAGCAACAGCACTGGGTACAGGGCCAAGCTCTCCCCAAAGATGCCCCTTCTGCCGCTGCTCCCAGAGCTGTGCTTGGGGCTAGCCTGCTCAAGGAGGGGGGCCAAGCTCCCCCCATCTCCCCAGCCGTGTGCCCCTGGGTCCTCCCTGCAGCAGAACAGGGGCTGGAGGGGGCTCTTGGCCCCCCACCTGCCTGACCAGCACCTTCCTGGGGTACAGGCTGGGGAGCCCCTCATACTCCGCTGAGCACCAGTCAGGATCCAACCCTGTCGCCTTCACAGCTGGTCTCCAGTCCCCCTGCAAGTCCCTGGCAAAGCTCTGCCAGGTTCGGTGCCTTGCAAACCCTGGGACGCAGCGTCCGGCCTTGCGCCAAGATGTCCCCTGCCCTGCCCTCCCCCTGTCCCCTCCCCGTGCCCGGAAGCCCTGGGAAAAGCTCCGCTGTGAAAGCAAAGTCCAGGCTGCTGGGCGCAGGGCATCTGGGCGCTGTGGAGCCATGGCAGCCAGGCTCCGGACAGGGCTGGGCACAGGCTGCCCTTCCCGCTGGCTGTGGGGCTGGCATCTGTCCCCAGGGCTGCCAGGAGCGCGGCTGGCCCATGCTGGGGCTGCACACCAGCTGCAACGGGAGTACGACGCGGTGGTGATCGGGGCAGGTAACGCTGGGCTGTGGGGAGCTGGTGGGGACACCCAGCTGCCCTCCCCCCAGGGCAGGTGGAGGGGTTGGCCAGGAGGGTATCACGGTGGTGCTGGGCACGTTGGAGCCCCCCAGCATGCTCCTTGTGCCAGGGAGGGTGCAGGGGGCTTGCACAGCTGGACACGCATTGCAGCTCCTCCCCCCTAGCGTGCTGCTTGTGCAGGGCACAGCTGGAGCATCTGCTTTGATCACTTCTGTCCCCTTCCCCAGCCCCGTTAGGGCCAGGGCTATAGGGATGGGGGAGGTTGCTCCTTGTCACCTGTATCCCATGTCCCCATTACCTGGGTGGTAGTGGCAGCCCCATATCCTGGGCATGGCAGGGTGCCCTGTGCTGTGCGACTGCTCCACCACACTCACCTCCATCTTTCCTTGCAGGGCACAACGGGCTAGTGGCAGTGAGTACTGAGTGCAGAGTGCTGTCACCTCCGTTGCTGGGGGATGCTGGGGGACCAGGGAGGGTCTGTACCGTGGGTAAGGGAGGGCGTTGGTGGCAAGGCCCGTGGGACTGGGGGCTCCCACAGGGCTGTGGGAAGGGGGGCCCTCCCTGGTGAGAGCAGGATGGTGTGCAAGAGGGTGCTTGGGGTGACAAGGACACATCCCACCCGGAGGGATGGGCAGCATGACGCCACACTCCCCGCAGGCTGCCTACCTGCAGCGGGCAGGGGTGCGCACAGCTGTGCTGGAGAAACGCCATGTGCTGGGCGGCGCGGCTGTCACGGAGGAGATTGTGCCAGGTACCCCTGTGCACCTCATGTCCCACTGTCCCCGGACAGCCCTGGGTGCAGACACCCCCCCACCACCCCACATCTTCCAGGCTTCAAGTTCTCCCGGGCATCGTACCTGCTCAGCTTGCTGCGGCCACAGATCTACACTGAGCTGGAGCTACAGGTACCTGCACCCATCCCTCGCTGGGCTGCTGGCACCTCCTGACACACCAGCAGGGTGAGCCCACTGTCAGGCCATCCCCACAGGGTGGGTTCTGCCATCCCTGTCTTGCAGCAGCATGGCCTGAGGGTGCTCCCGCGGGACCCCTACTCCTTCACCCCACTGCTGGAGGACAGGAGCCCTCCCCGCTCCCTCCTGCTGGGGCATGACCTGGCCCAGACCCAGCAGCAGATTGCTCAGTTCTCCCAGAAGGATGCCCAGGTACCCTGGGGGTGCATACCTGGCATGGCAAAGCCCCTGAGGGGCTGCCCTGCCCAGATGAGCAGTGGGGATGCTCCTAGGTGGGGTATCCATTGCACCTACCCTCTTGTCCCTCTTGTCCCTCCTCTGTTCCCTCTCAGGCTTACCCCAAGTATGAGGCATTCATGGGGCGCTTGGTGTCAGCCCTTGACCCGCTGCTGGATGCCCCCCCAGTGGACACAGCTGCCCTGGGGCAGGGATCCCTGCTCCAGCGGCTAAGGGCCCTGCAAGCCCTGCGGCCCCTGATGTGGGCAGGTATGTTTGGGATGCCGGGAAACTCTGATGGCAATGGGTGTTTGCCCACACCTGGAGTGGGCGATGCTCCTTCCCAGGACACAGGCTCCTCAGGAGCTCCAGCTGGGCTGGCAGACCAGCAGGCTTGCCCACTACCTGTCCCCAAACCCAACCGGACGCAGGCAGCTGGCCCTGGCACAGCTGTGCAGGTTTCATGCTGCCTCTGCACCCCCAGGGCTGGCGCTGGGGCACCAGCTGCCCCACTACTACGAGGTGCTCACAGCCCCCATCTCCAAGGTGAGTGCTGGTAGCAGTGGCGCAGAGCCACCAGCCGCCTCCCTGCCTGTCTGCGAGGGCGCTGCGGCAGCCCCCCACCCCAAGCCTGGCGCTCTCCTTTTCTCCTGGGCCAGATCCTGGATCAGTGGTTTGAGTCGGAGCCCCTCAAGGCAACTCTGGCTACTGACGCAGTGATTGGAGCCATGGCCAGCCCCCACACCCCCGGCAGTGGGTGAGGGTACCTTTCCCCTGGGGCTCATGGATGCACTGTCCCCCTGTGCCATCCTCTGTGCTGGCAGCTCCTTGACTCTGCTGTGCCCTGGCACCCCCTGCCCTGCCCCACTGCCTTTCCCTCCTGCTGCCCACTCAGCCTTGCTGGGGTGGCTCGGGGGTTGGAGCTGGGCAAGGGGCTGCCCCCCATGCCTGCCATATGGCTCTCCTGAGTGGTCCCCACTGCCCCTTTGGTGTTCGGACACCTCTGTCCCCAGGCCAGGTCAAGCCTGACCAGTGGGTGCTCCCTGTAACTGATTTGGCATCCTATGAGCTGGCACAATCCCATCCATAGGGTCCATGGCACCATCCTCCCCATGCCCATGCAGGGGACAGACCTGTCCCCTCAGCCAGCAGCTAACCTGGGGTCCTGCCGCCGCAGGTACGTGCTGTTGCACCACGTGATGGGCGAGCTGGAGGGATGGCGGGGGGCCTGGGGCTACGTGGCTGGCGGGATGGGGGCTCTGTCCCAAGCCATCGCCTGCGCAGCGGCTGCCCGGGGAGCCCACATCTTTACTGAGAAGGTACAGGGTGTCTGGGCGCAGGGAGCTGCCTGGCTGGCCTGGATGGAACGGGGATGCTCTTGGTGAGGTCCTGTCCCCTCTGCCCGCCCAGGCGGTGTGCCATGTGCTGCTGGGCAGGGACGGGCGGGCGCAGGGCGTCGTGCTGCAGGACGGGACAGAGGTGAGGAGCAAACTTGTGCTGTCCAACGCCTCCCCCCAAATCACCTTCCTGGAGCTCACCCCCCAGGTATGGGGCACCTGGGGCTGGCAGGGGCTTGGCATGGTGGTGTCCCCTGGCCACGCTTCCCCCTCCCCCTCACTGCTGGGCTCTGCCCTGGCCTCTCCCACCCCAGGAGGACCTGCCAAAGGATTTTGTCCAGCGGATCCAGCAGGTTGACACACGCTCTCCCGTCACCAAGATCAATGGTAGGTACCAGCGGGGCCACCTCTGCCACCATCCCTGCTGGAGGGACACTGGTGCCATGCTCAGCAAGAGGCTGCAGCCCCCTTTTCCCACCCCCATCCCGTGCCCAGTGGCCGTGGACCGGCTGCCCAGCTTCCTGGCTGCTCCCAACGCCTGCGACGGCCAGCCCCTGCCCCACCACCAGTGCTCTATCCATCTCAACTGCGAGGGCACCCACATCCTGCACCAGGCCTTCACTGAGGCCACCCATGGGCACCCCTCCAGCAGGTAGGAGCCTGCACCGGCACACCTTGGTGCCCCGGGGAAAGGGCAGGACAGCCATGGTGGGTGGCGCTGGGAGAAGAGGTTTGGGGTGTCTGGGTCCTCCGCTGCCTGCCCAGCTAGTGTCCTGCTCCCCCAGGCCCATGATTGAGCTCTGCATCCCCTCGGCACTGGACCCGGGGCTGGCACCACGGGGCTGCCATGTCGTGTCCCTCTTCACCCAGTACACCCCCTCCGTGCTGGCAGGCGGGCAGCCCTGGGACGAGAAAGCCAGAAATGCATATGCAGACACAGGTATGTAACGCATACATGGACACAGGTACATAATGCCCACACGGACCCAGGTGACACCAGGGGTGCTGGTCCCTGCCCATGGGCAGAGCCACCCTGGAGCTGCTCAGGGGCTGGCCACCATGTCCCCCCGAGCTGCCCGTCAGTCCCTCCATCCCTCTCTAGTGTTTGACTGCATCGAAGCCTATGCCCCGGGGTTCAAGGCATCCGTCATCGGCAGGGACATCCTGACTCCACCAGACCTGGAGAGGATCTTCGGACTGCCCGGCGGGGTGGGTACCGTGCAGGCTTGGGTCTGAGCCAGCACTGGTGGGCACACAGCCCTGGGCCAGCACAGCCAGCTCACACAGAGCTCTGCTTGCAGAACATCTTCCACGGAGGGATGTCTCTGGACCAGCTGTACTTTGCTCGGCCAGCACCATCCTACTCAGGTTATCGGTCCCCAGTTCCCGGCTTGTATCTCTGTGGAAGCGGAGCCCACCCTGGTGAGTAGGGCTGGGAACCAGGATGCTCCTGGGGGGAGCTGCAGGAAGAGAGCACAGTGCATGCAAGAGATGCAAGGGCAGAATGGGGAGGGAAGGGGGTGTGTGCACTCCCCTCTCTGCCCTCGCGTGGGCAGGGAGGTGGTGCAGCTCTGCTGGTGCAGCCCTGGGCCCCATCTCCTGGGGCTGGAGCTGCCCGCTGCTCCCCATTTCTGCTCTCTTGCAGGAGGAGGAGTGATGGGAGCAGCAGGACGCAATGCTGCCCAGGTGGCCCTCCAGGACTTCAGGCGCCTGTGACAGTAGTGGTGACATCAACTTTGCCTATGCAGGGTTGTGGCTGCAGTGAGCTGTGCTGTCCTAACACAGCGCTCTGCCCGTCTCCAACTTGCTTCCCAGGCACCCCAGGGCAGCAGCATCCCCTGAGAGCGAGGGGGATGCGGGCTGGCAGGGTCCCTTGCGGTCCCAGCTGCCACTATCATCTTGAACACATAGCTACTCCCAGCCCACTGCAGCCCAGCCTTGCCCAGGTGGCTCCTGGGCACTGGGCAGCCATGACGAGCCTCACTCAGCCCCTGCCTGCACCCGCAGAAATAAACCCTGTCCTGGGCTCTGCCTTGAGCACTCACTGCGGTTTTTCAGCTATTTGTGCGGCTCATGCTGTCCTGGCATGGGGGGCTGCGCTGTGCCTGGCGATGCCCCCCCCTGGGGGAGCTGCCAGAGGGCACAGGCATGTCCCAGAGCAGTGAACTGGAACAACCAGTCCCTGCCCCTCTCCTCCGCTCACTGATGCAGGCTCAGGTGCGTGCAGGGCTATTTGGCTGGAGCCACCCTTCCCCAGGCTGGCCTGGACCACCCCAAGGTGCCTGGAACAAGCAGGGAACCGGGAAGCTGCTTGAGACCTGCTTTGCAACCTGGAGCCCTCAAACTGTCCTCTGTCCCCTCAGACCTCGGTGGCTGTGTCCGGCAGCCACACTGCCAGCAGCTCAGAGACTGCAGGAGCCAGGGCTGGCAGCTGCCCACCCCCAATCCTGCCAGGAGCTGCCTGCACGTGTTCTGGCCCCCATCCCTCCATCCCCAGGGCAGACGGTCCGTGCAGCCCAGTGGCTCTCGCTGGCCACCCCTCAACCGGTGGCAGGCCCGGGGTGTGCCTCTCTCCCCGGGCTGCTGCCGGGAGCCGCTTGCTGCAGATTACAGAGCTCACATCCTCTCCCTGCCCTCTTCCTCCTGGGGACAATGGTCCCGATTCAGCCACCCGCCTCGCCTCCCACCGGGCCCTAAATACAGTGCTGCCGGGCTGAGCTGTTGCACCTGAGCTGGCTGAATCAATATTGACCAGCCAAGAATAGTCCCGCAGCCCTCTGAGAATAGTCCCGCACGCCCGCCCCGTTGCCCACAGCTTCCCGCGCACGGGGCTGCCCTGCTGCCGGCAGCGTATTTTTAGCTGCTGCAGTTGCTGGCTGCTCGGGGCTGCAGGTGATGGCACCCAGTGAGCCCCGAGGGCTGGTCTGGAGTGGGGGACGACACCCCCAGCCTGCCATGGTCACACTGAGCACCAGGACACAGTGCCCCCGCTGCTGCGGGTGGAAGCTGGCGTGTCCCAGGTGTGGGAGAGCCCACTGGGATCTCCTTCCCCTCCCCACCCCGCTGCCCTCTTCTCGCTGTCCCCAGGGAGCAGCATCCAGCACCCGCCTGCCCTGCACCCCTGCTGGCATCTGCACGGGGGGAGGGGGGGGGAGAGACAGGACCACTTGGGGGTGTTCCTGGCCTCACACTTGAGTAATTGAACTCCAAAACGTCGAGACACGAATGAGTCACGGGCTCCACTGCTGGCCTCAGCCCTGCCCTTCTCCAGGGCTTTCCATGACCCCCACGTTGGGGGTGGCAACGGACCCCAACCCCAGGAGAGGCGCCATCGTGTGCCCCGAGCCCGGATGGGACGTGGGGCTGGGGAGAGGGTGTCCTGCGAGGGGGTGCCGGTGCTGGGCACCCCTGCGGATTCCGGGGGTGCTGGAGGCTCCCGTGGGACGTGGCAATGAGCTCACGGGCTATTCCCGGCCGTGTTGATCCTGGCTCCTCCCGGCAGGAACCAGCTGCTTTGACTCCAAACAAACAGCCCGGTGGCCACCGGCACATTCCTGGCAGGCCCCTGGCCACGGCGAGGGCACAGAGCTTCCTGTTTATCCCCATCCCACGGCGGGCCAGGCGGGCAGCGGGGTGCCCCGGGGACTGGCGGCACCCCAAACCGGAGGTTGCTCCCGGGGTAGGTTGGAGGGGGGTGAGGGGGGGGACGGACATCCCCCATCTCCACATCCCACGAAGGAAGACAGTGTCTGGGGACCCCCGTAGCCAGCCTGGCTCAGGGGTGGCCCAAGGTGATGCCTCAAGACCCCAAGAGGACCCCACTCTGGGCTCCCAGGGCCATCTCACAGACTCCCCTGGTCTCTGTGGCCCCCAAGTCCTGGCCCCATTGCAGCAGCCCCAGGCACCCCATCCCTGCACATCCGCTTGAGCTGCTGCGTAGG
>VZSZ01002202.1:193342-204961 GCA_013398815.1 Ibidorhyncha struthersii
ACCCGGGACACCCACCACCTGCGAGGGGTGGACATCCCCATGGCAGCGGGGGGCCGTGCGTGGCAGCCCCCAGCATGCACACCCTTCCCCGGCATGCAGGGGCGCGGAGAGCCACAGCCCAGCCAGGAAAATAAAATAAACTATATTTATTAACAAAATAAAGGACAGAAACTCTCACTTGCAAGGCCCTGCCAGGTGGCCAGGGCTGCCCTGCACAGCCCCCCTGTGCTCGCTGCCGAGCTCCCCGTGTCCCGCTGGCTGCTCCCGCCGCAGCAGGCAGCACCGAGGGTCCTGCCCTGGGCAGGATGGGCAGCGCTGCCTGATGGCGACAGCATCTGCATGGCACCGACCAGCCTGCACGCACCCTGCTCAGCCCTTTCAGTGGAGCAGCCCAGTGCTTTGGGATGCAGTGCAGGATCCATCCCTGCTCTGAGATGCAGGGCACCCTGCCTGCCCGCAGAGAGGGGCCTGGGCCCCTCAGGGGGGCTCCCAGCAGGGGTAAGGTGCAGCCTCCCGGCTCACTCCCGTCCCTCCCAGGCATCCTCCCGCTGCTTGTTCTCCAGGCGCTTCCTCTCTGTGGAGACAAGAGGAGGGTCAACCCCACATCCTCATCACCACACAGGCACCCACTTCCCCATGAACGTGGCTGGAGCCCACCCTTATGCATCTCCCTCCCACCCAGCACCCTGTGAGAATGCCATCCATGGCAAAGGTGCCCCCCATACCGCAGTCCCCCGCAGCATCCAAATCTCACCCCGGGCTTCTTGCAGTTTCCTCCGCTCGGCATCTCGCTGGGCTGGTGTCTGGTTGCTGCGTACCCCCAGGGCGCCAATCACCAGCCGCCTGGCCAGGGCAGCCGATGTTTCGGGGCGCTCCTTGGCCGGCTGCAGGTAGTCTGGGTGAGCAGAGATGGGGGACATCACTAGGGGCATCCCAGGAGGGACAGGGCGGCCAGCAGGGCTCTGCAGTACTTAAGCGCTGCAGAGCCGTGCTGGCTGCCCCCTCCCTCTCCAGTTACCGGGATGAAGATGCTGCAGCACAAGCACCACAGCACAAGCTGGCACAGGGCAGCATCACTCACCGGCGTATGCCCTGGCTTTGGCTTTAGAGGCGCGGGTGCCCTGGGAGAGCGGGCGAGTCTTCACCATCAGGTGCTTGGTACTGAGGGCATCGCGTGCTGCAGGGAGAGAGCGGCAGTGTCTGCGTGCGGGGCCAGCCCCAAGCCCAGGATTTGGCTGCGGGAGAGGCAGGGATGCCTCCCCTCTGCCCATCCCCAGCTGAACTGGGAGCAGTACCTGTTATGGGGCTGGAGAAGATGCCCAGGGCATGCGTATCGTCCACCCACTTAATATCAAAGCCTTTTTTCCTGCCAGAGAGAGGGAAGCTCAGCAAGGCATTGGCACAGGGCAGGCAGGGGTCCGGAGCAGAGCCCAGGCAGGAGACCCCAGCACCAGGGATGGGGCATTGCCGGCAGACTCACTGATAGCTGCAGAAGACGCGCAGCAGGTCCTCAGTGCGGAAATCCGAGGGGAAATCATAGATCTCAATGACGTGGGGCAGCTCGGCATCGCTGAGGTCTGGTGCAGCAGGCTCGGCCCCGTAGTAGTCAAAGCGGGGTGACTGCCGGCTCTCCTGGTGCTTCTCACCCCCCGAGAGCTGCAGGGGTGGGAGAGGCACAGCACTGAGCAACCCACGCACGCCCATCCCACACCAGTTCCCGATCTATGGCAAGCGCTCCCCAGGAATTGGTCCGGCCCCTGCGCCCTGCCCCAGCACTGCAGATGGATTCATGGTGTTGAGATATTAGGAATTATTGACCGGGGCTCTCATGCCATGCACTTGTTTTTCCCATTACCAGCATTCCTTCACTTGCTGCACTGTGCGGTCCCACCGGAGACGCAGTGGGAATGGCACCGGTGAGACAGCACACGCACCCCCGAGCACAGCCATCCTTCCACAGTGACGCGCTACCCAAGATATATTCTGGGAACAAGGAGCAGGACAGCAAGACCAGGAAGAAAGACTGACGTCTGCCTGCTGTGTGGGAGCACCAGGCCTGGCATGTCCCGGCTGCAACACATGCACCGCAGCAGCCCATCGGCACCCCAGACACAAAGATGGAAAAGCCTGAGCTCCCCTGAGGAGCAAGTTCTGGTAGTTAATCACCTGCGCAGCTAAAAATTTATGCCTTATTTCTCATTTGAATTTGTCTGGCTTCGCTTTCCAGCCGGCAGTTCTTGTTCTGCCTCTCCACTGGATGAAAGAGCCCTTGGTCCCTGGTCCCCTCCCTGTGATGGCACTTACTCACGCTAATCAAGTCCCTTCTCAATCTTCTTCTTGATAAGCTAAACGGGTTGTGCACGTTTAGTATCTCACAGCGGGGCACTTTCCCCAGCCCTAAAACATGATGTCTGTAGCACTTTTCTACCTCTCCTGTTTTTCAACCTTCATTTTAAAACACAGGCAGCAGTCTCCCCCTGCCATGACACGGTGGTGCAGCCGCCCCCGCCTCCCCTCCGCCCCGCAGCACCGGTGCTGGTGGGCTGCACCTTTGCTTTCCAAATCGCACAGTGCCGGCGCCCGAGGGGATTCACAGCCCCACTCCGGCTGCGACACGGGGCCAGGCACAGCCCTAAGCCGCTGTCGGCTCCCCTCTTCCCCCCCGGAGCGTGGGGCTGGCGCGGTGCCGGGGAGCGGGTACATAACTCAGCTGGGTTCCCAGCCCGGTCCCCCAAGCGATCGTAGCAGAGCGCACCACGGCTGGAAGGTTAGAGTCCATAAATCCCAGCCAGCTCAGTCAATAAAAAGTGCTCATTCCGACAATTTTATGGGGAAGATGGATTCACGGCAGGTGAGGGGGTGCTGCCAGGGCGGCTGGATGCTGGCGGAGGGGAGAGCTGAGTTATGGAGCTCACGGGACAGGCTAGCGCTGCCGGCAGAGCCGCCTGCCCCGCCACCATCACCCATTGACCAAGCACACCCCACGCAGGGCGGGACACGCATCCAACACCTCCTGCCCGCTCGGGGGACACGAAGGAGTCGTCCCCAGGCAGGATGAAGCCTTGCGGTGCTGCTTGAGGGAGCAGAGCACTCGGGTAGTGCCAGGCACCGGGAAGATGATTAGAGAGCGGGAGCACCGAGTGCCGGAGCTGTCCTTGACCTTCACAAATCACCGAGTGTGGTGGGGCGGCAAGGACAGGAGCCGTCTGGCAGCCAGGCTCAGCCACGCGGCAGGCATGGCTCAACAGGTCCCCCCCGGCACTGCCAGCCTGGGCATGCAGGGTGCCCACAGCCCCCCAGCCATGGGGCAGGGCAGGGAGCGGGAGCTCCCAGCCCTAGCAGGCACCCCAGCACTGGGAAACATCCGTGGACGGACAGATGGACAGACAGCAGAGGCAGGACACTGCAGGAAATGAAGCCTGTTCATCACGCCTTGCTGCTCCCTAATGGTGCATCCTCGCTGGAGCATGTTAGAAGGGTCCGTGGCCGCTCGCTTACGCTCCTGCTCGCTCGCCATGAGCGCACATCCAGAGCTGGAGGGGAGGCGTGCACTGGCACGCATGCACCGTGGCCCCTGGCACACACGCACTGCGGCCCCCACCCCGCCGTGCCGGCTGATGGAGAGTCCACCGAGCCTGCAAGGAAATGGTCGCAGTGCTTAATTACCCTCTGCGTTCAAACTGATTTCTACTCTGAATTTGTCTGGTTTCAGCTTCCAGCCAATGGATCTCACTATGGTGTTTTTTCCTGCTAGATTAAAGAGCTGTCCCCTATCAGAAATCTCTCCTCCACACAGAACGTCATAAATCTTGCTCTCTGCCGGCTATCTGCAGTGCATAAGGATTCGGTTACGAGGAAGAACGCTACTAATTTTTTTGTCTTTTTTGTTAATTAACAGCAGCTCCATCTCCCTGAGAGCCTGCACCCTCCCTGAGCAGCATCTGCCTGCTGTGAGCTCGAAGGGCTTGGGAAGCACCAGGCTTAGTATGGCAATCTGCAGGGGGGTGAAGATGGGGACTTTTCATTGATAAATCCCTTTTCCAGGTTTTTATTCACCCATTTTGGGAAGCTTCCTGGAAAGCTCAAACTTTGCTCAGAGCTTGTGCACGGGGGAGCTAACGTGGATGCTCCAGAGCTGCTCACAGTCAGCACCTTGTCTGCAGCATCCTATGGCTGCACCCTAACATGGGCCCTTCCCTTGACCCGGTGGGGCCAGGCAGCCACTCCACTATGCCTGAGGACAAAGCCAGCCCACGGAATGCCAGTGCCATCGCCACATCCGCCAGCTGCCATCGGAGCAGCAGCACCGTCCCACTCACACCAGCGCTCACCACAACCTCCCGGCTGGAGGGCAGAGGACTGGGTCTGGGGGGAGCACAGCCAGGCAGGGCTGGGGGTACCCAAAGCTCTTCCACATCTCCCTCCGAGCAGCCCCAGAGGTGAGCCCTGTGTGCCCCAGACCTGTCCCAGCCCCACACCAGGTTTGGCAAGCGCACACCAGCCCGAGCACAGCCCCACAGACGAGGTGGGTACCAGCACTGCCCACTAACGATGCTCTTGAGTTAATCTCATCCCTTCCCAGAAGCTGTTACCAGGCACCATCCGCCACTTCGCACCCTGCTTCCAGCCCAGAGTGGACGGACGCTAGCTGTAACAATATTAGCACTGTTTGTTACTTTGGGCACATTAATGTCATTTGGAAAATTACCAGCTTGACGCTACTGATTTAATATGCAATAAGGGATATCCAGCCTCACTGCAGAAGCCGAGCTTTCCTCGCAAACGGCAGGAAAACAACGTAGGTCCCAGCACTAATTGTAGTAAATTCAGCCGCACGCGTGCAGGAGGGGATGGTAATGAGCCACAGCTGATTAAGAAGCTGTAGTTTCGAGGAAACTTCTCATTGCTATTTCAACGGGAGCCCATACGTCTCAGCCCATTTCTTTATCACCAGCCCCGGTTTCACGAGGGTGCAGTTGCAGTTTATGGTGCTCGAGCAGGTTTCAGCAGCTGCACTTTATGTACTACAGAGGGAAGATCTCCCTCAGCCTTCACCAGCACCACGGGATGGGATGGGAACCAGCGTGGGGGGGAAGGTGGAGGTCCCAGGCGTTTCGGCACGGCAGCAGGCAGTGCAGCCAGGCTAGCCACATGCCCCCGGTGCAGCCCACCCCGCCATGGACCCACCCCGGAGGACACAGGGATGGCTGACCCCCATGGACCCCTGTCCCCACATCCCAGGAGGCAGCAGCCACCGTCCCTGCAAATCCCCGCAGATGCCGGCTCGCAGGACGTACCTCCTCCAGCAGGCGCGGGTCCAGGCAGTCCCCGTCATCATTGAACAGTGCGTCCCAGCTCTCCTCGGCGCCTGGGCTGGTCTGGCTCGGCATCCCGGCACTGGTCTGCTCTGCCTTTAGGGAATCGCTGCAAAGACCTTCCTTTTCTTCCTCAGCCTCCTGGCCGCACTGGTGCTGCTGTGGTGAGCCCACATCCTCCTCTGCCCCTGCCGGCTCCTTGGCCCAGGCCGCAGGCGAGAGCCCCTCTACGCCATGGCAGAGCAGCTCCAGGGGCGGTGGGGGCTCGTGGCTCTCTGGGGGTGCCCCTTCCCATGTACCACTCGCCAGCTCTTCATCAGCATCCACTGAGCCACTCTCAGCCCCGAGGCTGCCATCTGCACAGGCAGAGGTGCTGCCCGCTCCCTCCACAGTGAGCACCAGCTCGCCCTCCCCACCGGGATGCCCGGCACTGGCAGTGCTCTCCTCCTTGCCGGGCGGGAGCTGGGACAGGCTGATAATGCCCTGCCCTGGGGTGTTCTCCCCTGGGAGCACTGGTGCATCGCTCACACCACCCCTCGAGCACCCGGGTTCGCAGCTGGCTCCTCCTGGTGCATCCAAGGCAAGCTCAGCTGTGCCTCCCCACCTCTCCTCCTCCTCTGGCACCCCAGTGGCACAGCTCTTGCTCCGCTCTGCCAGCAGAGACCCCTCATACTCCCTCTCCTCCTCCTGGGCTTTCGGACCCGCAACCTCCCATACCAGCCCGGGCACGTTGTCCTGGTTGCCCGGCCCTGCCAGCAGCAGGACACCCTCTTCTGGGCACTGGGAGAAGTCCCCAGCTGGATCCAGGGTGCTGTCCCCCAAATGCTCCAACACACCCCTCAGCCCTGTCCGACACGCCAGCAGTGGGCTAGCGGGGGGCGCTGGGTTAGCAGGATCGCACCCGCGCTCAGAGGTAGCTTCCGTGGCTCCAGGCTGGGCACTCAGTAGGGATGGAGGGTCTGCCTTGGTCCTCATCATCTGGCTGCCACGGCTGAGCTCCCCAAGTCCTTCATCATGGGATGCTTTGTCCCGCCCGTCACAGGGCTGAGCAACAGCCGGATCCGGGCACGGCTCCCGCACGCTGGGTGATGCCCCCGGGCCCTCCGGTGTGACGGGGCAGCTGCCTCCCAGACTCTGGCAGTGCCCGGCAGAGGCTGCCCGCGGCTCCTTCGGGCGAGTATCCACCTTGCTTTCCCTCCTCACTGCTCTGCCCACCTGTGTCCTGGCACGGGGGCTTTGCCTCTGCCCCTCGCCGCTGCCCGGGCAAGTGCCCTGTGCCAGACGGTGGTTCTCGGGCTCCCGGTGGTGCCCGGCCAGCTTGTCACCTGCTGCTTGCGCCGCTCTCTCCCGACGCGCTTTGGGCACGTAGAGGGCCATGTCGGGCTTCCTGCGGCGCGGCCGGCTGGCCTCTGCCTCCTGCTGCATGGCACTGCCTGCCAAGGAGAGACAGTGTCACTGCCCTGCCCGTGTTCCAGTGGCCCCACAACCGGGCAAGCAGTGGGCAGCCCCTACCTGCGTCGGTGGGTCGGGGTCCCAGCCTGGCACCCACCCTCACTCCCACGCTGCCGGCAGCCACGGCAATGGAGAGTGGAGCCCCAGCACTGCCCCTGTGGTAGCAGCTCTGCAGATGGGGTTTGGTGCCCGGAACACCCCGCAGCCCTACAGCCTTCGGTGGGGTGTACCGGGCTTGGGGGAAGCAGGGAAACCCTGCCAGCATCACCCAGGCACCTGCCCCACTTCGGCGGCTGCTGCCTGGGATCCCCAGCCCCAGGGGTTGGCAGCTACGGCCAAAGCAGGACACAGAGCCCGTGCACCATCCATGGATCCAAAAAACGCTGAGAAGCCCGCAGCAGCCACAGAGCACCAGAAACCAAACCCCAGTCCGGGGACACCCTGGTGGGGGACCACGGCTGCCACCCCAGCATACCGCAGACCCGCTCACCTGCTGCCCTGTCCTGGCAGAGATTTATTTTTCATCATCTTTGGCAGCAGCAGGCACGCCGCGAGCTGCCAGGCCCCCCTGCCCCTATAAATATGTATCAGGCAGGGTTTATGGAGACGGATGGTGTGGGGGGCTGTGCTGCGGTCGAGGGGAAGGCAGAGCGGGGCCGGGCCGGGGCCCCGTGATTAATCACTGCCCACTCCGTTTAGGGGGATTCATCACGGGCTGCTGTCAGGTAAATCACTGGAAAAACACCTCTTCAGTAATTAATGTGAAGTGACGGATGGACAGCCCCCGGGCCCATTAATCTGGACCATCAGCGCCGACCGAGATTATGAATGTCAGGATGCATAAACTGCCGGCGGATCAATAGGGCCAGGAACCCATCCAAGGCTCTCATTTCCGAGGCACCTCCGGTACATTAGCCTCCCTTCCACGCAGCCACCGACCGAGGCGCGAACGTTCCCCATGGCCCCTCGCCGACAGCCGGCAGCGGTGCCGGGAAGGCGAGGGGAGGCCAACCGCTGGCTGCAAAGCGGCCGGGGCTGCCCGTGCCGCACGGCATCATCCTCTCCTCCTGATGAACGGATGGACAGATGGCTGCCTCGGTGTGATGGATGGGTCTCTCACGGCTCTCTGGAAACCACCGGCAAGCCTGGGCAGGGCAGTGCTCCCCAGCATCACCGCGGCGCCCGTGCCTGCGCCTCGTGCCGNCCCGGGGCTGCCCCAACCATTTTTCTGTCTCTGCAGTTCTTGTCATTTTTTCCCCCTCTTTGATACACTAATTTTGCTGGCAGAATGATCCCCTTTATCTTTATCGACCGTGAGAAAGGAACATATCCTACAAACCCTCCAAGGTCTGGATTAGTCATTTTTCAATACCGAGGCGTTATACATTTTCTCACCGAGCAGCAGCCCGGGTGCTGGAGGGGTGGGGGCACTGGAAGCCCCCCCCAGCCCCAGCACCACCATTTCCAACCATGCAGAGCTTCCAGCTACACCGAAGCATGTTCTGCTAAAGGACTTTTCCCAGCCAAGACCATGGGACATCACCAAATGCCTTGGGGGGGATCATTGATCCCCTCCAGGCTCTGTTACCTGAGGATTTCCAGCACGGGGAGCAGCCACGAGCAGCACCTCCCCACGCACATCCCGAGTCACCTCCAAGAAGAGCCTTTGCATGCAGGATTTATAGGCTCCTCGAAAGCTTGCTGTTCACCTTGCCTCACCCTCCAAAGCAGATGGTGCAGCATTAGCCAGACGGCTGGTGCTGGGAGCATCCTCTCCCCGCACAACCCTGCCTCTGTCTGCTGCACGCTGCTGGGGAAGAGCCTCTTCCCGCAGCCCAGGGAGAAGCGCAGTGTGGTGGTGGCTGGCCCAGGCGGGCAAGGATGCCGCAGCACTTTTTCCTTCCCCACAGGGCAGCATAGCTCCTGCCCCCAGCCTATTACACACTTCATCGATGCCACGGCCACGCGTCGGCACCGACCGATTTCATGCTCCGGGAGGCAGAGCAACGGCCCTGGCTTCGGGTCTCATTCACACTACGCTGGGCAGGGCAAGCCTGCCGCTTCCCGACTCTGGGACCAAGCTCGCTGCTCACCCCACAAAGCCAGGCGGAGATGGGCAGCGCATCCCCAAAAGGGCCTGTGCTGCCCCAGGTGGCTGCCCTGCTTTTTCGGAGCTGGGTGGCAAAACAGCCCGGCATTGTGGCACCAAGCAGGGAAAGGCAACCCCAGACCGGGCACGCCACGGTGTCACAGTAAAAGTGGCGGTGGGAGCGCTGCCCGGCTGCCTGGCACCTAGTGCCTGCTGGCCCAGCACAACACAGCCTGGCATGGCCAGGGGGATGCTAGAGCATCAGCCGGAAGGTGGTCGGAGTTCCCCGCAGGCACAGGCTCCCCTCGCACCCTCCCCAGGAACAGGCTGCTCATGGGGAGCTTGTGCTCATGGCACGAGTTTGTGAGGTCTCAGAGCAGCCGCCCAGATGCTGTGCCAGCCTGCGCTTCTCCTCTAGTGACCGCCTGCAGCGCAGACGGGCAGCGTTTTCTCCCTCCCCTCTTTGGGTAAGGACCCCACAAAGAACAGTAAGACAGGGCTGACCACACCACAGACCCTACTTCACGCCACGCAGCGCGTTGCCAAATCCCTCCATAATATGCATCCCCACCCGGCAGGTGAGGACACCCACGGCGCAGCTCCGACAGCAAAGCCAGGGCTCCCGACGCCTTCTCCCACCGCGGGCAGAGGTGCCAGCCACGGCCCTGCGAGGGGAGCCCCGGGAACGGGCACGGATGCCGGGCTGCGGGGATCACACAGAGAGTGCCAGTTCCCGGAAAAGTTTCGGTGCCACCCAGCGCCCTCCCAGCAGGCTGCCGCATTTCCTGGCAGGGAGCTGTATTTTTAGCCTTCGAGGTTTCTAATTCCACTCAATCCATACTCCCGTCGATAGAGCAGATAACCTTAAAGCCTTGACAGTGAACGGGGACAGCAACACCGGGGGACCGGGAGCACTGGGGGACCGCACGCAGCCTCGGCATGCAGCTCGCAGACCCGCAATGTCAGTCTTTACAGCCTGCTGCAGATTGGGCTCTTTGGAGGGGAAAAAAAAATAAATATAATAACAAGACTAATAAAAAGGCAGGTACAAGGAGATTCTAAACAGCCCCGCTGGGGAACCTGCCGCTCGCAGGGCTCATCCCATGCCAGGCACGCACTACGGCACGCTCGTCGACTGCACAATGCCAGCAACCTGGCAGCCCGGGCAAGGATTGTCAGAGGTTTTGGCTACCTTGCACCTCTCCTGCTCGGAGCAGAGCTCCAGCCCAGCCTGCACGGCTCACGCAGCAGGCGACGGGGCCAGGGCAGGACCTGGATACCTGGCATGGAGAGGCAGAGCGAAAGCAAGAACACAGAGCCGCCGGCACAAGGCAAAGCAAAGCACTTCAAGGAGCGGAGAGTTGCATCCCATCTGACACCTGCCTGCAGCTCCACAGGCTTTAAGACATCCCTGTCCCCTGCTGTCGGCAGAAAGATGCTCTCCAGCAGCCGGAGCAAATGCTGGCTGTGCGAGGAGACGGTGAAGGCATCAAAGGGGCTGAGAAAAGAGAGAGATTTCAATCACACTTTTCACTTGTGATGCTCTTAGGAGATACCTGGAACAAGAGAAGGGGAACATTTCAGACAGGAGGGGGATTTGTAAGTCGACAGTGTCCCTTCACTGCTGCAGAGGGGAAAAGGGACAACAAACCAGCAGAAGGAGTTAGCAGCTGGAGGGCTAAGGGGAATACAAAGGACTTCACAAATATATCCGGGCAGAATCAGCAAAAAATGAAAAGGTCTATTAATAAATGAGGAGGGAGAGAAAATTAATGACGGCTCAAAAATAAAGATGACTCAAAAGGGCAAAATTACTGTTTTTAACCAGAAAAATGCAAATGAGGCGGAGGCCTCGCAAAAACAGCTGCAGGGAAAGCAAAAACAGCACCTCCACATAGACATGGTCACCTGGCCGGTGTGGCTGGTGCTCAGACAAACCAATTAACCCGCCGACACACATGCGGTGCCGGGAAGAAACTGGGGCCCTGGTGACAGGCAGAGCAAACCAGGCACTGATTTTCTGTGCGAGAAAGGACAATAAAACCGAAGCCGGGCACAGGATAAACCCTGGGCCCATCCCTAGCACAGAACGCTACAGCCGGGGGAAGGTGCCTGCAGGCCCACCATGATGGCCTCCTGGATGAAGGATGCTGGCTTGCTCAGCAGGAGTTATTCCAGAAGAATTGCTGGGCAAAGCTTATGGAAAAGGCAAGCGAGATGCAATTTAGCTGAACTTCAGTTTTATGCCATCTCCCAAATGTTCACTTGAACAGTGAATTGTAATTATATTTGTAGATGATACTGAGCAGAGAGGTGTTGCAAACACTGGCAAAAGCAGAGAAATCATTCAAAGGATCTGAGAAACATAGGGAGGAAACAAACGAGACCCAGTCTGGGAAAACGAAGAGAAAATAACCCGAAGCAGCTACTCAGTGGGCAGGAGCAGCCTGGAAAGCAAGGCCCAGAGCCCCACGCTGCGCTCAGACAGGAAAGCAGGTGGCCGGGGTGGCCTGCCCAAAATGCGCAAGGGGCAGAAGCCAGTCACCGGCATCATGCCACAGGCCACCTCAGGGCTGTGACAGCCCTACGGTGGGCAGCACACAGAGCCCCGCAGGCAGCGTGAAGGATGGAGGGGACACCGAGGGCAGGCAGGCGGCCGTGACAAACAGCATCCAGTGCCTGGGAGCCATCGGGCATGTGTTTTACGAGCCATGGGAGCCCAGCACACCAAGTGCCCGGGGGTGCCGTATAAGTCCCCTGCCC
>VZSZ01002204.1:4911-20855 GCA_013398815.1 Ibidorhyncha struthersii
GTGGGGAAACTGGGACGGGGTCTGGTCCCGCAGCCCAAGGTCGCACAGGGAGTTGGTGACAGATCCCCCCGGCAGAGCAGGGTCCCGTCCCATTAGCGAGGCATTTTTTCTGAGTAGTAGGAGGGAGACAGCCAAGTTACGAGACAGAGCAGACAATTAAGAGAGGAACATTGCCCAGAGCTCCTTGCTGTGCCGGAGATGGCAACCAGGTCCCGAGTACGAGGAGTCTCTTCCACCAGCCGGAGTTGAATGGCATCTGAAGCGAATCTGGTCAGCAAAACAAAAATCGGTCCTGTTTTACCTCAAACCAGGACACTTGGTCACGTCTTCTCAGCCCAGCTCTCACCGCTCTGCTCGCCACGGCGTTTAACCGCGTAGAGGCCGGTTCCTCCAGCCTGCCTGTGTCTAACTCTGGAAGTAACGCCCAGGTTTCGTCACACTGTTAACCGCAGTCCAATAGGGCAAATGTTTTTTGCTGTTTCACTCAACCCGAGTTGAGCTGGATACACCAGAGGCAGAACTGCTTCGCTTCGTAATTTCTCACCCACATTTAAGGGCAGTAAAAGCAAGTGTTGCCTGGTAACCCCTGGAGAGGAGATACCTGGCAGGACAATGGAGAAAATACTTTTATTTTGCATGAAGCAATACTCTTAGATAATCGCTACTTGCAGTTTCTGTATTTGAGCCAGCTCCGTTCATCCAGCTCCTCTTCGGCTGAGGTCTGTCTTTGTGCAGGACACGCTGCAAGGCTATTTCTTTATTATTTTTTTTTTCCAGGTCTCTGTCGCTTTTTCCATCCAAGAGCAGATCGGAATTTTTCTATTGTTTGTGGAACTATAAATCATTATTAGAGTGATTATTGTCTATTGGCAAAACAAGCAAAATGAGGTCTAGAACAGCCACTCCCCCTAACTAAATGGTTTCAACTCGCCAATCTACAGCCTTCAGGTGAGTCAACTGAGTTTGAGCAGACTCTAGGAAGTCAAACACGGAAAGAGTGGCCACCCTTCACAAACAGAGGCGCACAAAAGACTCTGCCATAAACTGAAGCCCTGATCAGTATCAGTGCTTGGGACCTGGCCGTATCAGATGTTGAGCGGCTTCGGAGGTGGCAATGGCCTCCGGAGGCTGACCCAGGGATCGCAGCAGCGAAGGTGGACAGTTTCTGACAGAAGAAGTTGAACCTCTCTCCCATTTCCCACCCCACTGGTTTTCCAGCGGTGCGAAGTGCTCAGGGCCCAGCTCTGCACAGAGGCACCGTCCGCGCTGGAGCGGAGGGTAAATCGCAATTAACACCTCCCCTCCAACTGCCTAACGGCATTGCAACCTGCTTTTCTCAGCCGGTCTCAAGAACTCCAAGCTTTGATGTTCATTCAATCATTCTTTGATCGTGTCAACCACCAGCTTCCACTCTTCGGCTCACCCAGCGGAGGGATCGTTCCCTCTCGGTCACCACCCGCCTGGCACACACTGAGCTACAAGTTCCATATTTGAGGAAATAACTCTTTAGGTTCTCACCTGAGACAGGAAGGCTTTGTTGGCTGCCTCTCTGCCCATACAGAGCAAACACAGATCTGAAGGTGCGACTTTCCACCTGCACACTGGATTTATAGCTGTGGAGACCATTGTTGAGGAACATTGGCCAGGGAGCCGGGAGGATTATTGCCCAGGAAGGCAGGAGGACGAGGCTGCGCTGCCGGAGCAGGGAGAAGGCTTCGTCTGAGGAAGGAGAACCGTAGCCTGGCCAAGACCGTAATGTCTTCTAAGTCAGAGGTTTCAGTAAGCGCCGTCCCTTCAAAGCTTCTGGCCAGCGAGAGACCCTCTCTGCAAGGGGAACGTGAACACCAGATAGAGAGACCACAGGAGTAACCCGAGAGACGTTCTGTTGAGCGAGAGCCACATTGCAGTCTGCAGCTGTTCAGAAAACAGAAGTTGTAACTCACCTTAAGAGCTGAGACTTGTACATGAATGCACATAAAAATGTGATGAGTTTTTTTTTTTTATTTTAGGTAAACTTCAGCTCCTTGTCTTCCGTTTGCTCAGCCTGATACAGATTTCTGTGTTTTGTAATCTTTGTAACCATGAGAACTAGAAATTTTTTTTTCCTGTTTTCTTAAAATGAAAACTTAGATTCTCTCTGTTCTTACCCAGTAGGACTACAGGTTGTAAACAAGTTCTAAATATTATATGATCTGTTATTTAGTCACAAGCACTGGTAGCTGTGGGGAGCTGAAGAAAAGAGATTGATCTCAGTACTGTGAATACAGTGAAATTACTGTGCATAGGTTTCAGCTGGGGGAACTGGTCAGTGTTTGTCATAGTTTCTAACTACAGGGACTTAGACTACATCTGGATCCAAGGACAGGCATAACGCAGCCTGCGCCACTCCTCCAGCCTCCTGGAACACGCACGAGATCAAATACTAACAGTGTCTAGAAAAGAGCAGTTACCCTTTGGTAACTAGTGGAATAAAGTCTGAGCAGGATTACACATTGTTTATTCTATGTTCAGCTGCACTTACTGGGAAAACGAGAAGAAACAGAAAAACTAACAAGTTCAGAAAGCAAACTCTTCAACTCTTCAAACAACAGACAGCTTCCCCAAGGGCTCACGTGCAGGAGGGACTCCTGGCTAGGGGAAGGCGATCGCCCAAGTCATGGTTAAGGTACGGACTGTCTCTTCCCGTCATTCTGCATGAACCACCACAGCGCTGCCAGATGGCGGTGGTTCCCCATCGCTCCCCCATCAGCCAACCCCAGGGTGAAGGATGTTTTTCTGATAGGACTTCTTTACAGCACTGTGCGCAAACACATCCACTTGACACCCACCAGGAGAACTGTGCTTACAAAAGATTAAGCGAGCAAATGCAAACTAGTGCCAAGAAAAGAGAAGAAAGTAATCTGTCAGCGCTGTTAATGGGACTTCTGGCTTGCTTGCTGTCGGCAGCGCTTATGTCCCAACAGTTGTCTCGACAGTTCGTAGCTGGCTGTCATCAAAACCACCACAGATGTTTGTCCACTCCAAAACATTTTCACACCCCGCAGACTGGCAGCCAGCCCATTTCTCTTTTCCATGTGTCAAGGGGTAAGACACTCTCAATCCCAGTTCTGGCATCTCCCAGAGATCCACTACAGCTGTTACCTGTGCAGTCTGTTTGTCAGCCTACAGGTGACAAGGGCCAGAGCCACCACCACTCATGAAACCCAGCTGGGATCTGCCAGTTACATTCTAATTAGAGAAATGCACTTTCCACCGCCCCCCCCAGACCTTTGCGGATTGCTGGATGTTATATTTGGTACCACCCAGAGAGGTGCCTAAACTAACAGAATGGCCAGGACTCCTAACTTCAAGGAAATTTAATGAACCTTTGAATCAAGTTGACCACTGCTAAGAGCTTAAATAGAAACTCTGGAATGACTGCTTCGGCATGCCGAGCCAGCTATTTTCAGAGTGAAGTATGACAGATACTGTGCTGAGTGCTAAGAACTGGAGTAAATGCTTAAAAACTTGTGAATTGCCCTAGAATCACTAAATACGTGCGGTAACTTTGATCTTGGACTTCCTGAGCAACGTGAAACAACACATTTGCTCGCCCTTCTGGCTGCACACCGCCAGACTGCAAGGACAGGCACACCTCTGTTGACAGAGGAGCATCTCCTGCCATCCAACGCATCAGCCTCCGCAGCGCACCAGTTCCACCTTACGCTTCCTCCAGCTACTCTGAGCATCATCGCCCGAACCCCCCTCGCTGCCAAGATGTTCTGTGTAGGGATCTGTATCGGGGCTTTTTGGTGGTAAAGACAGATTGTTCTCTTCTAGAACAGTACGTCTTTTAATCCTGTGATATAATCCCTTTTGTTTTGGAACCAAACCACTTTAATGTAAAAATATACACACTTTCTCCCTTGTTTTTCTCTCTCCAGATTTTAAGAAACGTACTAGGAAGTAGATTAGTATTTATTCAGCACTGTACATAAGCACTGTAGTTTATAGAACACAGATGCTGATTTTTGTGCCAAGTGACACTATGTTCACATAGAAAGTCATACATAGCCCCGCTCTTACCTTTATCCTTGTATGTGCTACTTGCGCTGGAGGAAGGTCATGTCTGCAGCCAGCAGAACTGAGACTTAACCAAGGTAATTCCTCCTAAAGTCTGTCTGGAGCAGCCTGCAGCTGTGAAACCTGTCTCCCCATAAGCTGCTTACCTCAGGAACTGGACAAAGAGGCAATTCCAGAAGCATCTGGAACAGAATTAAGTCATTTAACAGGGAAACACTGACTACCTTTTAGAACTGAAATTAGTAAACAGAGATTAGAGGTTGACCTGTTCCAAGGAATATCCAGGTGGCGAGAATTAGAAAGACATAAACCAGCAGCTCTGGAGAGCGGGGTTACTGCAGGTTGTTCATGTTTGAATAGATCAGTTACTTTTTGTATCACATTATGTCTGAGCTACTTAATACTTTGACTTCTGCTCAAGTATTTAGCATACCAAGTATGAAATAACTAACTTCCACCTGTCGGGTGGAAAGGTCAGGTTAAGGCTGATTTGCTGATTCAGGAACAGATTAACTCACATTCCACAGCAGTGCTGCACTAAAGCTCCGCGGAGTTCTCCTGGTATCTGCTGCCCATCTCAATTAGTGGCCTTACGGCCATGAACTACAAACCAACTACTGCCCCTGCAAGGGGACCGGGAAATAACTAGTCTTCCCCCTGCACAGGAAATCTGGGCACCCACTGAAACTATCCAGTAACAATGCGTTTCAAACAGGTAACTATTGTGCAAAGCAGAAATTCCTGTTACGGAACAGAACCTCAGAGGGAGCTGCAGAGGTCAAAAGCATTACTTAGTTCAAACAAAGATTAGTCAGGTTCACAAATACATCCACTGGTAATTACACAGAATAATCCTACACAAACTCCAGCCCAGGAAACTGGTAGACTAGAAGCTGGCTAAAGGCAGGCTGACTGCAAATCCTTTCAGCTGCTTTCCCTCTGTATTGAAAACTAAGAAAACTGCCAAGAGATCTGTTTGGATTTAAGAGATGTGCTAGAAGAGTCACTGTCACACTTGGGCACCTACAAGGCTGACCACAAAAAAAAAAAACAAAAAACAAAACTTCACATGTTGTTTTCTCCCAGAGCGGAGAGATGAAGTTTAACCAGCAGACAGCGGTTCTGGGAAGATCCACTCACAGAGCACGAAAGGCTCAAAGAGCAGCACCCGGTTTCACCCTGCGCAGCAGCCGCCGCCTCCGGGATGGGCCCAGCGCGACAGCGACTACACGTACATTCCGGGTGTAGCAGCTCAGGGTAGTCTTAAGTCTACTGCAGTCTGACAATCTCTTCATTCAGCACCAGGTTTCCTTCCTTATGAGTAGGCACAGTGGTGTAAGCTCATAAGAAACTACTATCAAGTAAATTTAATAGAAAATCAAATACTTTAATGAAATTAGGGAGCATGAGAGTAACAGCTCAGATATACCACTAGAACTGATACTACTGGGCTGTGGGGTTTTTGCTATTTTTTTTTTTTAATGCTCTGTTCTTCAACAAGCATGCAGATTGACAAACTACTAATTCTTCAGAGTGTCAAAGATCCTGAGTAAAGAATTTCAAACCACTTAAAATGAATATATAGGAAATGTCTTATGAGCTGGTGGCCTGCACGCAGCATTGCACAGATAAAAATATACTACTCTCAATACACAGAGCTAAATACTTTCACATTTATCAGAATTTTCTACACAAGTCTTTTGATAGAATTCAAGTTTTGAATTTTCTGTATATATCTTCCACCTGTATTAAACAAATGCTTATTTACATTGTGGATAAAGTGTAAAGGCTAGTAAGGCCATATTCCCATACTGTACTGTAACACTGCAAAATATATATACACATATATAACCTAATATAGGCAACAGTTCTAAAAAAAGTCACCTTACATTTGTACAGCATAATTGAATCAGTATGAAAAGACAGCTTTGTTAGCACCAAGCCACTCCAATGGTTTTTACGACCTGTCTTGAGCCTTCTAGTTCCACAGGAAAGGACTGTTCAGCACAGTATTCCGGCTACTGAGCAATGGAGGTCCTGCTTGCAGAACTGGAAGTCCCAAATAACACTCCACTGCACTACGCTACACGAATTACTAAAGAGCAGGCATAGGAGCATCCAGAGACAAGTTCTGCAGCGTTACTAGGTGACACTCCCGCAGAACAGCCACCAAGACATTTACCAGATTAAGTCCTTCACATCGTCCTGTCAGTATCTCTCCTTTGGATTCATGATACAGAACTGCCAGCAGCAGAATGGACATTACTCAAGCTAGGTGGTTTACAAGCCAGGTTAACCCTATACTGCAAAGGCCAAATGGGAAAGAGTTCCACTGCTTCAATTCCAAAGGAAAGAACTTTCTGCTTTATTCATCGCCTATGCCTACTGTGGCCAGGATGGTCTCGGTCATAGCGATGACTTGCTCGCTCATAGGAACGCGAACGCTCGTGCCTGTGATTTCTGTAGTAGTGACTCTTCTTCTTGTACTTCCCCGAATGGTCAGAGCGCTCCCGGGATCGGCTCCTGGAACGCGATGAACTCCTGCTGCGTGATTTCCGTGGTTTGTGTGTTGAGTATTTGTAGTCTTTTGACTTCTTGTAACTTCTCACCTTGGAACCTTTGTAGCTAGAACTGTGGTTGAACTGTCTTGGAGGAGAGTCACTGCGGCTCCTAGAACGGCTGTGGGATTTTGAACCGCTTGATGTGGAGTAACTTTCACTTTTCCTATGGAGAAATAACATAAGAGAAAACATATTGTTTTCTTAGTATTAAATGGAATGATTCTACATTCCTGTTAGCACCTTAACGTAGTCACAATACATACATACACACTTTAAAGTACCACACAGCCAAACGCTTCTCACTTATAGAGCCAAGGTGTGCAAGCATCCTCTGAGACCAGGCACTTGATCCTGTATTCTCTTGTTCAGTACCCCATGGAAACTAACCTCGTGTCCCAGACTTGATCACATCTGGTTACTGCAGAAATACTGATTTAGAAACTCATATCCATTTGGAGTACAGTAGTCATATCTCAGTTTTAGATTTTTTTCCATCATTACTGAGAAAACATGCATGAATAGCTAAGAGTAACTGCCAGGCTCAAAGTGCTGCCAGCAGTAAGACGAGAGGTAAAACTACTTCTGCTTCAGTTACAGTAATACTGCACCCAAATGCCCAAGTTGGGAGTTAATCTTCCCTCCTGTCTCTTTGATTTCCCCTCTGTGGGTATCACAGTTAAATGCTGAACTTCAAAGTCAAAGGCAGTACAGAAAGCAAATTTTTAAAGATGTTTCATTAAATTCAGAGTAATTACTAAAATAAGATTTTGAATTCAACACCAAAGAATTTGAATCCACAGATTTGAGCTTTGGTCTTTTCCACATACACATTAATGCAAAGCCATACTTTTATCATTACACACCCAAACCCAATGGGATACGGACTGTTGAATAAGACGAACTTGCATTGACTGAGGGGCATGAATCTCTACAACTACATACAAAACAAGATTATTTTATATTTCACAAATTAAGGTTTTGCAAGAGCAACTGCCAATAGACCAAGGCTGGAGTTAAGAGTTCATTTACTGCAGAAAATGCTTTAACTACTCCAGTATAGTTCAGTAAAAACATAAAGGTTGCAGCCACAAACACCCAGCTTTAAATAAAAAAAGTTCCAAACAAACAAACCAACCCCGCTGCTTGGTGGGCGGTATGTCACCAATAAACAGGCTGACATTCCAAATGCCCCAATATGCTTACGCTCTCCTTTCAGTCTATTCGGCACCACTATGACAAGGTCAGGCACTGCAACTCCCTTGACCTGTGAGCCAAGACAGCCCAACTCTTAACCGTTAGATTCCTGGAGCTTTAACTGGCAGCGCATACTGCTATGTTACTTCACAGCCGCTCTTGTTGAGAAAACTACCCTAAGCTTACTCCGTGAAATTTCAGTCTGGGAGCTTCTCACAGCACACCCTTCTTTTACACTAGCACTTACCTGTGCTTAGGGGACGCAGATCTGGATGGAGATCTTGAGTAACTTTGATCTCTACTTCCACTTCGACTTCTGCTTTCTCTTCCTTTCTGAACGCTGAAAGAGACAGCAAACAGTAAGTTATTTTGCTTAAAGGAGTAATGGGAAAAAATAAGCTGCTTGATTATGAAAGTCTTACCCATTTACTGGGCTGTTTGAACTTGTTCTTTTTGCTCCCTCCGTTTTCCTTTTAGCATTCTTCATTGCCTGAACAGGTAGCGGTGAAGGTTTATTTCCTTTAACCTCTTTTGGAGACTCTAGAAAAACAAGCCTTTGTTACCTTATTTCAAAAGTACAGGTAGAGACTAAAAGAAGGACTGAAGCCTCCCCTCGCCCCCCTTCATCATCTTTGTAACAATTAGAACTGCATACATACGCGCACACACAGCCACCCACAAGTAGTAACTTCTGTGAATTTTTTCACATCTAATCTGAAACATTTCTGCCAAAACACTGTAGTAACACCAGGGAGTTCACTGCAATAGTAACACACTGCTTTTGAAGCCACTTCAAGCAGGCAGAACAGCAACTACTTCTTCTTGCCAATTATTCAGTACCTTTTAAAAGGTAAACCAAGGAAGAAGATGGTAAATATTATCTTCTAGGCAAGACATGCACTAGACTGGAAACTTCAGGCCAAGTATGCAAGAAAATATTCTTTACCCATCACCCAAATATACTACTCCCATCAGAGTTCCCAATCCTACCTATGCTTTCGTATTTCTTCAGCGTAACATGCCAATTGCAAGTATTTGTTTGAGTTTATTGCCAAAAACCACATAAAAGCAAGCCCCTGTACTATATAAATTTAAACTAGCCTTAATTTTAGACTAATCTGATTTTAGCCTTTATCTGTTTCAAGAAATTACAAAGTTACAATGCTACTCAAACTCTGCCATTTGAATAGTTGCTAGAAGCCAGCTTAAAAAAAAAAGGAAAAAGAAAAAACAAACCACACTGCGTATATATCCCAAAAGGGTAAACACACATTTAAGATGAGAATGAGTTACTAAAACCAAGTTATCCACTACCTACCATTTTTCGGTACAGGGGAAAATCCCGATGCATTATCTAAACTTGGGGCTCCCTCAGGTACCAGACCTTTAGCTTGTGCTTTTGCCTCTTCGATAGCTAATTTCTTCTTTTCCACTTTACTTTCCAGATCAGTTAAATCAACCTGTGAACACAGAAGCACTGCTTATAACAAAACTTAGTAAACTAGACTTTCTCCTTACTCACTTACAGGGCGGGGTGAATTCTGAAGAGATCCAGACACTATGACTACTATCCCATTCCGCTCAATGTACCAGGCCTGCAGCTAGTTTCAAACAGGATAAGGGTTTCCAACTCATGTTCTAAGTGGCAGCCTTTAATGAATGCTCATAATACGAAAAAGCAGCAAACCTTTTTCCGAGTATAGAGTTGCAAAATTTTTATGCAGATTTCTTGAATCTCTTCCTCTGTTGCTCCAAAGAGTAAAAACCAGTGTGGACGATTAGGAAGTGGAATCTGAAAGGGAGAGGAAAAGATGTGCTCAGTTTTCCGCTTCTATTAAGAGTTAACAAACTTGAAATTAATGGAACTGTACGCTCACCTCCAGCGTCCTGGCTGCAAGGTAAATACATGCACAGGCAATGCTTTCTGGCTGGAATCTTACAAAGACATCTGTTCTCAGGCTATCGTTCATGTAATTCCTGAAAGACAGGATATCAGCAAAGTTGCACGGCACTGCAAAGTTGTTTGGGTTTTGGGGTGGGGGGTGGGGGTGTTTATTTTGTTTTTACTTTTACAAGGACTATTTCCTTCTGCATTCAGTTATTAGACATTACTCCTGTAAATCTGAAAAGTTGAATGATTTTACTAAAAAAAATAAATAATATAATAAATCCCCTAAGGGGAGGGATGTGTGACAGAAATTAAGTTTGATTGACTGACTGGCTGCTGAAAATTCAGTTGTGAAAAGAGAACCAATTTTAACTTCACTTTTCCTTCTGGATGTCTACTGGCCTGCTCTCATGCAATAGACAAGTTATTTTCATCAAGACAACATACAATATAGTCTGAAGTACTCAGTTATAGACTTTTAGGTTCACATGTTTCTCTGCAATAGGGCTGAACCCAGATGGTTTCCTGAAAGCTGCAGCTTCTGTAGTAGTTCTCCCACGAAAATGCAGTCCCCTTCAGCACGCGTCAACTTCCACTGAAGAATTAATGGGTCCCTTTTCCTTCAGAAGCGTTATTTTCCATCCAGAACAGAATTCTCTGATGCAAAAAGCAGCCATAGAAGAAACCAGGGTGTTTGGGAACATCAGTTCAGCAGAATACTCAGTATGCAGGCAGATCTCCTCTTTGGCACATGAAATATGGTTTCCAAATTGTCCCATTTCAGTAAGGTTGCTTAAAATGAATATTCACAGAATGAGAAAACTGTAAAATATTGCATATATTCCAGTCAGTACACTTAAGCATTATTCTTCTAAGTCTTAAACACACAAAGTAACTTCCTCTGAATCTGTCAGCTGATGTGCTTAAAACAATCTAGATATTTGAGTACGTATGTCAAGCAAAGTATCAGATGGGGAAAAGCTAAAACCGGACAAAACAGAAAGTCCTCATAGTGATACGCTTTCTGAAAGTAGTAGTTAAGCATGTGAGCACCCACTATACAAGGATTCACTAAGCCCCAAGACATCCAAAGCAGAGACCACAGTCCAGGCACTTACCAGTTTTACACAGGATAGACAAAGGGAACTTGAATCCCAGGAGTATCAAACTCCCACCTGCCCCAGTTATCTTACACTTTATGTGAAGAGCAACTGCTACACCAGAGAAACAATGCTAAACATCAGCTCATCTTTCTGGGAGAAAGGAGCTTCAAAACCCACTTTTCTTGTCCCACTACAAAGAGAAAACAACCCTTTTGGCAAAAGAAGCAATAAAGAAAAGTGGTACTTCAAACATCTGGAAGTCATACAGCCTTTTTCTAATTTGCCAAATTGAAAAAACACACCTGCTTCCAAGTTTGGCCTCTGCCTATTTTCCCTGTGGGCCCAGAATCAGACACATGAGGAAATGAATCCTTGTCACAATATTTTAAGATAAAGGTATTGTTGTAAAAATGCACATGTCAAAAAACAATTATACTGGATATCCACCAGTTTTCTGGTACTGGAAGCAACAAGCATCAGTACACAAATGTGTTATAACATTTGAAGCATTTCTCAATTGAGGTAATTTCCTCCCTCCTCCTCACCTACCCTTCCTTCCATAACAAGTAGAAAACTGGTAACGAGTGGTCCATAACTCGCATTAGAGTACTTCATGCAATGGTACTGGGAAATTTCTCTAAGTCCCAAGTATTACATTTGACTCCAAGCCTCACACATCTACTCAAATGTTCTCTAAATCGTTTACAAATGGAAATCAGATTTCAGTTTTTGTTTTGTTAATTCATCCCTTTAAGACTTAAATCCCACCTTAATTTGCTTTATCATTTAAGAATACATCATTTTAACAGTTATAGATATATAACATTAAAAAAAAATCTTTCAGAGCTTCAACAATCAGGTTATAAAATATACAACGGTCAAAATGCACAATAAAAATAAAAGTCAAAAAGTATAAGCACAAGCAGCAGTTGGCCAGTTACTATACTATCATGTATATACCACCTGTCTAGAGTCAGCCTTCTCTTTGTAGAGCCTGCTTTGGTTTGACTGAAGACGGCAGCTATCCCTGCACCATAGCGCTTGGGCAGCAGAGGAGAAGTCTTAGTCACTTACCCTCAGAGGCTACCCTTTGATTAAAAGAGTACAGAAAAGAAAAGTCAAAACTGGTTCTCTACACACAGGTCACAGTACCAGACAGTTCAGTCAGCAGAAATATGATCTTTGCATTCACTAAAGGTTTTTAAACCACAGTATTCTTAAAAAAACCATCACTGTCTAAAAGCATCAGCTATTTGTTAAGTTTAAGACCTGGATTTTTACATAAGCTTCCCATCCCCAAGCAAATCTTTATTGCAATGAGAGCAACAAGGCAGAGGACATTTCTTGGTAAGCATGGAAACATTGAGTTTATCCGGTCTCAGAATGTGACATCTTGCATCATCCATATAAATTTTATTTATGTATCTGTGCTGAGTTTTTGATACACCTGTAATCAAGCTCAAACCCTGGGAAAAGCCATTTCCCAGCACTGCTAGCAGACTTTTTAACTACACGTTATTTTCTCCAAAGAAAAAAAAAAACCCCAAGAAAACGCTATAACCCACTCAACATTTTCCCTTCAGCTGAAAAGTAAAAGCAAAGAGCAGGGAAGTGAGAAGTCAGGGTGGAAAGCTACCTTACCATTAAAACAGTGCCTCTAACTTAAGAGGCTGATCAACATTTGGGTAGTAGTTTGGGGCACGCCAAGAAACACGAGAGCTGTCTGGCATGGCCCACAATAATTTCTGAGCAATGCTGCCCAGAGTGCCTCAAGTGACATATTTCTGCTACTGCCCCTGCTGGTCTCTTATAACAAAGAAAATCAACTTACCATGAAGTCTGGACCAGGTGTTGGTTACGTTCACATTCTAATACCTGAAGGTACATAACGATTATCTGGAAGATACGGGTTATTGAGTTATTAACAAGAATCTTGAGAGCCACCTATTTATTTCAGAGGGACATCCATGAGGCATCTGTTACTCTCTTTCAAGCTCTAAAACACTCCGCATGAGAGAGCGTTTGCAACATCCCCTGTGTTTATCCACACAGCTTCTGCTCTCCAATGCAAAAGCTTGCACAAGTTGACACTCAACCAGATCTGACCTTCCTAGCTCTCCGTCTTCTCAGCTCAGCCATCATGCTATTCATCTAGATGTCACGTCTTCACCTGTTTTCAAGCTAGGTATGGTCTCCTATACAATTCACGATTCCTTTTTAGCTGTAACTTGGGAGAAAATATTGCTAGCTGCAATAAGCAGTAACAGAAGTATAACAGTATTTGCAGAGAACGTGTTGTTTGTCACTGGTTTATTCAGTTCTAGGTTTTTTCTTCTTAGGTTTGAAAGGAAAACAAGGAGGCAGATAAAAAGACTAATAGCACAAATTCATACCAATTAATAAACAAGTACAATTGTCCTCTGGGGTACAGATAACATGAGCGAATTCTGAAAGTCAAGTAGGCTTAAAAAGACCTTAGGACAGCAGTAGTTTTTAAAGGAAGAAAGAGCAAGATCCCAACTTCTGCTAGCACAGAAGGAAGAGGTCATTTTACCACACTTAGCTACTTAAGGCACAATGCTAACGGTACTAAAGCACCAAATTCAGTATTTGCAGTAGTTACAACCTCCAAGTATCATTCTAGTCTGACATGTCATACTTAAATATTGAGAACTGTCTCACTTCTAGTCAAGCCCTTCACACCTGAGTATACTTTTAAAAAAACATAAGAAAAACTGCTAACTAGCTCATATGGGTTTAATAACCTCAGAATGTTTCCACAAGGAGTGATCACGGCACAGTGTTCTGGTAACAGGATATCACAACCCTTGGTCTCCAAGTTTCTTTCTGCTTAAGAATCTATGTTTAGTTGTCATCTTCTAACACCAAAACTCCCTACTTATAAAATTTTACTTCAAGGAATACTTAGCATCTGAATCCACCTCCAGTTGCCATTCAGCAGTGATAAAAGACCAACTAGTAAGAATGTCTTAAATGAGAAAGAAGACATTGGGATTGTAAGAAGCTAGCTTTACTGAATTAAGTAGTGTTATCATGTACGAACTATACGTCTTCCATGCAGCCAGGCAGTCTACTCAAAGCATTTATAGCTTATGAAACACTGATGATAAAGTTAACTTATACAGTACAAACCTTATGAGGGTGCTTTACATGAACACAAAATCCCAACTCCTTTAACACTCTTCTTTCTGCCTTAATAATTTGGTTCTTCAAGTTCACATATTCTTGATCCAGTATAAGAGGCACAGGTTTTCTGCAAGACAGTTTCATATTCTGAAGAAGATCTTAACCTCAAAGAGTACTCATATGCAGGCTGAATTATGTTCATGTAAGAGTAAGAGGCATTGCTGTTTATAATAACCAAAAATATTTACTTAATAAAATGACTCAACTCACTTTTCTCCTTCATGAGATCTCTTCAAGATGTTCCCTGATTTATGAAACAGGGAATGATACTATCATCGGCCCATGAAGTTTAATAATTAAAATACAGCATAAATTATTCCAAAGTCTAAGCTTACTTTTTTTCCCGTAGATGTCTAAGGCGATGGAACACGTTAATTACATCCCTTATGCGCCTCGGTGCTTCTTCAATTTTGGATGCCAGATGAACACAGGCCATTGACACATGCTGAAATATAAGTATTGCAACATACTGATGTTTTGCTCAAATCAGGAACTGATTGCCTCCAACAGCTTAAGGAGGGATAACAAGAGAAAATGGTGGTAAAACAAGGAAATACTAGAAATTTGACAAAATCAGTACTATGTAACTTTGTAAAATCACTCTGATTGAGAAGTAAAATCTACAGGCTAGTTACCAACACTCTGATCACATCTAAGTTGACAACTTGCTAAATCAGATCAAAGATTAAATAACATTTGTAGCCATATACATCTTTTAATATTTTCTTACCTCCATGGAATGCTTCACAAAAGACTTGGTATAAAAAAAACGTTGAAACAGCACCTGTCCTGTAGCCATAGCCACCTGGAAAAAAAAGTAACCACAACTGGTATTAACAAAACAACTATCGGTTCCCAAAAGAAATTACCTAGAATGATTTCAACAGATTTAAGACCCAGAAGGCTAGCTAAGCTATATTTAAGTATGGGAGTAACTTCAGTGGTATCCAAAGAAAACTTAGCACCCCTACCTCAGTAACAAATTAAGAGGCCCAAGACGTTATCAACACCACAAACACTAAGTCAAATACACATATTAAATCACAAACTTCTTTTATGAAGTATGAAAACATACTCCAAATTAAATAAAAGAAAAAAATACCCCAAGCCATACAGTAGAACCCAATAAAACTGAAAATTAGAACAATACGCCAGAAAAACGTTGCTTTTTCAGGGTGGATGGATGGGAGGAAATCTAATCGTATCATGATTTGCACATACTTATAAGGCAATTTGAGCAGCTCGCACTCGGGAGTTAGAAGATGGCCTGGGAAGTTTTACACTCAAAGAGCAAGGAGTTCACCAGGAAACAAAACCTTTCCGAGGTCACTACAATTCAAAGGACTCTAAAAAGCCCTTCTTTCCGCAATCCCCGACCTCAAACGGAGGAGCCCACCCCCCCCTCCCCGATCCGAGGGGGCGGCGGAGGAAAGCGGTTACATCAGCCGCTTCCTGCTGCCGGTCGGGCGGGGAAGGCCGCAGGCCCCGCGGCTCTCCCGTCCCAAACGCCGGCCGCAAAGAGCAGCTCCCCGGCCTTCTCCGCCTCTGGAGCTGCGAGTGCCGGCTCCAGCGGGCCGAGGCCTACCGAACAAAGCTCTCTCTTGCCGGGGATCGCGGCCCCCCGAGCCCGCCCGGCCGCGGCCTTCTTCCCGGGCCTCCCCGCCCCGCCCGGCCCGGCCAGGCCGCGGCCCAGCCCCACCTGCGGGAGACGAAGCAAGATGCCGGCCGCTTGGATGAGCTCGCAGCCGGTGACCCGTAGCTCGGTCTCGGTGTCGGGGTCGAGGCCACTGCTCATGGAGGGAGTGAAGCGCAGCGTGTGCTCGGGCAGCAGGCAGTTCTCCAGGGTGATCAGCACCCCCGAGTACAGCCGGTCCCCGATCAGCACCGCCCCGGGGCCCGGTACCGGCGCACCGCTCCCCACCGGGGCGG
>VZSZ01002204.1:25365-89730 GCA_013398815.1 Ibidorhyncha struthersii
CCCCCTGCCCCGGGCAGGGACACCTCCCCCCAGCCCAGGGTGCTCCCAGCCCCGTCCAACCTGGCCTTGGACACCTCCAGGGATGGGGCAGCCACAGCTTCTCGGGGCAACCTGCGCCAGGGGCTCACCGCCCTCACAGGAAAGAATTTCTTCCTAATATCTCATCTAAATCTCCCCTCTTCTAGTTTAAATTCATCACCCCTCATCCCGTGGCTCCCCTCCCTGACCAAGAGTCCCTCCCCAGCTCTCCTGGAGCCCCTTTAGGCACTGGAAGGGGCTCTAAGGTCTCCCCGGAGCCTTCTCTTCTCCAGGGTGAACAGCCGTTTACCGTGGGGTCGCAGCTCAGGCCCCTCAGGAGCTCTCTGTCCTCCAGAGATGGACAGCCTGGAGACTACCTCCCTCCTGGTTGATGGTGCTTTTGTCCAGCAGCCGTGGCGAGCACCTTGTAAGCTTAGGATGCCGGTTGCGTTCTTGCTGCTCATGGGGGACATTGAGCTCCCTCGAACCCCGGCGTCCCAGTGACATGGGCTGTGATCCATGCCCTCACGGCGCTGTGCCGATGGCCTCGGCTGACCAACAGCTCTGTAACCCAGAGTGACAGTTCCAAGAGCACCGGGGCTCTCAGCAGTGCAGAGCCCTTGGGAAGGGGCAGCTTTTTTGAGCCCGTTGCAGAACAAGCCCTTGTCTAAGTTTGGGGTGAGGCTCTTCTCCGTGCATAGCCTGTGGCCCCTTCCCTGACCATCCCTGTCCGGACCCCTGGCCCTTCCCCCCCCTGGCCTCCAGCCCTCCTGGACATCTGTGGCGAAGCCTCAAGCCTTCTGCACAGGCATGTTTTTGGTGGAGGAAGCCCAAATTTGAGAGTACGAGGTCATATAAATGACTGTTTTTGAGGCATTTGTTGAATATTGAGGAATGTTTTGAAGAGTACACTTATATAATACGTTATCAAAGCGTTCTGTTTGGTCCGTTAATAAAGAATGCCTGTACAACTTGTCTGTAGACCTTTGCCTGTTCGTAATCCTTTATATTTTCTATTAAAAGCAGCAAAATTTTATATAGTTTAATTTCTCAAACTTAAACTTTACAATTTTTTCATAAGAGTTCAGCTTTATGTTGTGATGTTTGGAATTATATATTTTCCAAGGCTTCTATTTTTGTTTACCATTCCTGTTCCCCCTTAAGGTTTCGAGCGTTTTTTCTTGGTTGAGATTTTTTTTAACACCTAAAGTAAGGTTTGAAATCTCTCTGTTATGTATTTGTAGAACACAGGTGTGGAATTGATCGTGCAAGCTGCCCCTTTACACCTTCCAACCCTCATCTTTAACTCTCATGCCCATACCACTGGAATTTCTCAGCCAGGAACATTTCTGTCTGAGCTGTGCCTGTATTTTTTGGTTGATATTCACCTCAGCAGTTGAATAGGGCTATGGATCTGGAGGATTTAGTGCATACTCAGGGATAAAGTGCAAAAGTGTTTCTTTGGTAGTGCTTAATTACTCCTGGTAATGACCAGAGACTTCAGAAGTGAGGTATACAGGCTCTGAAAACATTGTCTTTGTTTTCTGCCTATAGCGTGATGCCAAATGCTTTTTACCGAGAGACTGAATGAATTATGGTCACTGCTAATATGTTCTTGTGGTTAACAGGTTAATGCCTTTTCTTCTATTCATCAAACTCCTTTCAGAAATGCTGTCAGCATTCCATTCAACAGTAAGAATCTACACGTCTACTGCTTTTGGTTGTTTTTTATTTTTGTTGCTGTTGGCTAAGCTCTTCTCTGGTCAAAGATAGCGCCAGATGCAGTCCATCAGTGCCACGGGTGTCAGCTGCTGAGAGCTTTCAAAGGTAAATGCAACTGCAGCAGACCAAATGATACTAGACGAGAACTGTAGTCAAAGAAATGTTATTGTGATATTCCTGTTAAACTGCAGATGTATTGATAATCAGTGACCTGTCTCTGCAGTCTGAAACATGAACACGCGAACACCTGCAATTAGTACGCAAAGGCTCCACCTTTAATTCTTTAGGCATGGCGGGTAATCAAGTTTGCTCAGTAAAGTGCTCTCAGTGCAATAGCAGTCCGTGTGTCCGTAGAGACATGCAGAGGGAGCAGCTTTGCCGTTTTGCGTTGGGTTTGTGCTGCGAGGTACCGGAGCTGTCTGTGAAGTTCCATGACCGCCGGGCCTCGTCTGCAGTCGCTGTTCGGTGCCCACCTCTGCAACTCTGGGCTAGACGGCTCGCAGTGCTCAAACTAGCAGTGCTAAAGCAGCGTGAAAAGTTTTTGTGTTGTTCTCATTGACTGGAAGAGTTCCATACTGGGTAGCACGTCTTACGGTATCCTGCGTGTAAGACATTGTGAGATGCAAAATGAAAATTTATGAACTGTAACAAACCACAAGGTGGTGCTGTCATTATAGACAGTGGAAAAATTATTTCTCAGCAGCGAAGGGTCTCCACCGTCAACTAATGAATTCATCTGATCATCTTTAATCATCACCAGTTTCAGCATCTCAAAGCAGTGATGCTCCTGTTAGAAACTGCTCCATAACTTGCACCATCATCAAGACGTCTTTCCCACTAATGGGCAGGTACTTGTTAAGGATGTGGAAATTTCACAGAATTAGAGCCTTGGGGAATCTTTCTTACTGTCATGGGGGTTTGTTTGACACGAGGTTCACCTGGTTATTAGAAGAATCGTTATAATGTGTGTTTTTTTCCAAAGGAAAATAAATCTAAAGAACACGTTTTTCAGGCCTCCCACGGGTTAAAATGCGTTGTCATTATAGCAAAAGAACTTTGGAAAGTTTCACTGGATTTCGCAAAGGTTTTTAGAATTTATGGCACTTTTACAACTACTTAAGCAGCTTTGTTTTTTACCACACCACCATGCCCTCACCAACAGTAATGGCATTTGTCTGTTCTAAAATGAGTATTATTCTAAAAGGTGTTGATGATAAAATTTAATTTTATTTTATTTTTGCACACAGTTTATTTATATACTGATACTTGCAGGCAAACCTAGATTTTTGATAATTTTAAAATGTAACAGCTGTGTGGAAGAGAAAGGAATGCAGACTTAATATTTGATTGTTCCCTTTTCCTATCCCTCCTCCCTGAAGCGTTTATCTTTAAGATGGAACAGTCACACAAATCAGCAGGAAGCCTGTGAGACTGGCAGAACTTGTTAGGAACATCATGAAACAGATTGTACTGGATCTGAAAAATTACAAAAAGCCTAAAAAGACCGTAAGTGGTAAAAAAATCTTCAGATTTATCAGCCTGGCTATTCCAAGCTGTTTTCAGTACCAGAATTATTGATGGTTTCATTGAGGTTTTCATTTGGTTTTGGTTTTAGTAGCTCTGCGGTGCCCCGACATAACACAGCTGAAGTGATTTTTGGGTAGAATTTTGAGTTGCCCAGCACTGAGTTCGCAATCTTTCCATGGTTTAAACCTAACCTTGATTCTACTCCCTATAGTTTGGGGTTTTTTTTGGGGTGTGTGTGTGTCTTGTCCTTTCTCCACTTAGAAGGCATAAGTCAAGCTTGAAAAATATTACGTATTTAAATCAGCGGTTTTTGGACAGGCGTAGTAAATACTGAGACTTTGGTAGCCTCCATGCCATTTGTCACATTTATTACATCCAACGCCATCTGGTTTCCTGCACGGATTCAGGGTTTTATTAACACTGCGGCTGCAGCAACTGAAAGCGGGATGGGCTCAATAGTTATTTCCCTCTGGATGTCTGGACAGATCTGTGAAGAGATTTCACTTTTTGCAGCTTGAGAGTCGGCTGCTACCCTGCATCCTCCCCTAGGAGCCGTTCAGCCTGCGAGTGCAGGGAAGGAAGCTGGTGGAACAAGATGAAAATGGACTTTTCATACTCCGATGACTGTTTTGAAGGTTGTTTCTCTCTGTATTTTTAAATATCTCTCTCTCATGCATTTATTACTAAAAAATTCTTGCAGTTCATTCCCCCTCTCCCAGGAAAGTGGCTGTCCAAGCAGAGCTGCTCCTGGGGTTTACAGTCTTGTCAAAATCAAACTTGATCTGTCAGCTGAAGTGCTCCTGAAATCAATTTTAAACGTTTGGATTAGTTAGTACACCTTTCAAAAATATTCCAGTGCTTGACATTCAAAAATGAAAAGGTAGAGGAACATCTTCATATTTGGGAGACAGATGTCTATTGTTTTTTCCCTTACAATGGAGAGCTGTGGTAAATGAATTCATAATCAGTGTAAAGAAGTAATTTTCAGATATATTTTTCAGTTTGAAAAACGAGGAAAACCATTATTCCCTGTGATGCAACTGTGCAGCACACTGTGGTACCCAAGATGTTCTTCAGCGCTCCAGCTTGGGTGGGGTAACCAGATGCCAGAATAATCTTATAATGGAAGGAAATGGGGTTGTCAGGGCAGTACTCCACAGTGAAATTCAGCTTCTCCTTGGCTCCTTCAACCCCTTCTACTCTGTTCTGTGCTTCTGGTTTCACTTCTTTCCAGTGAGGCAGGCTCAGGTGGTCCTGGGCTCCCGGTTGTGGCTGGGAAACTGGGAGCCCGGCCACCGGGAGCTTCAGTGCTCTGGTCAGTCCAGGGCCAGAAACTCTTGGTGCCTGCTGTCCAGAGGAGAGTAAGTGCTTTTTTCTTTTCCCTACCCTACTCCTTCAAGGACAGCTGAGTTCGATACAGACAGATGTTGACTTTAATCTGTGCTACAAATTAATGTTTTCTCTTATTTACCAGTATATTCCTTCTGGAACAAATCAGGATGCGGGCTGCTGGCAGCGCCGGCAGCCTCAGAGTCTATTTTTAACCTTCTTCCCCTCTCTTGGCACATCAGCTTTTTTCTTTTCTTCACTGGGAGACAACTCAACAGAAAGAATAAATAATAACAAACAAAACAGATTAATTAAATTCAGCGTCACCTTCAGCGCTAGAGCTAGAGGAAATAAAATTACTTGAGAGAAATCTAGTTCAAGTCATTAGCACCAGTCCCTGGTGAGGAACAGTACAGGTCCCCTCTGCTTTGGGTGGAGAAGGGGTCTCTCTGGCTCCGGAGTGATGCTGTCTCCTTCTCCTGTCACTCCCTGGGGTGAGAGGCTTCTCCCTCCAGTCAAGAAATACCAATGAAACACGTCCACTCCACCCAAACCCCACCACAGCCGGGGGAACAGCCACCATTTATCCATTCGGGATGGATGTCAGGTAAAACTCATAGTTCTCACTCAAAACAGAGGCAAATACAGGGAGCGAGAGGCAAAGCAATTTTCCTTGCTGGTGTGTCTTGGGGAGACGCAGAAGAGCTCCCAAAGAAAATGTGCTTCAGGGAAGAAGTGAGAAAGACACAGCTGGAGAAAGCCTGAGAGCAGGGCTTCCAGAGCCCTTTGGGGCAGAGCGCTTGCTAGAAGGGGACTGGCCTTCTCTGCAAAAACCCACCGGCGGTATCCGAGAAAAGTTACTCTTGTGCCATTTGGTAAATAAACAGGGTTCTGTTGGAGATACTGGCTCCCACTTTTATTTTCTCCTTCCCAAAACATCACGAAGAAGCCAGAACTTTGCACGAATAATAAACCTTCCGTCATCGTTGCCACAGTTCAGTCTGAAAAGATCTTTCACAACTCGAAGGGGGATGGTGAGGGAGCCGCAGCTCAAAAACTGAGAGTCTGAAGAACGAAGTGTGCACATGGACACGAACACCCTTGATTCACATACACAATTATCTCCACAGCAAAGCCATTAATTGTGAGGACTGCAGACTACTAGCCTGGCTTTGTAACTTCCCTAGCTCTTAAGCAGATCACTGTGCTGAAATCAGATACTGATGTATCGCATCCGGCACCTCCGTGTGCCTTCCAGCTCTGTCGCCTGGCTCCCCAGGGACCTGGCTGACAACAGCAGTGACGGGCGTGTTTCCAGCAAATTAATAGAAAACTTTGGGCAAGTTCATCTGGTTTGATTGTTAAACAGAGATGGGAACCAAGGGCTGAGGAAACAATGACCTGTCTTTGTCTTCCCAACTATAAGCAAAGTTTCCCCTTCCCAGCGCAATCCTTTATTTGAGGTGTTGGGGTCCTCAGGGCACCAATAAGCCTAAATGGTCCTGATAAGCTTCAGCTGAGGCTTCCATCCGCACCCTCTGCCTGGGCACCCATTTAAGCTCAGGCCTGGGACTTTCCTCTCTCCCTGAGCTGCTGTTGTAGGTGTACTCTTCTTTTTGGGGCTGGCTAGGTACCGCTGAGGCTGGTGATGGACCTTGTCCTGGGCTCTGACGTGTAGGCTGACTTCCCAACTTCACCTCGGACCTGCCTTATACTTGTAAGCTTGCCTGAAGATCTCTTAGTTGAATCTGACCACCATCTCCGAGTCTGCTGTTTTTAGCTTGCTTGGGTACTGTGGGATGGATGGAGCCTTCGCTGGCGGTCCTCTGTCCTGCCGGCTTTTCCTAGGGCAGAATTTTCTGAGAGAAATAACATTGAGTGGAACACAGGACTCCTGGGTTCTTTCCCTGACTTGTGCCATAGATGAGCTGTGCCGTCTGGTAAGACCTACGCTACCTCAGTTTCCTCTGGGGTTAAGGAATTTTTCTCCCTCCTGCATGATCTCTATGATCATGCATATGTGAATGTATCCAAAAGGCTACACAAATGCACAGATATCACTGAAATTCTTAAATAATATTGATTGTGTGAGGCAGATGTAATAATTGATAACTGGTGTGCCTTCACTGCAAGAATATCAATATGTTCTGCAAAGAATAACAGTGATGACTGCAGAGAACAGAAGATTTCTGAGGTATGTAGTGATTATTATCAGTTTCTGTAGGGTTTTTTAATCTAGACAGAAACTGTAGAAAATGAATCCGAGGCAGAATAATTACAATTGCAAAGGGACTGTCTTGAGCTGGGAATGCATGGCTTGAGTGTGGCTCTTGGGTGCTGTGTGCCAAATGGCTTCAGCAGTGAGAGGGATGTGAAGGATTGGCCGGCACAGAAAGCAGCTTCAGAATCTGCCCTGTAAACAGAGCAGTGTTGCAGAGCTCAGAGAGGAAGACACTGCTCGTATTCGAGTGCCTGTGAGCGCAGGCAGCGGAGAGCAGTGAAACCACACGCTGCTCCAGGCTTTGCTTCCAGCTCTGCGAGGGGTGGGCAAGGACCCCCGCGAGGCAGAGAGTGGAGAAACAGCTGCTGTTCCGTCATCTTCACTGGACACTTCATTTGGATGAGACTTGAGCAGGAATGTTTACGTGGGTACAGGGTGAAGAGCACGGGAAGATGATTTGAAGTCAAGGAACTGTCCGAAAGTGCCTGAGCCCGCTATTAGCAAACAGCAGCGCTCAAAGGCGGAGGAGGATACTAAAGCTTGCCACTCTCTGGGACCAAGCAGCCTATCAAAGCTGAGACAGCAACTCCTTGGGACCTCTTGGGATTGTAACCCTAGGGAGAACAACACCAAATTCAGGAGTACTGAGGATCAAAAGCAAAATAATAGCTATTGCTAAACTTCCAGCAGCCACGTCTACTTTGAAACTGAGGTTGGGACACTGCTGGAAAACCTTCTGAAAGGAAACAACCTGTGCTGGCCCGGTCCTGGGAAAGCAGGTGGCCAAAAGAGGGCTTTCCTCCCTTGCTCCGTTATGATCTGTGATTAAGCGTTCTTGCCCATGTGTGGAAGAGGCAAGAAAAGCCTCTGCAAATTACTTCCCAGGTCTGTTGCCAAAAGCAAAGAAATCTTTTTGGCTAAGAGCGTGGGTTGATTAGCAACCTTCTTGAAGAATGTCTGCCCGGGACACTGAGGACTTTGGAGCAGAAAACCCCTCGGACAAGTCTCGGATGATGCCTAGCCTCCCGCCGTATGACATGCATGACCAGCTCCTTCCCAGGGAGCCACGGAGCGCCTGGTGCTGCTTGGCATGGACCCTGCTGGTAGTCACCATGAACTCCTTGGTCTTTTTCATGAATTTGCTCCTGATGTTTGTTATCTTCACCATCGTGCTGCTTCCTACCATTGTGGTGGTTTACTTTGGCTTCCAGTGCCACTCTCGGGTAAGTAAGCCTTGCTCCCTTTGGCAGCGAACAGCCACCCCGAAGGCCATAAAGGGTTTATTTTAGGTCAGTGGCTGTGAAGGCAAGGCTAGACTCCCCCCCCGAGCTTTGGGTTTGTTTCCATAAGGGGTGTGTATGTGTATAGGTTTTCTTCGGGGTGGGTATGTCTAGACTGGGCTGAGAAGAGCAGGTTTATGGTGGCTCACGCTGAGCTGCAGGCTCCTGCTTGTAGAAGGGAGCGCTCTCTCCGCTTGGTGACACAGCTGCCAGCGAGGCCGGCATGTGCGTTTGTCTAGGGAAGTACAGGCTTCACGGTTTCTGCACTAATTGTCTTAAAGTAGTTGGTTGGCACCCATACATTGTGTCATAGGTGCTCGCTGGAGGAGGCAGAACACCGATAAAGCTGCCCAGCTCCTGGGAGACTGCGGTCGCACGGGACCCCTTGGTCCCGATCCCCTGCGCACTGCATTTTCTACAGTTGTTTAAGTGTAAAGTGATCCATCTATAGTATTTCACAACAAGCGTGTGTGAGATGCCAGTCTGGGCACATCTGAATGCTGACGGGAGCGAGACAGATACGTTTTTACCCATCCCTTCTTCTAGGATTGTGGAAAGCTGTGGAAGATGTGAAAGATTGTGGAAATGGAAGCTTGATTGGGCAATAAAGTTGTATTGCCAGGGAAATAACAAGCAGCTGTGACAGGGCAGGTGAATGCGCTCCCTGGCTCGACAGAGTTGCTGTTTGCATTTTAATGTCACAATATTGCGCTCTCTTCTGTGACCTCTGTTACCGAGAGCTGCCAACCCCAACTCTAATTCACCCAGGCCCTACCCGGGCTCTGACAGGGTTTATTACTTTCCATTTAAGTAAACCCTCTACAGTGTTTGTCGTATTCCAGCCGGTTGCCATCCTCTGGATTTCGTTAGTTCATTACTTACAGATTTCTTCTTATTATATTTCTATAAATATTTTTGGAAACACTTGACTAAGCGTGGATGTGAAAAAGCAGTTCTCCTGTTTTCCTCGCAGGCAGTAACTGTTAGAGCAGCTCAATATGGCTCCTCTTGCTGATTATCCTGAGTTAGACGAGCTCCCTTCCTTCTTTGAGGGGGCAGGGGGGAAACCCACATATTTCAGTACCTTCTCCCAGCAGGGAAAACTGTCTCCAACTATAGATGCTCTTGGTCTCCCCATGGCACAGAGTTTGAACTAAAGGGAAGATTATTTAAATCTTCTCAAAGTGATGTATTTACCTGAGAAATACTGAAAGAAGAAAGTTTTCCCCTTTCCTTTTAATGAAATCTCTGCATCCTATCGAGTCATCCAAGGCCTTGGGACCTCCGTCTGGGTGAGCAGATCCTAGAGCGGGTGGTAGGAAAGGATCCAGCCAAGCAGCAGGGGTTAGCCGTGTGCCCAGTTTAACCCAGTAAGGCTCTGCTGGCTTCTGTGGAGCTGTGCACGGATATAGCTGTGGAGGTCTCGCTCCCCAGGGAAGGAGGAGACACCCTCTCTGCCTAGCTGAGGTGCGAAATCGCGTTTCCCAGATGTGTAGACTGTCAGTTGGCTGTGAGAGAACTGCTGCTTTGGCAGCACTTTTAGCGGCGGTGATATTTACACCGAGGAGCTGTGAGTGTGTGGCAAAGGTGCTCATTCTGTAGGTGGCATCTTAGTTTGTGGACTTGAGGCCCCTGAACCCTGGGACGCCGCAGCATGCTAAGACATACCGTTGACTGCAGGCGTTCGTAGCTTTGACTGGGGGATGTGCTGTAACTTTCTGATAAAACCATCGCATTGTGTTCGTCAGCTGACATCCCAGCAGTTGTCAGCCCACAGCTCCCATCTCAAAGCGCCCTGACAAAGGGACTGGGCTGTTACTGTTTTCCCGGTGCTGATGTATTTGCTGGTCTGAGAAGTTTGGCTTTGATTTTTGTTGCCCTGAAATTATGACAGCTCATAGCTGGTGTTATTGAAAAGATTTTTCCTGATTCTGCAAATGAATGAACATCTGTCAGGGTAATTGTTTTGTAGAACAGGGCAGACACAGGTGCTGCTGCTAGTTGGGGTGAAGCATAATTCATAGAGAAATCGTGTCCCCCTGGGCCAGGCCATTCCCACTGTGGCTCTGACACCTTCTGGAAATGTTTTACCATGGGATGCAAATGTGTATGATGCACAATGGGGTAAAGTGGGAGGCTCTGGAGGGCTTACAGAGAGAAAAAGTGGCTCAGTGGGGTCCTGATCTACCTGGGCAGTCGCGCAGCCCTTCTTTGTTGTGGGTTGCAACACCTCCCTTTCACCGTCCGTGGCTGTTAGGATTTTCGCATGCAAAAGGACAGGTGCGCAGAATGACTCTTCTTTTATTGAAGAGTCTTCCCAAGAAATAACCTCTAAATTCTCCTTGGGAGAAAGTGCAGTGTGGGCCATTGTCTTGGCAAAATGCCGGTCTGTCCCCACAAGTGCAGTGTGGATGCAGGTTCAGTAAGAGATGAGGCTTTTTAGGGTAGGTTTAATAGGAGATTGCCTGTAAAGCTCTTAAATAATTTTTTTCCTATGATCTGAAACTGGTCCTTGAAAATCATAAATATGGACTTCAAACTGGACCCAAAATGGAAAAAAAACCCCAAACCCACCTATGAGGACTGCTGCCCTGAATTACGCCTTCCAGCTTCACTCTGCTTGCCCCTCACCTTGGAAAACCTCAGGTTCCCCTTGGCACGCAGAGTGCTCTCCAGTTAAAGGCTTTGAGGAGATGCAAAAGGTTTTTGAGTACAGTCAAGTACATCAGAAGCGAAAGCAACCGTGTTGCCGTTAGCTGTAAGGAGCCTTTCAACACAGACTTTTCTTTAATAGGCATAGGGAGAGATTGCGGCGGTATGGCTTGACAAGAGCGGTCCTTTTTCTTTGGGCTGCTGCTTTTCAATGCCTTCCTAGTACCCAGAGGCCGATTTCTGCCCTGCAGATCCATTAGATGGATTTATTTTATTTTTTTTTAAAGTATGATGGGTTGTGTTTATTGTGCTGCTGAAAAAATATGGAAGAAGGAAAGGCAGCTTGGGGACATGGGGGCTGCCTGTAGCACTTGTTAATGCAGAACAACTGAGTGGCTTGACTCTGCTCTCCTGGTGCCGGGCTGAAAGGAGGGCTTTCAATACCCCTCGCCAAGGACCGGTTAGCGTGCTGGGTGCTTTGCAGCAACATGGGGCGAATGGGCTTTCCTGGCAGATCTTGCAGTACAAAGAGATGCTGGGAGGTAGAAATGAGTACGGCGTGTGTGTAGAAGAGAGAACACAAAGGGGTCTGCGCTGGGGCGGGAGTCTGGAGAGTCTCCAGCCAGCGGGCAGCTACGGAATGACCAACCTCTGTCTGCAGAATCGAACATCTTGCTGTATTTTATTTACTCTGTTATAATTTCCAGTGTGTTGTGCCACCCGCACTGATGTAGCAGCAGGAGGCCTTTTTATTTGGTTTCTGCCTATCAAATGCTAAGCTGTGCTGTTCTGACGACTTAATAAAGATTAGTGTTTCCTGCTCCGGGATCAGCGTGCGGTGCTCTTGTCTCTCAGTGATGCTGGAATAATTGACAGCTTGATTAAAATGTGCTGTCAGTCACATAGTGTGGCCTGAAGACTGCCGAGCTCAGCTCGGGGAGAGGGAAGAGGGGTGTCTTTCTGTGGAAGCAATAGAAACTCAAGGGTTCTCTGGTCACCACTCCTATCCACCACCGGGTCTGTGACAAGCTCTGTCTCACTCTTCCCACAGGTGCTGCACTCGGCTGCCCGCTACTGCAGAAGCATCTTGGATGACAACAGCTCTTCTGCCCTCATTATCCTTGGCTTCGTCATCATGTCCCCTCTCATTGTGGTGGCCATGGCTATCTACTGCAGCCTGGCAAGGCGCCTCCGCCTCTTCATGTGCTTCCAGCCGTACAGCAGGGCTGTGTACAAGGGGGTGAAGTGGCGCTGGTACGAGGAGGGGGGCCTGTGCAGCTGTGCCAAGGGGTGGAACACTCAAGTCAAGGCCTGGGTATGAGTTTGCAGCACCAGAGGCCCTGCCCCAGCCAGCTCCCTCCTCTCCCTGCCCTGTCCCTCCCCACCATCACCTCCCAGAATCCCCCTCCTGAGCTCTCTGTGGGTGAAGGCTGTGTAGTGTCTAGATGTGAGAGGAAGGGAGATCCATTAATGAGCCATCTCCTACAGCTTTGTGTGTAAGTGGGTAGGGTTCTGCCCAGTGTGAGGGAAATAAAGAAAAAAAAAAACAACAATTCCTTGAGAAAGTAAAGACAATGTTCAGCCTTGAAAAGAACAGGGACTCCTCCCAGTGCCTGTTGCATTCAGCACCATTTCCAGTCTTGACAGCATGTTCTGCCTCAGATGGGACACAGAGTATGTGTGTACAGGATTAAACAGTGGTGGGGGCAGCTGACTTTGCTGCACCCCTTGGAGAGGTCTCTTTGGGAAAGGCAGCCTTTGAAGCATCCAGTCAGGAGGAAGAAACTGTGGTTTTCCCAAGTGTTGGACTGCCAGTGTTTCCAGCCTCTTGCAAAGGTGTCTGTAGGTCACTGCCTCTGTGACGTTTGGGATCCACCACTTTCCTATGCATCAGACATTCTTCCCCACTTGGCCGTCCCTCTTTCCCATGTCTATAGCAGTGCTTATGCTCCTTTTCCTGTTCCTGAGTTGGCTCACTGGGATGGCTGTGGAAACAAATGCTGACCTCTGGGTTCCTTCCCTGCCAGCTGCTGGTCTGAAATAAGCTTGTCTGGTAATGGCTGATGGTTATTAACCAGCAAACAGCTCCTCGTCCTTTATGCTGTGCTCAGGTTGTTTTGTCTGGGGCTAAATCTGGCTGAGGGTTCCGATCAGTTTTAGGATTCTCGGCAGGAGGAGTTGAAGACTCACGGTGGCTGCTGAGCACTACAAGTTCTCCTAGATCTGGGCTAAGAGCTTATGCCTGCGAGGGACAGTGTATAATGCCTTGTTTTGAGGGTCACAGATACCTAGATTTAGGGTTTCCCAGTTTGGGGAGAACTGGAGAGGGTCAAACTGCTGAATGCTGTGAATCTTTCAGTGCTCCAGTAAGGGTGGATACCTGGAGGACCTAGAGGCCACTTCAGCACTGGCGCTGCGTCGTACTCCCTGGGCAAAACAAGGACTGACTGGGCCACAGAGACTGACTGCCCCTCGTGAAAGTGCAAGTACGGCAGCAAGAGGGTGCCTGGGGGGGCCTGCTGTGCTGAGTGTGGGGTCTGTGATACCCGGGGTGACGTGTGGGACAACTGCGGCACGGTCCCCGGAGAGGGGCTGTGTGGCTGCAACCTGCCGAGCAGGGGAACCCACCCTGCGTTCCCTCCTGCCGCCCTGCAGAACGCCCACGGCCAACTGGTGCTCGGCCAAGTCAACTGGGTCTCCCTCTTGGTTTTGGTGATCTCTGAAGTAATACCACAGATTCCTCTGTCATTTGACGTGCCATAAATTGCAACTGAGCAAAAAGCACTGTGTACGGCAGGCATGGAGAAGCATGGCAGCTTGATGCGTGGTTCTCTGCTTTCTGTGGATCTCTGTAGCGTTCACTTGGTGGGGTCTGTGTGCTGCTGATCACTGCAAGCTCTGTACGCACTCTGGCTGTTGTTCCCATTTCCCAAATATAACCATTTCCAGTGTTATGTATAAATAAAGATCATGCCAAACCTCCACTGAGGGAGTGTCTCTGCTCTGTCTCAAAGCACTGGTTGCATCAGAAACAGCCATGTGGTGCCCATCGTACCACAGTACTTATCACTGGAAGTTAAAATGTAATTTCTGCTTGTGTTCTGAGGATTGATTTTTTTCTAGTCTACGTAGCCTGCAGAGCCCTAGTCCCTCCCAGAGAAATGACCAGTGGTGGCTACAGGTGAAAGTGAATTGGCGTGGCAGGAAACACCGCGTGTGTGGACAGGGGGACGCTCAGTCCAGCCACCAAAGCAGACCAGAACAACACGGGGACAGCTGGAGGTAAGCATGGCACTGTCGCCGGACCCCTTGTTTTGAGAGACTGGAGCCATTGGCTTGGGCTTTGGTCACCACACTACCTTGTGATAATCACAGTCTTTGCTCTGGACTCCAGCAAGCAGGCGTCTCTCCACCACTCTGTGTGGCACACAGATGGGCAGCAGTGTGATAAATCCACTTTGCTGGCTCCGTGTGTGTTCAGCCGAGTCATTCTGCCAGCCTTCGTCGCTGTTTGTCCCATCCTGGCAGCTGCATTGAACCAAAGCCCCAACAAACCACCTCCACGATGCTTTGGGTGTGACTGATCTGATATTTTTCACTTACAGTTCTAGCTGTTGCTGAATGTTTCTACCAAAGATGGTTCCATCCCAGAACCTGAGTGGTTGGAGGAATGTAGGGTTTGCATTTTAATGCTTTTCCATTGCTCTGGGATTTTGCAGGGTGAAAGCGCTGAGTAAATTGTTCTGATGCCATTCAAGAGAGCAGGAGCGCATTAGTGTTTGCTCGCGGCCATTATAGGAGCATAATGCCTGCCTGACATAAAGGGAAATAGAAGTGGAGGAAGTAATTGGTTTGAGCTTCTTTCCTTTAAGCTAGAGACTTCTGTCCTTTCAGAAAAGGATGTCTACTCTGAAGCTTCAGACTTTAATGATTACTGTTACATCTTTGGATGCTTTGAAGAAAAAGTTTCTTTTCTGTAAATGCTCTGAAGCTGACAGATTAGGCAGGTGGCAAAGGCACTACTTCTACATCCCCACTCCACTGTGGGACAGCAGTGCATTAGCTGATTGTCTCCTAGCAAAAAAAAGCCGTAAAACGAGATGAGGGTGACGCATGTGTCTCTATGGCTTCCTAGAGAACCTTGCAGAATACGGTATACAGTGTTAACAAATACAACCTTCTAAAATGTCCCTGAAACACTAAATTTTCTGTTTCTGGCTTGTCCTTCGTTAACACTAAAGACCCAGGCTTAAATAAGCATTGCTGGCTTTCCTGTGTTGTGCGGCTCATCTGCTGGACGTGCCCTCATCTGCCGGGGACCACCTTCTGCTGTGATTGCCCCCGGGCTGGCAGGAGCGGGTTTGCTCTAAGTAGTGCTTTTCCGTGAGGTGCTTTGACAGCCCGCTGCAGTGCATTTGCATCTGTACAGCGACAAAATCCTGGGGGATCGTTTTATTCCCCCTCTTTTTTGTGCTTGGAATGTGGTGGGAAAGACACACACGGGAGGGAAAAAATTGGAGAATGCATCAGCAAGCTGTTCTGGATGCCCTGGGCTGATAAAGCAGTCCTCCTTCAACTAGTTACTTTAATAAAGAGCCAAGTTAGAGTCTGGAGCACACGATTGTCTCATGTTGTGCCTCAGCCCATGAGGAGTGAAACATCCGTTAAAAAAAAATAGGAGTTGATCGAACTGCCAACTGTGTTCATGGCCATTCTTCCCTTTTGGTGTGGCCTTCTGCTTCTTCCCTGTCCTCTGCTGACAGTCTCTGTCTCTTCTTGAAGAGTTAAAAGAAGAGAAAGAGTTGTTAAGTTTCTGACAGGACTGAGGAAAAACAGAAGAAAGTTCCGTTTCATGAAAAGGAGGTGTCATGCTACAGGCTGATAAGGTTTTGCAAGGAGGCAGTGTTTGCTGGCTGTGTACAGATATTTGATAGGAGCTGCCGTTCCTTTTGCTCACCTGTCATTTGATCCAACTGCTCTCACAAGGAAAGTGTTCTTAAACCTACCTACGGTGCGAGTATTGTGGCGAACCATTCCCCTTGCTGCCTCTGCAGAAGAAATTAGGAGTTATTGGCAACAGCCTTCCTAAGAAAACAAAAATTGATTTAACTTGGCATTTTACTGTACAGAGAGTTTTAATAACAAAGGGGAAATGAATCCACCTGAAAGCACACTTTGTTTCTGTACAGAACAGATCTCGTGTCAGATAGTTCAGGCTGTACCGCAAGGTTGTCCTGGCACGGGCAGAGAGCACGACGATGCGCCGCAAGCAGCGCCGTAGCTCTGGTGGGAAACTGGTTTGATCCCAAATTTCCTGTAGAGAACACGGAGGCGTCCTTAATATCCTCAGCCCTGGATCAAATCCCGAGGGTGGCTGTGCCAGCCTGCCTCCCGCGGGGCTGATGTGCCAGGCGGGGGCTGTGCCCCCAGATGTTGGGGGAAAGACTGCTCCCAAGCGATGCCTGCCTCTTCTACGCACTCTGACGGGGCTTTGCTCTGGGAGCTCCCAACCCCGGGCAGAGTTCGGAGCACAGCTCGGCTTGGCAAGCTGCAGGAGGACAAAAAGAAATGTATCTTAACTGGGTTTTTTTAAAGTCCAGCTATGTATGGATTTAATTTCCCTGCAACATTCTCTCCATAATTCAAAGCCGCGGCACTAACCTGGTACTGATGTACCTCAGAAGACACTAAAATCATATAATCGTCTAGGTTGGAAGGGACCTTTAAGATCATCCAGTCCAACCATCAACCTATCACTGCCAAAACCACCACTAAACCGTGTCCCTCAGCACAGCGTCTACACACCTTTTAAATACCTCCAGGGATGGTGATTCCACCACTTCCCTGAGCAGCCTGTTCCAATCTTTGATAACCCTTTCAGTGAATAAATTTTTCCTAATATCCAATCTAAACCTCCCCTGGCACAACTTGAGGCCACTTCCTCTTGTCCTACCGCCTGTCACTTGGGAGAAGAGACTGACCCCGCCGCACTACCCGCTCCTTTCGGGGAGCTGTAGAGAGCGAGAAGGTCTCCCCTCAGCCTCCTCTTCTCCAGGCTGAACACCCCCAGGTCCCTCAGCCGCTCCTCATAAGGCTCGTGTTCTAGACCCTTCACCAGCTTCACAGAATCATATATACGATATAATTTATGTAAATATATTTGCATCCAACAGGGCTTTGATCAGGTATAGTGTTTTTTTGTTATTCCCTGCTCCTCTGTCATTGCTGAACGGTCCAGACCCAAAGCCGCTGAAATCATTAGCAAGATGCCATGTCTCAGCGTGTATTTAACGGTGACTTAGTCCTTCGCAGCAAGGCTGGAGGCAGCTGTTGTGGCAAAGGGGAAAACAGAAGAGAGCCAGTTGCACGGCCGCTCCTGTGTCGTGCCTGGGAACACGCAGTGGAGAGGCGCTAATGCAGAGCTGGACTCCTAAATCCACACACGCGCAAAAGCATATGCGAGGGGGAATCATGCAGCTGAGCAAAATATATGAGGCCTTTTACAGGCTTTCACCTCTCTCTTGTTAATAATATGACTGAGGGGTTCATTAGGACAGTTGATGCTGCTCGTGTGCCTCCTTTTCACCCTCCCAGGTGGCATCTAAAACACAGAAAGGTATTCTTGGTTATCAGTGTTTAGCATTTCATTTATTATCCCTTATTATCTCCCCTTATTATCCCTCTTAATTTGTTATCAACTGCTGATGCTGCTCCTAAACGGCTTTGCAGCGTGCTCAGCTAGAGCACCTAAGGCCCAGCTTTCGTACACCCAGGCAAGGTTTCGGAAAGGGTCCCGCAGCCCGTGCTCAGCAGCGCAGGGCTGGGTCGGTACGGCAATGCAGGTCTCCTCCTCCGCCTGCGCGCGCTCTGTGTTCGCCAGCATCCCCGACGCTGAGTCGGGCTCCAAGGCAAACATCAGGCTCCTAACTGCTGGGCAGCCCCGGGAAAACAGCGTGAGGGCCTGGCGGATGAGCAGGTGTCATCGATTTTTAGGCAAAAGTGGTATTTGCAGCCTATACCGTGCATTGGCAGCACTTTATAAAGTAGATGCGCCTACTGTAATACTGTATGTGGTTTTGTATGAGGGGGGCCGCAAGGCTGAAACGCTGCACACAACGGCGGGGACAACGGCCTCTCGTGCCCTGGAATAGTCTCAGTACACTGGGAGGATACTGGAGTCGCCTAGAAAGATCAGGAGCGTTTTAAAGCACTAATTATACATGTCTGTGGGTGGCATTGGGTTTCTCCCGGGGCTGAGAAGCGGACTCTTGAGGTCCCTTCCAGTCTGAGAAGTGGACTCTTGAGGTCCCTTCCAGTCCTACTCACGTGATTTTCGTGTTCCATCTCTTTTTCCTTTTTTTTTTTTTTAGGGAGAATCTGTGTTACATCGATTAAATGTTTCTGCTCTTTGTTNTGGTCTGATAACAGACTGCAAGGTTTTTGAATTGGCTGTCGCTGAAGGGCACACAGCTCTCCTGCCCTGCAGTGCTTAAATCATTCACTGTCGTTAGGACTCTTAGTTACAGGCATCAGCTATGGGAGTTCTTCATCACCTGTGAGTATGGCCCAGCCAGCCTGGTAAGACATGAAGAGCTCTTCAAGGCTATGAAAAATATCCAGAATGGCATGCTGAAAACATCCCTCCGTGCTTTGCGAAATGAACTAACATTTGCAGGAGCATTTAAATTCTGCAGCGTGAATTCCCAGGATAGAAAATCACCCAGAAAGAACTGAAGGTGCTGACAGTCGGTGCCAAGCAGTCCAGTTTACCTGGGGCCATAGCAGGGTACATTCTTAGGATGAATATCTGAGACAGCCTCTTTGAGCCAGATTTATAGATGGAAAAGGAGAAGTGCAATACAGCTGCAAGGGAGGGAATGAGTCCTAATTTGTAAAAGTTTCCTCCTGTAAAAGTGCTGTTACAGTGTGCCCAACTTGACGACACTGAGCTGATTACCTCACCCCTCCGCTTCCGCAGCATCACTGTGGATAAATGTTTATGGAAACTTTATGGACAGATTATATATGGATTTCATATGTCAGAAGTGAGCTAACAGGTTTCCACGAGCGGCAAGAGGAAGAGCTTCTCTCAACATACAGGACTATTAAGGATTTTCTCTGGTTTGTACTGTGTGTAAGGGCTAGTGACGAATAAGCCCAGATGCTCCTGAGATAAAGAACAAATTCTTCTCTCACACAAGCATAGATCTGGCACAGCATTACTGAAATCAGTGGAGACACTCTAGATTTGCAGAAGGGTAAATGAGAGTATGCTTCAGCCCAAGGGAATGCAGAACCTGTACAAAACAGGGGGAAATTCCAGGCCAGTGGAAACCAGGAACTGAATAAGCAGCTCCCTGCCTCCCTGCCTTTGCCAGGTGAAGGCTCTGAGGCCGGCAAAAATTCTAGCTGAAATGTTTAAGCCACTTCCCAGTGCTTTCAGCCGGGTATTGGTCCTCTGATGCCTTCAGTTATTGGAGCCCTCAGCTGGGGACAGTGCAAATAAGAACCATCTGTCAAGCTGAACTGAAATCAGGACGATCTTCTTTTAGAGCCAAGGACAGCCTAGCATTTATTGGCAGGATGCTAAATTCCTCCTCCGAGGGCGGCTAGCGGAAAGGAAGCTGGAACCTGCTGCAGGTACCACGAGAAGCTGCGTGCAGCCCGTCCGGTCCAGGCTGTGGCTGGGTAGCCCAGCCCCACCTGGGCTATTGCCCGGGTCAGCCTGAAGGCTGAGCATCCTACCTGCTCCCAAGGGGTGCGCTGCGAGTCTGGTCGAGAGAACGACCCCAGTCAGAACTGTGCAGCATGTAGCGAAAAGAAGGGATTTGGGGCTCTGGGTTTCTTCTTGGGACAGTGCCTCCACCACCCAGGATGCAGCAAGATGCGTTAAAGGGAACCAAATTTAATGTGAATTGCAAGCACTCACCCCTGGAGGGGTTCTGCTTCTTCCTGAGAGTAAGAATTATTGGTCTCTTCAATGTACTCTTCGGAGACTGGCGGTTCCTCTCAGTAACATGGTTCTCTGGTTGCCCCGAGAAGCTGTGGCTGCCCCATCCCTGGAGGTGTTCAAGGCCAGGTTGGACGGGGCTGGGAGCACCCTGGGCTGGGGGAGGTGTCCCTGCCCGGGGCAGGGGGGTGGCACTGAATGATCTTCAAGGTCCCTTCCAACCCAAACCATTCTATGGTTCTATGATTCTATAATAACATCCCAGGCAGTTTAATACTCCATGGGCTCAGTTTTCTGTGAATAACTCTAGGCTAATTTGGCAGGGATCTGCGTGGTAATCTTATTCCAATGACATATGTGCTGGGCAATTTCTTTTGCTCTCTATATTTGTGTTGCTAACTGCTTAATTATAACTTGAATGTCTTTGGGGAAATTCCCATTGTCTTCCTTCACGTCCCTTCTCTTTCGCTGAGCCAACTACTCACTGATGATTGTTTCCAGCTCTGCTGGGAAATTTAGTTAGAGTGAATGGAAGCAATTAAAGAAAGAATAATCAGGGAGTCCCTGCCAAGGGCTCCTTCACTCACACAGCCGATCTTCCCAGTACATAAGTGACTGCAGAATGGGTCACAGGCCCATTCCCTGTCCTGGGAATAATTCCCTGGGACTTGACTGGGCGCTACCTGTGAGAGCCGCGCAAATGAAAGGGACAAAGGTGAGAAGGAAAGCAGCAATTTGATCTGGGTTTCTGGTACACCAATGCCTCCGCCTACATCGAACTAGTCCCTCACAGCAAAAAAGCCCACGCTTTCTCCCCACCCCAGCTTCAGGTTAGCTACTCCGTTCCGTGCCACAAAACCTACTGCTGAATCTGTGCAGCAATACTCTAGAGGAGCGTGAGCTGCGGGCTCGTGAGCTGCCACACCAGCTGTGGGGCCAGGAGACAGGACTGGGCTGATCAGGAGCATGGCTTTTCTTGGGTTTGTGTCTGGAAGTGCATAGTTGGCTGGCCTCTGGCTTTTTGATCCCCCTTTAGCTGTCTGTCATCTTCCAGGTTAGCTTTAGATTCGAGATCAGGAAGAAATGTTTCCCTGTGCGGGCGGTGAGCCCCTGGCGCAGGTTGCCCCGAGAAGCTGTGGCTGCCCCATCCCTGGAGGTGCTCAAGGCCAGGTTGGACGGGGCTGGGAGCACCCTGGGCTGGGGGGAGGTGTCCCTGCCCGGGGCAGGGGGGTGGCACTGGATGGTCTTTAAGATCCCTTCCAACCTAAACCATTCTATGATTCTATGAATTTCCCCTCATTTCATATATTCTTTGCAAATGCGTGATGTAGCATGTTCTACGCCTGCAGGAGCAGCTGTGTGGGCCCTTGTGTGCCCAGGCCTCGAGATGGTGCTGTGGGGCTGAGCCTGGAAGATGCGAGTGCGCTCAGGTGCATCCAGAATTTTGAACTGGGGCACCTTGTGATTTGCGAGACCTTTCGATTTGGGACGCCTGGTCCTGGATGCTGTGCTGTTTGCTGCCCGTGACTACAGCCGGCACCACGGATGCCGGGACGGCAATCCACAATTGGCTTCACAGCGGTTTATGTCCAGATGGAGAACCCACAAAGCCATGGGACCGGGTGGAAGCGGCATTGAGCACGCAGGAGGGATCAGTGTTTCAATTCGAGCCTGGACTCAGCACTACCATCGCACAGGGTCTCCTTCCAACCGTGCTCCTGGGCATTGATGCCAAATCCCTTCTGACTAGGCAAGGCCATTCCTGGCTAACAGCATCGGTCGCCGAAGTTTTGGTTAAATCTGGTCCTATTTAGCTGGTGAAGGCTGAAAAATGCAAAGGGGGAGGGAGCATATGATGGCATGGTCCTGTGACCTATTGCTGGAAACTAGTGCCATTTCATACAAGAAAACTCAAGGGGATCAGTGTGTCCTGGCACAATGCATGCATTTTCTGTAACTGCCAGCAGTCACCTCCCAAGCCATCGTCATTGCTTTCCCTTTGACCTTGGCCGAACCACCTCCTGCAGCTGAATACGAACTCCACTCCCACGGAGCTGAGCTGCTGACGGGAATAATCCCTCTGCCTGCCTGTGGCAGCGAGGTCGTTAGGGGCGGCCCTCGTCCCCATGTGAAGGAGCAATGCAGAGGCAGGCTGGGCAATGCTCCTGCGGCGTGCGGTGGCAACCCAAGAAAAGGATTGACACCCCGACCGGGGCCTGCTCTCAGTGGGAAAAATAGGGACATTTATCAGACCAACAAAAGAGCCACTTTTAATAGGAGCCATGAACTGTCCACATCAGATGCTCAGCGCTGCAAGGGTTGCTGCGGCTGTCATGGTTTTGCTTTGCATTTATCCTCTCTGCCAGTACAGGAGTTCATGGAGATGCTGGCAGCTGATGTGGGCAAGCAGGAGAGCGTGCGATGTGTCGGGACCAGACCATGCTGTGGGTGGGTGCACCTGAATGCCAGAAGCAATTCAGTCCCAGCCACCTTCCTCTGCCTGCTCCTCCCATGGCACGGCATGGCATGGCACGGCGCGGCACGGCACGGCATGGCACGGCACGGCACGCAGCCGAGGGGCGAGAACAACTCTGCGACCAGGAGGGCAGAACGAGGGACGCTTTCGGCATCTCCACTACTAGCACCAAATGAAGTGCAACCCAAAGCTGTGCCCCAGCAATGCTGCCGTGCTGGCAGCGCTGCTCAGGGGACCTGTCCTTAGACTCCCTCCCAGTCCTAACGGCTCTTCTTTCCTGAGCCAACTGCACGGAGGAGCAGAAGGGTGTTTACTCAGGACATTCCCCGCATTCAGTGAGATGAGATGCTGAAAGGGGCACCGGCCCTCAAAGAGCATCCTAACTTTGAGTTGTCCGTTGAGCCACGCCAGCTGGTGAGCGTTTGAGGAGTTGTATGCAGCCACCCAGCCAGCCGGCGTTTTGCAGGGGTGCTGGCTCTGTTTGTACCTCCGTGGCAGCAGGGATGGACGTGGCGCTGAACAGGAAGGTTAATTCCTCCTGCTCACCTGAAAGCGCTGTTCCGCCCCTGCTCTTCAGCAGCAGGGTTAATAAACCGTTGTGCTAAAATTACTCTTTTGTCAATGCTTTTTTATCTGCGTGGCACCGAGCAGGAGGCTGCTGAAGTATCTTAAAGCCTTTGTGAGGTGTTGCAATCCCAATAACATCACAACCGCTCTGCCCATCTGCGCGGGCTGGCGCAGGTCAGTGCAAGGGGGTAATGACACCTCCCCAGACCCTGCGCCCATCGCGTCTCTCTCCAGTGAGTGCGAAGGAGTGAGAACCTGCCTGAGGAAGAGGGTTTTAGGTTACACGGGGATAACTGCAAAGAGAAAGTGCCTGGCCCAGCTTGGGAACTGAAAGGGCAGGTGGCCAAGAGCGTGGAGGGAGCTGGCTCCGAGCGCCTTGTCTGCAGAAGAAAACACGGGAATGCAGTTGGCTCTGGTGGGTGTCACTATGAACACAGTCTGCACTTGGTATCTGATGTTCATAAAAGCCTTGCTGCTGGTGAGACGCCGAGCAAATCCCTGTCCTCTCCCGGGCGTGAGACTGAGCAGAGCACAATTAAAGGCTGTTGGGGGTTTCCCGTAGGCACAGACCAGCTGTGACCCCCGTTTAATACCACTGAAGGTAACTTCTTATGACAGATGTTCGGAGCGGAGGAAGGGGACACATAGCTGTCCTTTTTCTTTTCCCGTGGTGTTTCAGCATATACTGGTCAGGCCCTGTAAACCTGTGGCTTTGACCAGATCTGCTGGCACCAGTTATGTTACTGGTGTTTAGGGCAGGAGCTGAAAAGCCATTCCCAGCCCTTTTAGATGCTGGAGATTGTTTTGACGTCCTGTCTCTGGGGCTGCCTTGTAAGACAGGACATCTCTGCATGAAGCAATTTGTTCTACTGTCGGCACAACTGGTGGGCTCAGCATCCTAAAGGTCAAGCAGACCATACTGGGAAGGACTGCTGGGTCAAGCCAGAAGATACTGACGTGCTCCTGCCCCCTGAGACTCGGTGGGCAATCCTCCAGCAGGTATAAAGTAGGCAGGATGTGCAGGGCTGGACCTGGTTTTCAATAGTTTGCGTGAACCTCAGGGAGAGATAAGAAGCAAGGCAAAAAAAAAAAAAGAAATCCCAAACAAACCAGTCAGGAAAACAGTGGTGCTGTCTGGTCTGGTTTGCTTCTCTTCTTTCAGATGCCGCCGGTCTCACTGTGCCTGCTTTCATTGTTTCCCAAGCACATAGTATAGAGCTCAGGAAACCAAGCCCTAGACCCTAAACAGATGAGCAGAAGTAAAAATAGAAACCAGGAGAGCAGACTTCCTCCCAGACATAAGCCTCTTGTTGCTGAAAGCCAAGAATACCTGCTTTGTTTCTGAAAAGTCCTCCTGACTCCTTCACCAGCTTCCGCCCACTGATCCAGGCGGTTTCGGCACCAGTTGTGATGCTGCGGCTGGGGTCTGCTTGGCAAGACCTGCTGAGCCAGTGTTCCAGGGCAGACTGGTCATAGCCCGTTCCCACAGACATTGGCAGAGTTATGGAAGGGTTTATTGTCCAGTTTGAAAAACGCTGTCCCTATCTAGAAATTTGGTGCCACACGCGTGAGCGTTAATGCCGTGCGTACCAGGATGCCCCATCCCTGGAGGTGTTCAAGGCCAGGTTGGACGGGGCTTGGAGCAACCTGGGCTGGGGGGAGGTGTCCCTGCCCAGGGCAGGGGGGGGTGGAACGGGATGATCTTCAAGGTCCCTTCCAACCCAAACCGTTCTGTGATTAAAGAGGGCTCCTCCGAGGCTGCATATCTCACTCCTACTGCACGTGGGTCTGTGCGTGGATGTGCACGGAGGGAGAGATATTCAAGCAGAGTGACTAACTCTTCTGCGTATGGTTTTGATATGACCCCTTTGTTTATCAGTAGAAAATACAGCGCCTGGTCTGCAACGGTATTCTACTGCCCATGTGAGAAGCAAAGGATTGTAAGAGCTCTGCATCGTGGGGGACCCAAAGGAAACTTCCTCGAGGCCACCGCAGCTGGGCAGTGGCTGAGCTTAGAGGGGGGGGCTGGTAAAAATGGGGAAATGCTTGCCATGAAAAGGAACGTGGAGGCCTAGTTCATCCCCTCCACACCACTCGCTTTAGGAAGCCCTCAGACTGCTGTGGCCCAGCCTGTCCTTGAGGTCAGTGGTAGCAGGGAGAGTTTGGCCTTTTGGTTTCTATTTCAGCTGTGGTGACCATGGTCCCGTGCTGGCTACCAGCTCTTACACTGAGTCCCACCTCTTCAGCCACCCCGGATGCCTTAGCCTTCGTAAATCACCTGCAAAAGCTATGTCTGCTGCTGAGATGTAAACAGAGTCCCTCCACTCACGCAGCACTCCCTGTTTCAAAGGAACAAGTGTTAGCTGAGTCCGGCTGGAAAATAAACGTCCTTATCTCTTGAAACGAGCTCAGCCGTGCAGCGCGTTCAGGGACTGGCTTTCCTGCTAGAGACTCAGGCTCTACCACAACAGTACGTGGGAAGGGGGGCAGAGATCCAACCAGTTTTCTGCAAACTGCTTTTGGATAGCTCTTGTGTCTTCTTGGAGATGGCTTTCCTTTCTCACACCGCCTTTCCCCTCGTGGGGTCTTGACGCCTGGACAGGGAGGCTGGAATTGCATCAGCTTTTGGGGACAGATGCTTTTACAAAGACCATTTTTCTTGCAGGCAGCAGCTGCGCTTCACACTGCTGCTGGGCACCGAGTTGCCGTTTAATTTGCTATTGCTTCCTGACTGCATCTGAGCCAAATGCAGCGGGCAAACACCCTGCTTGTGATATTCTGGCATTTGCTTTCGAGTCACAACTGGAGTCCAGATACTTAGAAATCTGGAGAAGAAAAAAAAAAAAAAGACATGCATTAGAGAGGAAATCAATTGGTCAGACTTCTTCAGACCAAAAGAGGTTTTTAGTTCAGGTTATAGGGAAAGAGTTCATTCAGCCTTCTGATTTACTTCTTATTAATAATGCAATACTCCATACCCTACATAAATAGAGGGAGCGGGGGTAAGACAGAAAACCCTTTTGCCTTGTCGCAATTAAGGATGTCATGCAGCTGAGTAAGGGTGTGGATAGCTTGGTTATTCTTCTGTTTTTCCTCTCAGCGGCTCGGCACGGCTCTGTGCCTGCCTGTCGACACGGGCTAGACCATTCCTGCTAGCGCTTGGGAAATCACGTTTCGGTGAGATTTGCACAGGTACTGTGGGTGGAACTCACCTCAACTGCTGGGTTTCTCTGATCGAGGGCCTTTTGTTGACGGGGCTCTGTAGTGCTTGCCTTGAGCGTTTCACTTCTCGTTGCCCCTTGCCATCGTTTTAGCCGCACAAAGGCGGTAGCCAAAGGGTGCGACGCACCTTTGGGGTTGTCTCATCAGGATAGCAGTGACTGAGAATACAGTTTGTTATTACACGTGAGCTGGAAAAATACTGTTTGGGATTTCCCGGAGTACAAATGTTGCAGTAGCAGAATTCCCTCATTTCCACCACAAAGGGTACTTTGGGGCATGGTTGCCCATGATGGAAAGTTAACCCTCATCCCGGCATAGCTGCCAGCTTTTCAATGCAGGGGTTCGGTGCAAAAAAAGGGTTATTTACATTGGATTTGTGGGCTTAGATCAAGGTGAAATCCCAAGGCAATAATATTGGTGCCCCAGGCTGCCTGTCGTTATAGGCTTGTTGGTGTTGGTAGCAGAAGGGTACGGTGCACTGTGATCTTGTCTGGAATCGGTACTCAGTATTTTTTGCAGCTTGCCGAGTGCTGTGCAATCAGCAAAAAATGCCGAGTGCTCCAGCAGCAGGTTCTCTTGCCACTGTGAACGTGAACTGGGAAAGATGCTGGGGTGGATGCTGGCACTTCGACGGCTATTATTATGCACAGAACTCCATTTCCAGAAGAAGGGAACGTGCTCTTTGTGCTAGAGAGCAACAAAGATTTGTTCCGAACCATTTCACAGTAACTCGCAGACTCCCAGTAACAGTGGTTAGAAGGAAAACCTAGAGACCAGCAAGTCCCCTCTCTTGTCCCCAGAATGGCTAGAAGGATATAAGAAAACAAGCCGGCCTGAGGCTCGCACGGGCAGGAGAGGTTGTTCTCAGGTGTAACTGCCTCTACCCCAGGGCAGGGGCTGGTCGGAACAGATGCACCAGCTCACCGTCAATCCTGCTGGATATGGCTGTTCAGAAGAAAAAAAACATGAACATTCTAGAGACAAAAAAAAATAAATTCTCTCCACAGCCTGGCCAAGTGTTTCTCTGGCATAAGACACTTCCATGAGGTCACTGTTGGAGTTCCTCCCACTGTCTAGATCATCCACAACCAGACATGAAAAGGGTTCTTTTGGGGCTTGGGACCCCTCACGTGCAGGGTGCCTTACCATGGATATAGGACATATCTGTCTTTGCATTCCGGCTGGCATCCTCCTTAACACGGTCATGTCTGCTGCAGAAGGATTTCAGGCGTTTACTGCAGCGTACAGGATGTAGGCTCAGTCTCCAGCTTTCAAGCTCCTTCCAAAACTGCAACACAGGAAAGTCGTGTCATCGCTGATTAATGAGCAACTGTAACAAGAAAGAGTCCAGGAATCACTGCACGAAACCCGACTCTCTGCTTTTTGATCTAAAATCCTGGAAAACGTTTCATTCCGGTTAGGGTCAGAGGTCTAACACATAGGGGTGAAGAGACTGCGTTTTTGCTGGGTTCTCCAGCCAGCAAAGGCTGATGAAAACTGGGGCAAAGGGTCGCTCCTCACATCTAGCCACAGACTAGTCTGAAGGCCCAGGAGAGAAGAGTGAAGAACTCCCAGAACTTCACTGTTTTGGAGCTTTGCAGTGAATTCTGTGCAAGGAGAGAAGGTCTTGGTAGCCTCCGTGCATGATGATGCAAGCAGTAGCACAGCCTCGGGGGAAGGCTGCAGACAAAAGGCCCTTGTTTTTTTTCAGTTTCACGGTTCCGTTCTGCATATGTTTTTCTTGTTTACCCCTCTGTGACACCTCTCCGTGACACCTCTCCGTCGTGTTTCACGCATCGTCTTCATTCCTGACAGGCTTGCAATGGCCTCTCAGGAGCTTGTCAGTCGCAGAGATGAGGAAAGAGGCAGAGCACATGAAAAGAGACGCTCTGAGAGACTTCTGAGTGCCTCTCGTGGGGAAAGGATCAGAACAGCAATATCCTTGACAGGTGCCAGGAAGCGGTGCCGGGGCAGAAAAAGCCCCACGCGTGGGAGAACTCTGCGGAACAGGATCTGCCAGACTGCCTCCGCGCGGCGGACGGGCAGGGCGAGCCGTTAGGGCAGCCCCATTTGAGCAAAGCTTCCCCACCGCTTCTCTTGGAGAGCAATCGCACCACCTGAGATGGCCAGCTGAAGGTGCCTAGGGGCGATTACTTCCTCCCTTTTTTTCTGCCCCACATTCTGTCTCTATATATGCAGCTTTGGTTGCCCTCATCTTTTGGGAGTGGAAGATGACTGTGGAGGGGGTATGTGTTACTTCACTGCTCACTTGGTTTAGTTCTGCAGCTGGGAAGGGGAGGACTAGCTGGGATTGTGAATCTTCATGTTTTCAGTAGAGACCGGGATTTGAGTATAAGCATGTATGGAGGTGCAGGTCTGTGTTAGTGTGTGTTTTGCTCTTTGTTGCTGTTCCTGGCATGCTATTTCTCTGAGTGTTTAGCAGCATTCCCAGTGACCTGCTGCCTTTTGGAGGGGGTTTCTAGGACTGTTCTCTAGGAATGTGCTGCAGTGGAGGTTTCTGCAAGGCTGACCTGTCTAGAAACCCCACAATGGACTTCAGTTCCTTTCCAGCCTGAGCAATGCTTCTCATTTGGTTGATTCCCCTTTCCCCATCCTGCAGGGAAGTGAGGAGTGTGGTCACAGATCCAGGTATCAGCATAAATCTGTTGCTTAATGCTACTTCATGTTTTCTCATGCATCTGTTGAAAGAGCTGTGGGTAAGAAGTGCCCTGTAAAGAAGGCTGACAGTGGCAGTCCTCAGGTTGCTTGAGCAGATGATGGGGTAGAAGGTGTATTTATTTGAAAAAGCTAAAGGAGTGAGTCAGTGCTCACCCAGGGAGATTGCTAAGACAAGTGTGCTTATTTCAGGATAACTTGGAGTGGCTCTGGTCATACAGTTACTGACTAATCTAGTGAGAAATACCTGCAGTGTTTTTCTAGTTCTCCATGTCCCAATTTCAAGGCATGGGAGATAATGTTATCTCATGGCAGAGCTTTGGGTCATTTGCTGTTAAAGTTGACTGTATGCAAGATCTAATTATAGATGTAAGGGGTGTGACTAGGGTTGGGTAATCCTACTGATATGAAAAACTAAATTAGAAAGCCATGGAAATGTAAATAAATTACTAGCATTGCTAACCGAGAGCAGCCAGCTTGGAGAGGTACTCCGCTGCCGTGGATTGCAATCCCAGTTTTGTTTCTCCCAACACACCTACTGTCCAAGTGTTTATGTATTGTATGCCCAAGTGTTTACAAGCTTCCCGGAGTCACCGGTTTTCTTATGAACAATGATAATTACCCCTTGCCCTTCAATTAAGCATGCATAGACCTATATACAGGACTGGTGGCTTTTGGAGAGCACTCCTGCAAAGCCCATGGTGCAGCCCTCTGTGCTGACCACCTCGGATGTGGGAAGCTGAGCAGGAGCCAGTCTTGGGGGTGAGATCTGGAACTCTAAGGACAGAGCCTGCCCACCTGCAAAACAAGAGAAGCTTTGGTTAAATATTTGCAGAGAGAGGAAGTGTATGATGTTTCCATTGGTGGACAGCTGGATGGGACTCTGCACTCATGTCACCCGTCTCTTCTTTCTTGACTAGAGAAACAAATTCAGGTCTGCAGAGGGAGCCTGTGCCCCCAAGGAAGGGTGGAGAGCAGAGCGGGTATTTCTGTCTAATAGTACCACTTATTTGCAGGGGAATATTCTTGCTCTCCTTATTCTTTCATCATTGGGTCAGGCATTACAGCACCCAGCTCTCGAACAAAAATCTCTTATCCCCAAAATAGACAGGAATTGTTTTGATTGCTTTGTATGTGTTAAGTCACCTCTTTCTTTACGGACTATTGGAATTGCAACTATTTCCCTCGTCTGACGTGGGAGGAGTAGAAGGCTGGCAGGACTTGCAGTGAGGGAAGGATAGCTGTCAGCCGTAGCGCTTCCCAGCAGAGCCCTCTGCTTCCTTCAAGCTTCTTTATGCAACGGGATCTCTACTGTAGGAATCCATGTCCCACCTGCCTTCTTCCCACTGTAAACAGCAACTTGCTGATGGTAGGCCATCCTTTCCCCCCCCCCCTTCCCCTCTCATTACTTTTAGATGCCACCAAGTCTGTCCTCCTCTTTCAGACCTTAGCATGAATCTTTTTTCCATTAATGAGATCAAGTTGAATAATGCAGGTCTGTGTCCCCTACAGGCCACCCACGGGTTGGCTGCCACATGGCATCAGACACAGCTAGACTTCTGCCTACATCGGGTGGCCCATGGTGGAACTGGTCCCTGACTCCCAGCAGCAAGGTTACCCTCAGCCTGCGGAAGGCAGCTTGCCGTGCAGTCCTTGGAAACCCCAGCAGCCCTCCTCTGCCCTTGGAATTTATAAAATGACTGACCCCAAACTGAGTCCGTGATGGCCAAAAAGGACGTATGAGACTTTCCATCTGCTGAGTGTTGGTCTGGGGAGGGGTGGCAGCTGAGTGCGGCAACAGAGCGTGTGCCGCTCTGTGTACTTTCCCTCCTGAGCTTGCAAGTGTCTTCATCGCTCCGAAAGCCAGACTGGTTCTGCTCTTTTGAGCCAGAAAAGTCAGACTTCCACGCAGAAAGACTGAAGGATATGGTGATGGGAAGGTGACAGCTCTTGTGTGGTTTTATGCTTGATTCTGCTCATGTCCACCTTGACTCTGCTGATGTCTGCCTGCTCAGCGTGGTGTTGGCTTTAACGTGACAGAAGGCAGTGCTTGCTGTGTGGGGCAGCATGTTGGTTGTCTCGTCCTGTCTGTGGCTTGTAGGCAACAAAGCCGGCATCTACATCTCTAGAACTTGCTGAACACATAGAAAATGAAGAATCGGTGCCTTGAAGGAGAAACTCGGATCTGACTCAGAGCTCTGCCCTGTGAAAAGGAGAGGCAGGGCATGTGTGAGAACAGTCATAAACCAAGGGCTTTTGAGGCTGGAGAGAAAAATCCCCACTCTGACACTAGCCAGCATGAGGGGGGACAAGTTTCCCAGTGTTACAGGAGCACAGCGTGAGCTAGCCAAGGTCAGCTGGGCTGGAGGAGCCCTGCCGACAGCGTAGGGAGTCATTCCCTTTCCTCCCACTCGCTCCCCAGCTGCCTCGCTGGGTTCAGACAAAAAGGGTAATTGTTTTTTGTGCTTGAAGCCTCGTTCCTGCTCAGATGTTTTCTGCCTTATTACTGAGAGGGGGTGAAAAGCTTCAGACGAAAAGTGAAGCCCCAGCAAAGCCCACCTTAGAGGCAGTCTGGTTCTAAACCCTGAAACTGGAGGTCAGCTCCTTTCCGGCAGCCTGGACCAGAGAAGTGACCTCTACAGCGGGACTCTGGAAATCCCAGTCCAAGACTGGTCCAGTTGTGTTCCTCTGCTGTCGCCACATGAGTGCTGAACCTGTTCCACCCCAGCATGCCAGTTTTCAGACTACACTTATTCTGAAACTAAGCTTCTCTAGCCTCAAAGGCTGCTGGTGTGAGGGTAAAAGTAGGAAGACCTGCTATCTCTGCTCCCCTGCCCCCATCGGAGGAGGACGCCTGCGGAGCTGGGAGCGGAGAGGCTCTCGCTGTCACCTGGGTATTGAGGCTTCTGGAAAATCAGCCTCATTCTGTTCCAAATTCCGGGCTGTGAGCAGAGAGCAGAGCTTGGCCGGCACTCACGCAGCTGTGCCTGAAGTGGGGGCCAGGAGGTCTCTCCAGATAGGAACTCACAGGCACATACCGCTTCCCTTTCCCGTTGCGACGGGATGCGGCTCTGATGGGGGCTCATCGGCGCCTTTGCCTGCTTCCCCCACCGAGCTCAGAACCCAGCGGAACCTGGCAAGGTTTAGACCAGCCTCTAAAAATAGAGCACACCTGAAATACAGCCACTTTCCTGACAGGAACAGAAACTATCCTGTGCTGCTGTTTTGCTCTATCCCCTACTGCGGGTGGGTTGCAGCACCTGGGAACGAACTCGTCTTATTACTGCCCCGAGAGCCTCTCCTTGTGCAACCACTACTTGCCACTGTCTGAAAGGTGAGCCAGAGATGGATGGAAAGGTGCTCTTAGCCAAGTAAGCTACTATTAGCCATGATAGAGTTAACTCGGACCTTCAAAAAACCACACAGCAGTCTGTCAGAGCCTGCAGAGCTGCATGGGGTATGAGGCTGTAAAACTGTCTTAACAATTACTGGTGCGATTCAAAGAAATTCGGGTACAGAACCTGAAATAAAATAGATGACAATCCAGGGTCCTGGAGGAGAGAAGCTGATACCCTTTGGCTTGGTCATTTCTTTACTGGCTCCTCCCTCGGGCACCCTGCAGACAAACAAGCCCAGGAAGACTGTCCAAGCGCGTGAATCTCTCCTGCATGCGTGCAGAATGCTTCCTCTGCCACGTCTCGCACGCGTGTGCCTGCAGGCTGCTCCAAATTGTCTTATCTCTCCCCAGGCTGATGTGTTAAGAGACTGCAATCACTGAGAGAGGCTGAGGGTTCTCAAGGCTGAGAACTTCCCATTCAATGGGAAATCACAGCTTATTGCATAGCTGGAAATTTCTCAGGAAACCTGGTTCGAAGGAGGTTATCTTAAATTTGGCTTTTCCTAAGAGGATAGAGATAAGGGATAAAAGTCAAGCAATGAGGAAAAGATCCATTCCAAAGGATAACCTTTTGGTTAAAAATTAACTGCTGCATCCAGACCTTATTTGCACTGCTTAGAAGTGGGTCAGATTTTCAGAGCTACTCTGGTTCCTGGCAAGTGAGACAACAGTCTGGGTCCAGCTGGGAAAAATGCAGTAAAATCCTGTCTTGTGAAGGAAAGGAGGCAGGAATCTCAAGTCTTGGAGACTGTCTGCTAGAGCCTTCCAGGTTCTGATTCCACATGCAAAGCAGAGTCTGCAGTATGCCGGTAACAGCTCTGTACAACCAGCCCCGAGTCCTGTTTGCTCGTTAGTCAGTTCTGCCCACCGTGTCCCACTGGATGCTGGTTTGGATCTGCCCAAAGGGCTGCAGTGCACCCTGGCTTTGGGAGGACAGACGTCACGTTAATACGAAGGGTGCTATATTCTCCAGGGACCATTTACTGGAATTGTCAGATCTGGAATGAAAGGCACTTCCAGGGAAAACCCTTCAGCGCCTCCCTCCCTGCTGAAGCCAGGTGTTGAGTGCTCTGGAGCAGGGCCTGCGGTGGGACCGGTGTCCGCTGCAGGGCAATGTTCTCGTTCAGCTATAGCACGGCTGTTCTCTCCACCCTGATATTAGGCTGATACTGCACTTTCCTTCCAGACTCTGTCGCTCAGGAGGGAATGCAATAACTTCTCCCCCAGGAGTTTGCCCCTTTGTTGTTTGTAAATGCCCGTGGTTTCCCAGGGATAAGCATTAAAGGTTCCCCTCCCTTCTTCAGAGCCATTAAGCTCATGTGCCCAGCAAAGTCCAAGGAAGCAGTCTGAGCTGTGTGGAGAAGCTGGTTCAGCAAGGATGTGGGAATCTCAGTGGCCAGAATGAGCCACTCTTTCCGTAAGTCCTTGGTGTGACCAGGCAGCTTATAACACGAGTTTTCCAGTCTTTGGAAAGAGATTCTGGCCCTAAGGACCCGGTGGGTCCCTGCTTGGGACTATCATGGGCCCACCCAGGTTCGTACCCTCACTCCTCTGCAGTTCTTGGCACGGTGGAGTTAGCGCTGTACGCGTAACGTCTACCCACTTAATTACAGCAACGTTGTTGTTGCAAAGCAGGGATTGAGAACGCAGTTCTTGTAAAGACTCAGACTCCAGAAGTCAATATTTATTTATTTTTCTTGCACATCTGTGTCCTCTTCCCCTAGTATTAATGCTGTGGTTGTGATCACTGCACAGACAGTGTGTATTTTGGGGGAATCTCTGGCTTTTGTACACACAAGGATGGCTGAGCCTGTGTCCTGTCTATTTATTTGGAGGGTTAGTGACTCCCATCCTGCTCTCCCCACTCCTGGGCTGAGCTGAAAGCACAGGACTGAAGCAGTGAAGCAAAGAGCTCTCCGTCAGCTCTTCCGTGGCAGGGAAGTTGATGCGTGTGGACAGCCACTATCATCTCTGGCAGGGGGGTGGTGGATGCGTTATGACAACCCAACAGCTATTAATTCAGCCCGCTGCGCGCGAAGGAGCCCCTACAGCAACTGGGAGAGACGGGCCGGAGACATTAGCTGTTTCTGACCTACCTGACAAAAGGAGAAATCCAGAAGCCTCTGAATGAGAGCAACGAGCCGCTTAGATTGTCTTTTGCTGTTTTTCCTCTTTTACCCCTTCACTACTCTGTATCTGCGTGGGGCAGCCTACCCTAGCTGTGAGCTGGTTATGATGGGTCAAAGGAATTGCAATGGTTCCAGGCAGGAGCAAGGAGAAAACGAAATCTCCGGGCCACCAGATGAGTACGTGAGCCCGGACCGTGGCAGACGAGTCAGGCCCGAGTGTTTCAGCTCTGCGCCGCACTGGCATTCAGCCCTCCTGCTTTTTTCCCCCCCTCCCTGTCTGTATCGGGTTGCTCTTTGACCTGCTCCTGGAACTCTGCAGATGACCTCATTTGTTCCGACAAACTTAAAACCCTTTAGAGCCCCAAGGCAAGGTAAAAGCAAGAAGCTGGTTGGACTCCATGCAGTTTTGTGAGCTCGTAAACAAAACTGGCCCAGCTGCAGTTCGGAACGTCAGGCTGCTGCACGGCTATGCCATAAATGTGTCTGACTCACGGTGCAGCTACACACAGAAGTTCATTTTTCCTACTGTCACCCCTTTCAGCCCATAATGAAACTGTACATATTAGCTCTTAACAACAACGTGTGTTCTTATGGCTGGCTCAAAAATAACAGTGCGAAGCCCCATACCAGTCCATTACTGCAGTCTTTCCTTCAAGGACTGTAAATGCCTTTACAGGTGTGAAAGAAGCAGCAGCTGCTGTTAGCTCTGGGCCGGTTGTCCTGAAGACAATAAGAGCTTTACATAAAATATGGTTCCTGTACACCCCACAGTATAATTATATCATCTTTTGCCCTGATGTATGGATTATATCAGATGTGGCTAAATAGTGGCATCGTCTACTCACTTAGGGCGCGTTTTCTCAGGCCTGGGACAATTGGTGGTGGGAGTTGGCTTGCAGGTAAGCTGGCCTGATAGCAGCAGCTTTGCTCCACAAGCTGTGCTGGGACAACTTCAACAGGTGGTGGAGTTTGCACAGCCACAGCTCTGCATCGGCTCTGAAGCACTGCCGCAGCGCCAAGAACGGCCAGCCAAAGGTGGCCCCGTCTCTTACTTCCAGTCCTACTTTGTTCCCTCTGGTTCTTGCTCATATCCACTAAATGGGATCAAACAAAAACAGTGATAAAGGAGCAGTGCTCACTGTACACGTAGCGTCTATCTCCTGCCTTCTGGGACTGCCTTGCTAATGCTGTCATAAGCCCATTTTTGAGGCACTAGAGCGCTCAGAGCATTCTGGTGCTGGACAGGTGACTGGATGGACAGAGAAGGGTCAAGTCCAGCACCTTCCCAGTCCCTCTGAACGCTGGACTTGCCTTGAAGACAGTCTTCTTCCTGAGATACTTCTCTGTTACAGGATCTGAAGTCCTGCTCTTCTTGCCTGACACCTTGGAATCTAACCCCAGCTCCTGAATTTGGGGAGGAAAAGGGCGCAGAGGCATCACCTTCTGTTGCTTCAAGGTCCTGTGTAGGCTCTTTATTGCACTTGGCAGTCTCATGGTTTGCCCCAGTCTATACTGGGTCTGGCTGGAGCGGAGTTAATTTTCTTCACAGCAGCCTGTATGGTGCTGTGTCACTTAAGCAGCATTGCTAACGCACCCATGTTTTGGCTGTCGCTGAGCTGTGCTTGCACAGTGTTGGGGCTTTCTTTTGCTGTCTATGCCCACTGCCCCCTCCACTGAGTGCGCTGGGAGTGTGCGAGAAGTTGGGGGGGATGTAGCCAGGACAGCTGGCCTGAATTGACGACAGGGATATTCCTTATTGTACGACGTACTCGACAATGAAAGCTCAGGGGAAAATGGGGAATTGGGAACTTCTGGGGTTTTAGCGTTTATCTTCCCAAGTAGCTTTTACATGTGTTGAGGCCCTGCTTCCCAGGAAAGGGCTGAACATCTGTTTGCTGATGGGAAGTAGTGAATAAGTTCCTTATTTTGCTTTGCTTGTGGCTTTGCCTCGCTTATTAAACCATCCTTACTTTGACCCATGAGTTTCTTGCTGCTGGTGGATGCTTAGCTGCTGGTGGGGGTCAACCTCCCCCCCCCCACACCACCTGGCTATAAAACGTGCTTGCAGTCATGATGCTCTTCTCATCAAGATGTTCTTCAGCAGCTTGCTCGCGTGTTCCAGCAGTGACAGCCACTACGTCATCTCACTGAAAAGTGGAAAAAAATGGCCCTTTATAAATGAGAAGACATTTCACTTAAAAACGCTCCTCCACTCCCAAAATGCCTTTTTTTTACCAACGTGTGCCTTTTCAGTCACTCTGATGCTCTTTCTAAACGCCATTGTAAAGAACTAGTGGGCTGCTACAGTTTTCTAAAAATATTAGCAGAACCAAACCACAGATGAAAATGTGCACAAGAAAAGTAGGAAGGGACCAGAAAAACTGGATTCGGTCCCCAGAGAGATGCTAAGTGCACAGCTGGAGCAACCTGGCACTAATAAACTGCAGTCAGGAGACACTATTTACCACGAATCTGTCCCTGGGATTCTGACTCTGGCACCCTGCTCAGCACACTGCTTCCTCCCCTCTTAGTTATTTTAACTGATGCTGCTTCTCAGGATAAATTGGGAACAGCATTAATTACCACTTCCTTTTGCTCTGATACTATTTCTCTGCAATGAAATTACCCACAGATTCAACACAGGTTTGAAATCGTGGGAGACGGCAGGTATGGAGGCATCGTGCTGAGGCTGGTTTGCTCCAGAAACTTCTCTGGGAAGCCGAAGTCCAAAGGAGCTGAAGGCTGCCCTGTGGCCTATCAGAAGGACTAGGTTCTCTTCCTTTCTGGGCAGAGGTCCATCTTCCAGTGCCCCTTGTCCACTGTCTGGAATTCCTCAAGGCAGACTTGGGGGGGGACACACCAGGAGATGGCCAGGATGCAGAGCTGCAGGGGAACCGAGGCAGTTGGTCCAGCCCATCCCAGCTCAGAAGGGTCCTGGGGGCTGTAAGTCACTTCGGTGTCTGAGAGCCGATGCTTTGTGACAAGTTGACTCCTTCAGAGCTCACCCGAGCACACATTGTCCAGGTTTCATAAAACCTGAGGAGCAAATTGTATGCTGCCTGGGAGCCAGAGGGAACTGAAGCCCCTACTAACATGAGCGGGCAATTGCTCTTCCCTCTTTCTGCATAGACACCTGACATGCTTGTGTCTACCTGTGTGTTACCCCCATAAATTCCTTCATTTTGAAATAGGCTGCTGCAAATGTATAAAAAAGAGAAAACTAGGATGCCGTGTCCTGGCACGACACCGTGCTGGAGGGGAAATACCAAGAGTGCCCACCCATGGCACTGTGTCTGAAGAAGTATTTTCTTCTTGCTGGATGATACCAGGCTATTTTTAAGAGGATCCTGATAACTCTGTGGCCAGTTCTTCAATATCAGGATGGGAAGCAGCCTTTCCCATTATACTGACACCCCGCTCATTTTGGTGGTTACGTTCTTCCAGACCAGATCTTTCCTGCAATTTTCTTCCACGCATCCTAAGCTTTAGTGTAATACTGCTGCCAGTAGTTGAAAAGCTACTGCATTTCACCCCAGGAGCGGCTGTATTTTTGTGCTGGATGACTTTTTAGGGTGCTTTGGGATGAGAGATCGTCTATAAGCTAGACCTTACCTCACTGTGGAGTCATTCCTAGTCACTGGGCAACTTTTGAGAAAAACAAAACTGGTGAATGCAGGGAGTAAACATGTCTATTTTTGTAGTTTGTCTTCCAAGTCAAACAAAAATAAGAGCTGACATGAGGCTGGAGACTGCATGACACGCTGTTAACTGAGAACTGACAACACGGGGCCCGATCCTCCCGGCCGTAAGTCAGAATGGCATTTCTGGAGTCAGTGGAGTTCAAGTTCCTGCCCTCCAGCCACGCGGCCTGCCACTGTTGAAAAGTTCAGCGTGACATGGTGGGGCAGTCAGGTGAGCCACGCGTGGTCGGCGTTCGGAGGAACACCTGGAGCGGGCTGTGAAGGCTGGTGGTGATTCGGTCGCCATCCGCATCCTCTGCGTCGCAACGGAGCTGATGCCTCGGCAGGAGCTGGCGGAGGTCTTGCCTTCCAGCCCTGGCCCCTGGCGCACGCGATCAAGTTGAATTACCGGCACCTTGGGGAACCTGTGCTGGGCTGCACGAGCCTTCCCTGGACTTCAAGGGGGAGCTTTTACCCGCCTCGTTCTCCCCGTGCTGCAGAGCTGCTTTGCTTCCTTTCCAAATGGGGAATTTCCAAATTGCCATACATAGATAACCCCTCCAAACAAAAACTTTTATGTAGAGCTGAAAAAAGGCTGTGTTCCCAAAAGCCTGTTTGTTCCAGCTGCGGTAATTTGTCTCAGAGAGGATATTGCATCTCTTCAGAAATTGCGTCTTGTTTACATCCCCAGAATGTCACGGCAGCTGCAGCACACCACCAAAGCCTTCCCCAGTACAGACCACTGAAGCGTAGTACTGAGGGTTTGTGGTTCCTGGTATATCTGCGTACACGTCTCAGTCGCATCTCAATCAAAATACGGTAGACTGGTGGTTTGTTTGATTTTGGGGTTGGGGTTTTTTTTTGTTTTTGTTTTTCTTTTTACAATCGTTAATTGTTCCTGAGCTGTTCTGTAACTTGGCATGGTAAGAAGATGATTGTTGTCCTGAGTGAATTGCAGTCAATGTCAGCTGGAGAACACGAGCTTAACAGTGGTAGGGAGCTGAGCCTACGCCGAGATCTGCAGCCAGATTCTGATCCCGATTAAACAGGAGCAGATCTGGGGTGATACCGCTGGCTGCAGAGTGCAGGATGCAACTGGGAAAGAATCGGCATGCGCATGCACCAGTCTTACTGGAAACAGGATCTGTCAATTACAGTAAAGTTTAAAAATAAACCAAAATTGTGTAAGATCTAATTATTTTCCAGGCTGTTTTTTCCTGCTTCCACCTATCCCAGCAGGACTTGCTGGGAGATAAAGGCTGAAGTGTGTGAGACTGAATGGCATTTACACGAGTGAACTGACAAAAAAGGGAATTATTCTAAAATGAGCAATCCTTCCGTGGAAAGACTTCCTTGGGAAGTGAGTAATGGAGGAAATCATCTCCATGTACCCACCAGCCCTCGTCTCTGAACGTGCATCCGTGAGCCCTGGGAACCAGACCCGCCGCAGCTCTGGCCCGCTGTCTTGGCGGTCGCTCTCTCTGAACAGGGCTTTGGGGCAGAAGGAGGGCAGGACAGGAGCAGACGGCTGTCTAGGTTAGTTGATGGGTTGCAATGGGGCACTTCTCCTCCTCCAGCCCATCCCTTCCCCGTCGCAGGTCCAGAATACACCCAGCGTGAGAACAGCGAGTAGGACATCTGCACCAGCAGAGAACAAGGCTGGGGCTGAACAAGTGCTTCACTCAGCGGTGCTTTGGAAAGCCTTTTGCCTTCTTGGCTGCCATCACGGCCAATACATCAGCACCTGAATTGAATGTGAACCTGCGCAGTGAGAATCAGTGAATTAGACCGCGGTGTGATTTGCTTTGCTGTGTTCTTTTCCCCTGAATGCTTGTTTGCCAAATGAGGCTGCAGGCTGACGGCTTCACTGCTGGAGTACCTGCGCGGCACCGCGAGTGCCGTTCAAAAAGCACAATCCTGACAGGGGCGGGCCCAAACCACGCTAAATCGGAGGAAAAAGTCTGCTCTTGATTTTTAGAGGCAACGATCGAGCCCGCTGTGCCTATGGTCAGGCATAACTCAGCAGTTACTATCCAGACTGAGTTCGGTGGGCTGTAACACTAAAACCCTGCTCCATGTGTCAGGGAAACCAGCTAGCAACAGCGTTTGGTCACCGCAGCTATTGCCGGGGGATCCAGATGCCATCTTTGAGGGGACCTCACAAGTGACATGCTCTTGGTACGACAGCAGGGGTATCTAATTCTCTTGAGTACCTGGGATAACGCTTACTCCAGCCTGCGTGAATCGGTGGGTGAGGCTGTCACTCGTACAGGGTTATGCTGCGTGAGACCGAGGTGTCGCACAACCTGATACTGCACAGCTCCTTCGTGATGCAGCTGGGTACCAAACTGGCAGGGAACAGTCAGACAAGTGCCGTGGAGGTTTAACTAGCTGAGTGAATCCGTGGTTTCTCAGTCGGATCTGGTTTCTTGGGCCTGTTCTGACTTTCCATTTGGTTCATGAGTTTGGATACAACTTTTTTTCCACCCTGCACAGCTCCTTGGCTCCTAACTCCTGTTCATTTTTTTACAGTTCCCGGGAGAGAGAAAAATCAAATTGGAAGCGTGTTGCTCGCCAGTTTCAGAAATCCCACTAGCTTCTAAAGGTTCCTCCTTTGCTCCTTTTTAGGCTGTCTTGTTGGGCACTCCCCATGTTAAGGGTGATGACGATTGATTGGTCTCTTCGTAATCGGGTGTAACTTTCCAGCTTTTCTCTACTAGTAACGTCTTGGGTCTGTCCAGAAGTAGCACATGTTAAAACATACAGTGAAAAGGGAAAGGGACTATTGTCACCTCCCCCTGATGCGTGGGAGCCAAAAGCAGGTACGTGGACAGCAGGGCTGCCATGAGAAGGGAAAGTAGGTTTGGTCTGGTTTTTGTTCTGGCAAAAACCTCCCCCACACCGGGGAAAGAAAGAGGCTGCGCGCCAGCGAAGGTTGAGCCCGGGGTCTTTGGTATATGCTCTCTGCCAAACGCTTCTGCTCTGCCACCCAGTGAGATATTTGTCCTGGGTTTATCTTCAGGCATTTGAGTCCCCTTTGACTCAGAAGTCACAGACTTGGGAACGTATGTAACGCCACGCTGAAGGGAGGTAAGCAGCGGGCACGTAGCAGGCTAGCGGCACTACGGAATATTGCTCCGTGCCCTTTTCTACACGCTCCCCACCTCGGCAGTGGCTGCTTCCCGCAGGCTCCACGTTTCTTGGTGGCTTCTGCACCACCTCTTCTCCCGGGTCTGGGAGCGAGGGATGGCATCGGTTGGTCCTCTGGGGTTTGGCCCCGGGGCCAGCGCAGGGGAAGGGACACGCTGAGTAGCGCTAGGACCTGGAGGAATGCTCAGCCTGCCTCCTCCCAGAAGATTAGCCAATATTCCCAGGGCAGGGCACGCTCCCAAGCCTTTCCACTTTTTCGTTCCTCTGTATACGTATTTTCCCTTCTTCTAGTTTTCTAGTTCATTCCAGAGCAGAGCAGATTTGGATTTCTCGGAGCTTTCTNGCCAAAGTTTTATCTATAGGGATATATTTTTTCAAACCAGCCCAGCTGCACGCAGCCTGCCTGCGACTGAATCCGCACTCCTGGGGCAAGCTTAACTCGGGAGAGGAACAGCAGCAGGGGTGCTGTTTGTGCCTCTCCTCCGGCTATTCCTGTCAAGATGGATTTATGACTTTAAAAGGAGTGGGGAGTCGGGGGGGGGGGGGGGNNAGGAACATCGCCTACAGCAGCCAGAGCTTCCACAGCCCAGCAGAACACACCAAGAAGCGGTTGGATCTCAAGGCATGAGCAGCGTAAAAGTGGCACCCTGGGATCTGGTGGATCCTCGCACGTAATATGACTGATCTTAAGCCTTTCATCTGCCTTCACAGAGCCGAGCTTGTGGATTTAAGGTAGTTTGCCCAGGACCAGACTTTGCTATGTTGGCCAAGGCAGTGCTTTCTCTTGGTCTGTGGCTGCAGTTTGCTGCGGGACAGGACACACCTGAGAGAGGTGAGTGCCTGAAAAGGTGAGGCGTTCCCCTACTGCTGTCCCCCCATTTAACACCTCCCGGTCCCTAGAGCTTCTCATAAAACCTTTTCAGAATAAAAGCTGATGTTATATGGCTGCTTTAGGTGTATAGTTATACTTGTACGTTACTTTGCTGGCACAGGGACAAAACAAACAAAAAACCTTTCTAAAATTGCCATATTAGAAAGAAATTTTATCTTGCTTGTTTCCAGCAGCGGAAACTGCTTCAGAAACTTGCAGAGTTTAGTGCGATCATATGGAAAAAGTCCTGACTTCTCGCTGTTACCTATGTACCGAGGCACATCGACTGAAAGAAGTAAAAACAGTGGTTCACACTATACCTGTCTTGTTCTCTTGCTAATCTCTGTAATTCAGTCACTGTATTTCCTCTTTAAAATGCTTTCTCTTGGACACTGTTCAGGGAAAATGGTTATGGGTCAATCTCGCGGAGCTGAGAGCGGGGAAAGGGACGCGCAGGAGACGAGCGTCTCATCTCTGGCTCCTGCACTGTCGTGCTGGGCAGAAGACGTAGCCCACATCGTGGTGGCTAAGCCGATGCAATTATTTTTGTTCTGCCTTGTGTTCGCAAGTAGAAAAAGGTTCTGTTGTTTGACTGCAGGGTTACTTCTGGCTGCGTCTGGTTTGCACTGCACCTGGGAAATGTAATCCGGCGTGAAAGGAGAAGTGAACCTCTCGTCTCTCTGGGCAGGAGGTCCTCAGACAGCAGCCCAGGCTGCCGGGGTCTGATCTTGCGTCTGGTACGCAGAGCAGACTGTGTCTATTGCTCGGATCCCCTTCCAGGGTGCTGGATTCTGTCCCTCAGTGAGACAGGCCAGTTCAGGAATGGTACTGCTGCCTCTGGCACTGTCGCAGTGCCCCACACAGGCAGCGGTTATTCCTATTGTCATGCGTTTCTGCTGCCATGGGAGTGTGTGGGGCAGTTCCCCAGCCCGGGCTAAAAACAATGTTGAGACCTTCAGAGTATGTGAAAAAGCAAGCTGTGGCTTTCCAGAAGGACTGCGCCTTGCTCCGGAGGCAAAGTTGTGGTGCGTGTTGTGTTGTTGATGCGCCAACTTTGGCTTGCGCGCTGCCAAGCACCCTTAGAGGAGAGGAACCTGCTGGTCGGCAAGGTGCCCGTTCCCCAGCAGCTTTGATGTGGGACCTCTTCGGCTCCTCCCAGCTGCTCCCTAAAGCAACCTTGAGCAAACAGCCAGTCTGGCCGGGCTCCTGGGCACGGGCTAGCTCTTGTCTGGAGCTGCTATGGTGGTGTGCCATGGTCACACAACGAGAGTAACTGTTTGAGAAGCAGGGATGCGTGTTCATAACTCTATTTCCTAGGGACTTGACTGAATGTGAATGATTGTGGCTTTATTCTCAGCTGCAGCGGACAAAGGGAGGAAGCTACTGGGTGGCCAGAGGTGCTTCTACGTGCTCAGGAACGATGAGCTTTTTCAGGGTGATGCACTATTGACTTGGTGCACCAAAGCACAAAGTCAAGGCAGAGCATCGCATGACCACTTCCACCACTTTCCTCTTTGGGTCCGAATTCAGATCTCTCTTGCATCACTGTAAAGTATGTCCATTTGATAGTCTGGGCTTTGATAAATGAAATTTAGGTTGTCATGACCTGGTTACTCTGGACTAGCGTTAGCAGAAAATGATGGGGATGTTGCCGTCCCCATGGGTGCAGCAAGTGAAAAATAAAGACGCAGCCCACCCATACGCACTTTGTAGAGGGCCCTGTGCTTACTGATCTCTGAAGCACAGCTCAGTACCTGGCGTAATTCCATGATTCCACGACCCTTGAGGCTCTAAATAAAAGAGCAGAGATAGCGAAACTCCTGAAAAGATCGTAAGAGATGGCAACCCAGCTTCCTTCCTGCCAGAGGAATTTGTCTGAAGGGCCATTTCTCAACCTACAGCCTGTAATCTGTGGCACGGACGAGCTGGAACCTGCACAGGCGGTTTGGGCTTTTAGTCACACAAGTGTATTTTGCTTGGTGGGGCTCAGCTCCTTATACAGGCCGGTGATGTAGCCCTCTCCCATGGCACGGGCCTCTCTCTGACGTGGTTTTAAGCGTAGAACACCTCCTGGCTGGCTTGGTGGGACACTTCTTTTTCTGGGACAGGCGGTGCCGTTCTCCTCCTGCCTCTGTCTGTGATCCCGAGGGGCCAGAGGGAAGCACGGACTGCCTTCTTCAGCCTCCAAACCTGGCTCCGCTCAGAGTAGAACTTTTTTTCTTCCTTGCAGGGCCAAACAGTGAGAAGGGAAGACAAACATGGAATTTTAAATGTAGTTAACCAAGAGAGGACGTGATCTTTTTTTTTGGCTGTTAAATCCTTTACGCCCTACAAGTTCCAAGTCCCATGTAAATCAGGCATGCGGCATGCGCTCAGGTCCCAGCTGAGTGCACAGGGAGCTCTTGAAGCGGACATCTCCTGTCAGCATCTCGGTGTTAGACAGGCAAGTCTGACCAGCTGTTTTTCTCCTGGGAAAGCCAAGCGTTTCAGTAGGCAGCACTGTGACTCCACGGGGACATTTTCCTCCCGTATCGATCCCTTCAAAACACTTCTTTGCATGACAAATCTGTGTCTACTGACCACTGACCAGCTGGAGGGTGACAACAGGGTCTGCTCTCTTGTTGTTCCCCGAAGGAGAAGCGGCTGCCTGAGCATTCACACCGCATTCAAGGAGTCCCACACACACCACCTGAGACTTTAACTGCTCAAATCAGAGTCCCTTCACAGCGGGTGACCCCCGTGAGCCCACAGGTGCCCCTTTTGACTCCTCACACGCACACACACGCACACACACACTTACTCTTGGGTGCGCTCCCTCCTTCTTCAGGCTCAACCTTTGGTTTCCCGCAGCAGTTGGATTTTATAAAAATAAAGAATTTAATCGCAAGGTACAGCAGCAGGGTCAGCCCGGGCTGGGTGCCTCCAGAGAGGGACGTCGAACAAAGACATCCCCGGGCAATGATACCCTTGCCATTGCCATCTATACACCCGTCCCTCTCACGCTGGTCGCGTTCTGTTCATGGGTCTTCCAGTCGCGTGATTTTTTCCCCCCAAATCAATGGTGATTTTTGCTCTAGGGTTTTCTAACACCTTCTCGGATCCCCTCTCTGTGTGCGGGCAGGCCGACCGTTGACTGCTCTTCTCTTGTTGATACGCAGTCTCTGCCGGGGGCTGTCGCCTCCTTATCTTCTGGTTTACGCTTCTTGTTCACCTGCGCTCACCCAGACTTAGGGAAAACACTACCAAAATGTCAGTGTGTTCTGGACATTTTCCTCTTCCTAAAAAAAATAAACGCAGCACTGTACCAACCACTAGGAAAATTCCTAAGGAAATTAACTCTATTGCGGCCCAAAGGCTTCAGCAAATCTGGCTACTCATGCCAAGTAAAGCCAGGCAAACAGCAGAAACCACACCGTATTATAACCCTAAGTAGTCTCTTGTAATTACAACTTACTTATTTAAGCTAAACAACTAGTCTCTCAACACCTAGACTTAAACAGAGCACAGGAACAGCCATGATAAGAGGTCTGCGGAGTTACTCCTCAGCTCCTCAGAAGCAAAGGCTGGCGGCCGAGGAGGCAGGGAGGTGCGGAGGGATGCCCCTTCCCTCACGATCCCACTGAAAGCAAGAAATCTTCATTTGGCATCTTGCCAGCCAGCCGATCTTCTTTTGCTGCAAAGCGAGGAAACTGCTTGAAAACAGCGGCTGCTTGCGTAACGCGGGGATTTACTGGTAACGAATCTGCTCAGCCCCACCTCTGGCATGGGTGGCATGTTTATATTGGATGAAGGACAAAGAGCAGGAAGAAAGATGAGGGAATTGAAAACCTCAACCTGAAGGGAAGGACGATGGAGTGTCCAGTCACTTTATAAGCATTGCCACACTCCTGATGTAGTGAGATCCTTTGTCTAGGTTTTTTTTTTATAGACCCCTCCTGCTGACAGAATCTGAATGGGAGGAATTTGTTTCCATCTTATGCAGGGCTGAGTGTTAAGTAGAGGTAACTGTGATGGTATTTGCCTGTACAAAGGATTAGCCTTCTGCTCCACCCACAGACAATCCCTTTAGCTCCAATATATAGGTACACCTGCCCACCAGTGTAACTGCTGCTTTTGTTAACCAGTTGTTAACCAGTTGTCGTTAACCAATGCTTCCTAGCCTCCAGGCAGAACGTTGTGGTGTCAAGCCGTAGCTCTTCCTGCAGAGCCTCCTAATTAACACAGCTATTTCCAGCAACGTATGATGGGTCAAACCAGTGTCTGAAGAACCTTAACATGACAGCCAGCTCTCTTGGTGCCCCAGAGCTGCAGGGCGCAGTCAAGAGTGCAATTTGACAGGGGCTTGGCTCTTGACTCTCCTTTGACGTTCTCTTCTGAGCAGGTGTTCCATGCTGGTTTTCACCCACGTGTTCCCCCATGCAGGTAGTTCTGGCGGTAGTGGGATTTTGCTTGCATCTTCCCCCTCGTGGTGAGTTCCCGATTCCCCTCCCAGAGTGCTGGTGCGCGTGACTCTGTTTACCACTCGTGAGCAATGTCCTTTGGCCATTGATCCCTGCCCTGCCGGGGTCAGAAGCTTTCACAGCTGTTTGTTGCAACATCCGGGAAAGGAGTGATGCTCCTCAAACTGGTGAGGAGCAGAGGGGAGAACCAATGATTGAACAACCTCGTCTAGTGGAAGGTGTCCCTGCCCATGGCAGGAGGGTTGGAACTAGGTGGTCTTTAAGGTCCCTTCCAACTCTAACCTTGCTATGATTTCCTCCTGGAAATCACGTTGCCAGGATGTCTTGCCATGGCTTGCCAGCCAAGTAAGTGGCTTGTGTCGCTTCCAGTGGAGGGGAAAGCACAGAGCCGTGGCTACGTGTGTTTGACTTGCTTCGTGCAGCCAGAAGCTCTAAACAAAGCCCTTGTTGCTCTGCCCTGCTGGAATGCCGTTAGGAGGTAGGGAGCTCTAGGAACCAGCGTAGGTCACAGGTCCAGCTCTACTGTGTGATGTGGTGATGAAATTGCATGTTGCTGTGTGCAAGCAGGAAAGCTTACTGGGCTTCACGTTTATTTTCTGCTCAGCTCTGAATGCCAAGCTGCTGGGTGTGTGTGTCTGCAACACAGGGCTGGGTTGTGCTGGGTCACGCGCAACTGGCTGTAATCCATGTAGACTGCAGGTCCCACTCCTGCCTCCTCCCAGCATCTCTCGCGTAGTCACCTCCAAGTAACTTTAATGTTTTCCATTTCTGAGGGCTCCGTCTGATTTCTCCTGTCGTTTCAGGAGATCTGGTACGCCTCTGCCCTCTCAGGCAGCACCTACTCTGGGAGAGTGGTTCCTGTGCTGCCTTGGTCCCTGTAGCAGCGCAGTGACTTGTTTATTTGCATGTTTACAGACCGCGTGTGTGAGCACTCTCATTTTCTTCCAGTGCACACCTATACTGTAACGCATGCAATACGTGTGGTCCTGACTCACACGTGTCACTTCTGTCCCCCGTCCTGTGGGCATTCCCAGCGCGCCTCACCCTTTCTCCGGTGTTCCTCCCCCTGACATTCCCGAGCACGCAGACATCAACGTTCCTGCCGTGGGACAGACCCGAGCTGCACAGGCAGGCATCTGAATGGTACCCAGCGAGGGAAATTAACAGCAGGGCAAAGACTGTCCAAATGAAGACTGGGCAAAGAGGATCGAGTCCCCTGTGGCTCAAGCCCGAACCACTTCTCCACCTTCTGTTTTCCACCGTGTGTTGTGCCCTGAATGGCTGTGCTCTTGCTGGTTCGTGATGTTTTCTGTGCTCAGGTCATTAAGTTTCACTGTAAGGACATGTGATCGACCCCGTGTACCCACACACTGGTTCCCTGCCCTGGTCCTTTCCCTCCTCTTGATTTTGCCATCTCCTATCTGCCTCTGGGCTTAGCAACCCCCTGCTCATCTCTGCCAGGCTCGTTGCTATCTCTGGGCCTGCCTTGACATGGCTTTCTGCAGGGGGAGACCTGTTTGCATGAGCTGTCTCCTTGGAGCAATTAATTTTGCAGGAGCCTTTCCATTCAGCTGTCTAATGCCTTGTGGTTTTGGCTCCCACACATGGCTCCAGCGCTCACCCACTGTGTGCCGCACCGAGTCCATCTGTGCTTCAGAGCCCAAATTGCTCGGCCACCCCCGGTTCCCGATCCCTTCTCTGATAGAGGAGCCCAAATGGGCTGGCAGGGATCTCTGGTCCAAGGCTTTTTCTCCCTTCTTGCACCTCAAAAGCTGTCAGAAAACAGGGTGGTGCTTAAAAGAATTCCAAATTCATTATTGATATTCCAGCTATTGTAAATCTCCCAAGCTCCAAGAACGGTAGAAGGAGGAGTCCCTTATGTGTTTGTGCTTCCCACAGAGCAGATTAATGGAAATGGTAAGAAAATGGGTCAAACGGAGTGGGACTCCAGGCCACACCTTGGTAAGCGTGTTCTTCCTGACATACTGCATTCTTCTGCACGTATGGGTCTGTGCAGCCCTTTCCCAGACATCTTGTCCCAGAGCCCCTTGGAGGTGCTGCTCCTAAGACTGTCTGGGAAAGGAGGTCGATATGTGTTCAGAAGAGCAAGAAAACATCAAATTAGCCTAGCTTTTAAAAAGTGATCTAGGGAGGAGTCCCTCCACTGCCGGCTATCCTGCCAACAGCGGTATAAATCAGGGAGCTTTCTGCCAGGCGTGTGTGGACCGTAGCCTTTGAACCGAGCGGCAGCCAGTTCTGAGAATCAGCCACCCCTCCTGGGAGAGCAGAGCCAGCAGTTTTTCTCATCCAGTTTCTTTATCATTTCTTTCTTTTCCAAACACAGCTCGTTTTTTTTCTTCCATTGTCATAAGATGGGATAAACCTGTAAGTTGTCTCAGGCCCGAAAGTTGCTTCTGACCTTTAGCAGTTGCTCTCGGTCTCGCGATCAGCAGTTTGCTCCTTTCTCTGGGGCTGCTGCGCGTTGGCCCAGAGCAGCAGCTCTGGATGGCAGAGGCTACTCCCTGGCACGGGGCATGGCTCAAGCTGGTGAGGAATGTTCCCAGCTCCTGGAACACGTCCACCTCCAGCTTGGAGCAGAAAGTGCTGAGGATCAGGCTGGTGTTGTGTAACAAGCGGTGTCAGTGCAAGCTGATGTGGCTCAGAGGCGGTTTTTTTTTTCCCTGCAGCAGTGAGAGCAGGATCCAGGACTTGCGGGTTGTACTTTTGGCTCTACCCTGGTTCCTGTGCCTGAGCTCCTGCCTCTTCCCACTGCCGTGCCTTTTCAGTCTATCTGGTAATAACACGTGCCCGGAAAGACTGTCGTGAGGTTTCGTAAGTGTGGAAGCATTAGGTGTGCTCCAGCAGCTCCCGCTGCCCCTGCAGTGTCAGGTCCAGGGCATCTCTTCTGCCCTGCCTGTTCCTGCTCTGTCCCAGCGCCCCGTCCTTGTGCAGGATTTAAGCCTGAGGAGGTGAGATTAGTGTCCTGGGAAATTACTTCCCTTCGCCGCTGCGATGACATTTTCTGCTTCCATGTGTTATGCATCTAGACTGAATTTGGACCAAAGGAGTATCAGGCATTCACCCTGCTCTCATTCCATGAGGAGCTGTATTTTCTCAGGAGTCAGGCACTAGGCTGAAGTCAGGCATATTTCATCCCAGTTTTTCAGTCTTTCGGCCCGCCTCTCCTCTCCCACGGCTGGCCTTTCGCCTCTGAGAGACACAGCGTCTCTTCTGGCCGCCCAAGTACCCCCTTGAACAGTAGGGATCCTGCATGTGAATGGAAAGGAAGAAAAAAGTAATTATTGTTCCTCTTCACTGTCTTTTTATCTTTGCAAACGTGTAAAATGCGACTTTAAAACAAGTTTGGCAACAAAGCCGGGAGAGCAGGGAGCCATTGCAGGCAGGGGGAGGTCCTCTCCCTGCTCCTGGAGAGCAGCTGGGTGAGGTGCATCTTCAGCCCTACCTCTGCTGAATGGTGGTTGGTCTAGGTGAGGTGTAGAACATGTAGAAGGAGTGAGCTCCAAAAGGCCGAGCTTGTCTGCAGCGTTGGCCTTTGCCAATGGCCAGAGGGCAAGCTGCACGCAGCAGGGCTGAGGTGCGCTGGCCCTGTTTGCCCGAAGTCTCCGTTGGCTGTCTCAGCCGACCAAAGTACGTGGGGTATGGCAGCTGCAACACTTGCGTGCTTGGATATTGTGCCATTGTTCGCAGCGACGGACCACGCACACCACCAGTGCTCAGGGCTGCTGCTGCTGTATCGCTGAGATGCTCCAACTGTTCCTTTGCACACCTCTTACCCTCTTGGCCAACATGAAACCCTGGGGGTTAGGTGGTGTGTTTGAAGCGTGCTGCTGAGAGGGCCCCATGGCTGCCCCCAGCAGGAGGCTGCTGTCCTGCAGTGCCTCCAAGAGCTCTTTCCAGCTCCATTGCAGTGCCTTGGCTTCTCTCCTTGCGGTGACCCTCTTGGGGATGGTCTAGATCAGGCTGAGCAGCTGTAACATCCCAAAGTGAGACTGAACCCAAAGAAAGCAGTGGGAGACAAATAGTCCAACACAAGTCACAATTCTGCTATTCAGCTGGGTCTCTACCCAGCAAAACTCACTGAATTCTGAGATTTCCCAGCAGATGCCTGTGCAGGGATGGGTTCACACCATTCCACTAATGTACTTCCCTCTCTCTTCCCCTGCTAGGTCCCCAACCATCTGTTTCCAATTCAGAGGGCGACCTCCTCTTCTTGTTGGACAGCTCTGGCAGCGTCTCCTACTATGAGTTTTCCAGAGTCAAGGAATTCATGTGGGACCTTGTGCGACCTTTCACCTTTGGCCCCAAAGATGTCCAGACCAGCATCATCCATATCAGCACCACACCCACCATGGAGTTCCCTTTTGACCGGTACCTGTCTAGTGGGACCCTGCAACAAGCCATCCGGGACACTCAACAGCTCATGGGTGACACCAACACAGGCAAAGCGCTCTCCTATGCCAAGGAGAAGCTCTTCAGTGATGAAGCTGGTGCCCGGCCAGATGTGCCCAAGGTACTGGTTTGGGTGACAGATGGTTTCTCCACCGATGACATCTCCGAACCCATGCAGCTCCTGAAGGACATGGGAGTAACAGTCTTCATTGTCAGCACTGGCCGGGGGAATTACCTGGAACTCTCTGCTGCCGCCAGCCAGCCGCCAGAGAAGCACCTGCACTTTGTGGATGTCGATGACCTACCCATCATCACAAAGGAGCTTCGAGATGCTATCCTAGGTACGGTGGGGCTGGGTTGTGGTCGCTGGGAGTTTGCAACGGGGCTGAATATGAGTTAGTGCCTGGCTCTGCCGGGCAGGTAGTGTGAGGTGCTTTGTCCACAGTGCTATAGATGCAAGTAAACCAAGGATTTTAGGAGGCCTGGGACAAATATCTTTATTACCCTTGGAAGGTCCCATGTCTGACCGGGACACGTTCCCTTCTGCAGACCCGCTAGTGAACGGTACTTGTGTTTGTAATGAGTTGTTCTGTTGTTAATGAAGGAAGGAGGCTCGGGCAGCGTATTGTCCGGGTTCCTTAAAAACCCACAGGATTTTGAAATGAATCATGCAGGTCGCAGACATCCGTACAATTCAAGCGTGGCATGGAAATGCTCCCACCTGCACAGGTTAATTGTTAACCAACGGCTTCCCAAGCAGGCAGTGCTTTAACTGCAGCAAGAGGCTGCTGACTGTGGGAGCGAGGTGCCTAAGCCCCTTGAATTTGATTTTCACATTCAGGGTGAGTTTTTCTTTCTAAAATGCTGTCTGGCTGTGTGCCGTCCGATGGAGGCGGAGGACACAAATGTGCTGAACGCACTGAATACGTGATATGGGACGTGTACGCCTGGGAAGGGTTTGGTCCTGTCACCTCCCTTAGACTCTTCTCTAGGGCAGATCAGACTTCCTACTTACACCACCATGCGCAGGCACAGCGGCTGGCGCACGCCGAGATCTCCGACTCCTGCCTACAAGGGGCTGGCCGTTGTTTCTTTCTCTTACAAAGAGCAATTAAGGATGGTGGTTGCTATCAGCATTAAGACTGTCGGAGAGGAATGTTTTTGTTCCATAAATCCCCTGTTGTAACGTGTTCTGCATCCGCCAGATCTACAGCCCGGCTTGGCTAGCGCAGCCCTTGGAAGAAAATCCCAGCCCTAACTTGTTAGGCTTAGCAGGCCAACTGCTACCTCTTTGTTGCTAGTGTGGTTGTGGCGGTTGCTGCGCAGAGAGCAGGAGCAGACAGCGGATTTTATTTTTCGGCAGTCCTGTTTTTGATAGCATCCAGGAAAGGGTCTGAGGAGACCCAAAGCCGTAGTCTGGGCCAGGAGACAGGCGTCTGGAAGCCAAGGGGAACATCTCACACTAATCTGCATGCTGCACTGAGCCACGCGTGTTCTTTTTGCAGCTCTTGAATGCCATCACGGTGGGAGTGCCTGTGATTGGAAAGCCTCAGCCTCCCAGATGCCTCTGCATTTGTTTGGAAAGCTGAGCGAGTTACTATGACCTTGCAGACTTTCCATTCATTTTCTGGAGGTTCTATCTCCGTTGGAAATCCTGTTTTAATTCTCCATTTGGCTCCTGATATGTTCCTTGGTTAGAGCTGGCTTTGGAGTGTCCAAGTAACCCTTTCCACAGAATCCTCTGCATGCAGCAAGTTCTTCCTATTTCCAACCACTGTCACTTAAGAAATCACATATCGGGACTATGTTCTCCTCCAATCACCCACCTCTCTCCTGTAGGAGTATGGGCAGTACCAGCAGTCCTTCTGCTGTACCAGAAGCTATGCAGACCCCCCAGATGTTTCATTTCAAGTGGCTGTTTCAGCTTCTAGTGCATCCTGAATCCAGATGGTAGAAAACAGCATCCCAAAATGAGAGGTCACCTGCATATCTTCGCAGCACAAGATTGCCTTGAAGATCATGACATCTGCAAAGGCAATAAATACTCTGCTCTGCCTGAGAGCAGTATTCTGTGCATCCACCAGGTCTACAAGTTACCAGTCTGGGATTTTAATGGAAGGTGAGATTCCCACGTGAATCCAGGGGCTGGTGCTTTAAGCAAAACACAAGACATTGGTAACATCACCTAAGTTAGCCTTAATAAAGCCACATATGTCCACTCTTCCCTGCCTGGAGGAGGCAGCCCTCATCACCACCCTTCCTGCTTCTGGCCCCTGGGATAGCAGGGACAGACAGGATCGTTGGCAGGCAGAAATTAGACCTTTCCACTTCTGGAATGGCCCAGACTGGTTTTGTTATCACTGCTGTCTTATCTTCATCTCTTGCTACTGGTTTTTAAAAGCCTTTTCCAGGTGCACAAAGAAGCTTTGTCAAGAGTTGCTCTCCTCCCTCCACCTCTTTGCCAGGAATGGGGTGTTTCATGTCTGCTCCGCAGATACTCCAACACAATGGTCCCTGGCGACCCAGTTGCTATTGTCTCAGGTGGGCTGAGAGCCCTCCATGAAAGAGTTCAATGTCCGCAGCTGTACCTCACTATACAGAGGTAGACACCCTTATGTGGGGGTTGCTCAGTTGTCTTTGCCTTCAGAAATTTGGTCAGAGATCTGAGCAGACAGAGTTGAGAGGTGTCCGTGCCCACGGTGGGGGCGGGCGGAACCAGATGATCTTCAAGGTCCCTTCCAACCTAACCCATTCTGTGACTCTGCGCAATAATATAACCAACTCTTCGGGCTGAGTTTGGAGTTCACAACAAGGGTTTTCAGTCCAAGACAGCCGCTACTTGAACAGGGAGATGAAGGAAAGGTGCCTTACTCTTCTGAACTACATTTCTGTCCTGCCACGGGCTCTGCTGAGGCCAAGGGATGCGACGTCTCCGCCGCAGTTCCCTTGTTGGGAAACCTGGCTGTGTCACAGAGCAGAGAAGATGGGCTGCTTCTGAGACATGGCAGATCTGAAACAGCTGCAGTAATGCTGCTCTGCAGAAGGGTGCAAGGCAGGGACCGTGGATGGCTGTGTGTGTTCACTCCTTCTCTTTTTCCTTGGCACGTGGCGCTGACACAACGATTCTCCAGACTGCAGCAGGCTGCTGTTCCCAGCCAGCCTGGCTATGGCCACAGCTGGCTCCTGGCAAATACCACTGCCTTTCCTAGGGTGAAGGAAAGGGGACTCTAGCTCGGGCTTCTTCCATTGTATCTCATATATTATGTACCCAATATATGGCATTTGGTGCTCTCCTTCTGGGGAAGGACCTTCGAATACTGTGAAACCGAGGCATTCCTTTGAGATGACATCAGGTTCTGTGCTAGCATCCACTTGCTCTCCACTCAGCCAGTTGAACTGACAACTGCTGACTTGTTTCATCCTTTGGCACCATCTTCTGAGCCAAGTTCTGCAGGAGCCCACCTGCCCAGCAGTTGCAAAACATCAGCCGCTTCCCATGCATGTTCAGGGCAACACACGTCTGATCTGAAACGAGGTCCTGGATAACTTCTGCTGCAGTGAAGGCTTTGAGTGTAGAGTCCTCTGACTTTCTCACTTAGCACTGAATATATGCAGGAGACCAGAGCGAGTGATCCCAGACCCTGAATGTCCACTCTGGTAATGAAGTGTGTTCCCCACTCGTAGAACCAGAACCCTTCTCCCATCCATATCAAAGTAGAGCCACAAAGCAGAAGTGATTTTTCTCCAGTCCTAGCTGAAGCTGCTGCAGAGAAGGATCATGTACCCAGGGCTAGAAGAGGTTCATCAGCTGTGTGGCTGCATTTCTTATACACATCATGAAAGTTGGAACATTCCTGCAAGTCTAACCTTGACCTCACCAGTGTTCGTGGGATGTCAGAAAACTTGTGATGGTGAAACGGTGTTTCAGGTCACCAAGAGGCAGGAGGTGGAAGGCAAATGTGTCACAAGCTGTCTCTGAGCGTTGCTAGGAAGGCACTGCCTGGGTCTGTGTCCCGGTTTCAGCCGGGATACAGTCAATTTTCTTTCTAGTGTGTTTCAGATGTAGTATGAAAGGAATGTCAATAATGCGTATTGTTCTATTTGTTGCCAGTTGATGTTTATAGTATTCAAGGACTCTTTTCAGCTTCCCATAGAAGCTGAGAAGGAGCACAGACAGAACGATGGACGGGCCAGTGGAATATTCCGTACCACAGGCGTCACGCTCAGTATAGAAAAGGGTGTTGGCCGGGAGGGCGGGAATCCACGATCACTGCTTGGGTCTGGCTGGGCAACCGACCCTCGGGTGCTGAGAGTGACTTATGTCTTGTATATTCTTTTACCATTATTATCGTTATTTTCCTTTTCTGATATTGTTCTGCTACACTGTCTGTATCTCAACCCACGAGTTTTTTTCCCTTTCCCCTCCTTTTCTCCCTCTTCTCCCTGCCCTTTGAGGGGGACCGGGGAGTGGGCGAGCGGCTGCCTGGTCCTCGCTGCTGGGTGGGGTTAAACCACGACAGCCTTATGCAAGAGATTAACTTGCTGCTTCCCCCTGGGAAGAAGGAGGTGCTGTGAAACATACCATGGGCATCTATTTTCTGGGGCTTTTTGCCCTCTTTATCTTTCAAGGCATCTGTAGTTTGGCAACAAAGGGCAGAGCTATTTGCTGTGGGCTCCTGCATCAAATGTTGCGCCCTGTCACTTTAATCTGCCCCATTTATTCACAGCGTCCCTGGGCCCTGCCTCCAAGCTCATTTATTTCCATTCCCTGAGCTTTTGGCAGGACTTTTGGCGCTGAGGCCTCTCCTCTGTTCCCTGTTGCTTTGTGGCTTGGCCAGTGGTAGTCGCGGGGCTCGCGGAAGGGTGCAGAGCCCCAGGTCCCACGGTGCTGCCTCCTCCGAGCTCCGGCCGGGTGGAGTGCCGCTGGCAGCATGTGGGGACGGGAGCGGGCAGGGCACGGAGAAGGGAAATGTTCCTGCCTGCCTGGGAGAGCCAAAGAACAGCTCAGAGGAAAAAATGAGGCTGCTGTATTTGGTACGGGGGAGTTGGCAGGGACTCGGAGCCGCTCGGAGGAGCAGAGCTGATCTTCTCCCCCTTAAAGGACAAGTTTGAGAGTGCAAGGCTACCCCCTGTTCTCTTGCAGGTCTGGGCAGACTTTTGTGCCTCCTTTTACCTCCGTGTAATGGGCCACCAGTGAGAGCTACTTACAGTGCTCTGAAGTATTTAAGCTTGAGCTGGAGGGTACTGTCATAAGGTTTCGGGATTAACTCTGCGCAGAGCAAATGCACTTCTTGAAGGCTCAGGGTGCTTTTAAAAATCCTTTTATTAAAAAACAGAGCATGTTTATGGCTTCGTATGCCACTTCCCTGGAACTAGAAACAAAGTCCTGTGGGTTTCTGTCCCTCTGGAAGACCAGAGAACTGTGGAATTCTGCCCGATGTGGGCTCAGGAGACCACACGTGTCAGAAGGGTCAAGTACCAGAGGAAGGTGGGGGAACTGCAGAGCATCCGAAGAGGTCTCGAACTCAAAGGTAGCCTGAGCCCTGAAGAGAAGCCTCTGTGGGGGGGTGGGAGAGAGGTGAAATAGCTCAAGAGTGGCTCTGAATGCCGAATGTCACAAAACAATGGAGCTCTGTGAAACACTGTGGGCAGTGACTTCAGTTGGGATGAATGCAGCCGGCTCAGCAAATGCTGGATGGTCCCCAGTTGCTGCCCCTTCTTCCCCGCCACCGGGTCCAGGCAGAGAGCAGGGAGCAATGTGTTTCTTCGCTCTCTGGGCGGCTCCGCACACATGACAAAACGCAGTGGTTTGGTTTCCCCGGTAGGTGATTTCCACCGGGAGCTCGGGACGAGCTCACCGCAGGAGTTTCGGAACCTGGATGCCCGAATTCTGTCTGCAGCTCTCTCACAGGCAGTGCCAGTGCTGCTTGCCATGTTGAATACGTGGTAACATCTTGCTGGGTGTGGGAAGCTGCCGGTTTGGGCAGGCACAGTCACTCCCACACATCTGTCGGGCAGTAGCGGCTGCCCAGAACTTGCTGGACCTCTCCAGATTAATTCTTGGTGGCAGAAGGCAGATTTGGGTGGGCAGGGACATGGTTCCTGCTGTGCCAGACCTCCTGTCACAGCAGATCATCAGCCCCGTTCGGCCTTAGCGCAGGGGACAAGGCAGAGAGAAGGGAAAGGGAAAGCTGGGGCTTTGCAGAGCAAGTTGGAGGCTTGTGGCAAGCTGGTTTGAGACTGGACACGCGTAGGAGGCAGGTTGCAGTAGTATTCTTGAGCTGAAACCTGTTGTGCGGACACGCATGAGCAATTGCTTTAGCCAAAATGCCACCTCATGGCACTTGGGACGTACGCATTTCCTTTGCGAGCTCTGCTCAGTGAAAGGGTCTTGTCCGAGAGGTCGGAGTGGTGTGAAAACTCAAAACTACGCTGCTTCAGTTGAAACATGTTTTACAGTTTTTTTGGCTTTATGTTTGTCTTCAAGGATTTGGCTTCACTGTGTTCCTGAACCTTTCAAAGAGGGGCTGGTTCGCTGAATTGCTATGAAGGGGCTTGGCTACCCCTACGTGACTTCAGCTGTTGTCCAGTGCTGCTGTAGGCTACGTCTCCCACCCAGAAGGACCTCTATTTCAGACGTGCCATGTTCTGCGGATTAATGTCAGTAGTGATTTCTTGCTACTGTTTCTCTTCCAGATGTTATCCAAGCAAATCGGCTCCATGCAGTAGATATCACCTCAAGCAGCTTCCGTCTGATGTGGCCCGAACTCCTCTCCCAAGAAACTGGCTACTACACCCTAGAGTATGCCCCAACAGATGATCTAGCAAGGAAGAGGACAAAGCAAGTGTCTGGGGCTCACACTAGCCTCACGCTAAGCAACCTTGCACCAGAAACTACTTACGAAGTGGCACTCATTCCTGAATCCAACGTCCACTACTTCCCTCCCCAGACAACAAGGGTTACTACACTGGCAGGTAAAACACGCTCAGTCATGACCAAGGGGAAAGTCTCCACCGTGCTGAGCCTCACAGGTACCAAGCAAACAGGAGAGACCCTTGGCCTGCATCCCACAGTCTCATGGTCTGATCGGAGGAGGCAGACGGTTGTGGTCAGGCCAGAACATAATGAGCTGCTTCATGCTGGCACTCAGCTGGCAGCTCTCCTTAGAGAGATGTTCTGGACTGCCCAGAACAGGGGATCAGGTCTGACGGTCATAAGATGCCCTTCTAGCCTTAAAAATCTCTATGAATCTGGAGGAAAGCAGAGCCCACTGCCCCGGGAGAAGAAGGCAGGAGCTGCAGCTTGCAAGTAGTTCACAGGGCTGAGGTGTAGAGCCCGCTCTGGGTAAAGCACAGGCTGCTGCACCCACTCACTAGCCCAGGACTGTGGTCCGGCAGAAGCAGTGCTGCCTCGTGTGGGTTACTGCCAAAGGGGAATTTTGACCTTCGTAGTTTGAGCTCTGGGAAGAAGGAGATTCCTGGCTCCTACCAGAGGCTGCAGGCGCAGGTAGAGGACAGTAATGCCTTTGAAGTGGGTGCATGCTGCTTCTCCAGACAGGTGGATCCACGGCTGGGGAAGGAGAGCGGGAGCACTCAGAGCACAAGCCAGCCCCTCTCTGCAGACTGGTTATTTGGGCCACAAGAATAACTCAGGTTTATGCTGGATAGCAACGTGCAAAAAAGCGGCACGCTGAAAATCTGAGCAGGGGGGACAAAGTCAGGATGAACTTGCATCCAGTATTAATTTTCTGCATGCAAGAACAGTTTTGGCTGAGTAGTTTTGCCCACTCTCTGCTGCACAGGTAGAGAAACCATTTTTTTAGGGCTGAGCTGGGTTGTGCTGACTGGGATGACTATTAACATCCACTCACTGGATGGATTTTCTTCCACCTCCTGGAAGCTAAATATGGTGCAGGTCAATTATTCTCCCCTGACGGCATTCGTATGCCTTGAATTCCATACTCATTCACATCTTTTCACATTGCTTTCAGAGGAAATAAGCCCAGCTCAGGTTCTCATCTCAGAGTCTGGGCCGCACAGCTTCCACGTTAGTTGGGCTCCGACACTGGACAGCGTGATGGCGTACCAGATCCTGTATGGACCACTCCCTGGGAACTCAGTGAAGCTGCTGGAGGTGGATGGCAAGCACAATAGCACTGTGGTGGAGAATCTGGCGCCAAATACAACCTATCTAGTGACAGTGACTGCCGTCTACAAATCGGGACAGGAGAAATCCCTGTCAGCTAAAGCATGCACTCAGGAAGGTGAGTGAGCAGTGCTCTGCTCATAGGAAACTATATGGGCACAAGAAATCTCTTGTTTCTTGGCACAGGTCGTCTGCTTCTGGGTGAAACCAGAGAACTCAGCCCAGTTACTGGGGAGGGAGGGAAGAAGGGGAAAGCTGCAGCTTCTGATGAACAGCACTTACATGCCATTAGGATGTAGCAGATGTATAAAGCACAGGACTAAAAGCAAATCAGACACACACAGTATGAGTGCTATTCCAGGGCGGGCACTGCCAAGCTGCTGGTGCCGGCACAAGGAGAACGGACCTGGAGATCCCTGAATCCCCCTAAAGAAGAAAGAAAACTGCCTTTCCCTCCTATCTCCTGGGTGTCTGTTCTTTAGTGTGATTTAGCATCAGAGGGGTGGAAATTTCACCAGCAGAAGCTTCTGCTCTGAAAAGGTACGTGTAAAGGTATTGCAGGAGGAAAACTCTAGCTCTTATTGGGACTTGGGAGTCAGGAGCTCAGAGAATGACAGCAGCGGAGGGTGCGGGAGGGGGCCAGCCAGTGCCTAACAGTGCCAACAAAAGTATTTTGTGCTGGTAGCAGGACAAAATTACGGACTAATTAGGCTGAGCTCCTCCAGCATGGAGATGTAGAGTGACGGGCTATTGCATCTCCACAGCAGAGAAAGACCAGGCTGGCTGGCAACCGCCTCGCAGCCATCCCCTCCGGAGGAACAAGGAGCTAGGCGGTAAGGACCACTCCATACCAATGGCCCACAGTAACATGAATCTTCTTTCTCTAGAGGGCTCCACAGTGAGGCACCTTCGCTTTGAAGACATGGGCCCCAACACCCTGAAAGCCTCCTGGGACTCCGCCGAGGGGAAAGTCCTTGGTTACAGAGTCAGATGCCGGCGGCAAACCGGCCCTTCATCTGTCATCAGTGTTTCGCCGCAGATCCACAGCGTGCTCCTCACAGACCTGGCTTCAGGCACCACTAACAAAGTGTGTGTGAAGCCCGTGTACAAGAACCAGCCAGGCAAAGGGCTATGCCGCGTGGTGCACATGCAGCCAGGTGAGCTGGGGCGCAAGGCGGAATCCTGGGGCACTTTAACCAAGGAAAAATGTCCTGAAGGGCACTGAGGTGCTGGAGATCCACCACAAAGCAGCCCTCATGGCTGAAATACTCTGTGCTCATCAGCTAGCTCGCCAGTAGGGCTTCATCACAGCTACCAGCCCAAAAGGTACTGTCTAAAGATGGGCTCTTTTCTCCATTTTTAAGAGCAATACTCCTCCTAGTGGCGTTGTGTTTGCAGGCAGGAGAAAGAGTGGAGCCAGTCCTGCAACTACTTTGGGTTATGAAGGGCGGGAGTACTGCTAAAAGCTGGCATGGGCATTGGAAGTGCTGTTTAAAAGTCATTTCAGCCCTTGGCTACCCTTCACTTTTCAATGTGGCAGGGACAAGCTAAGTATTAAACACAGCTACTAAGGCGCAACCCATCTGCTTTCCTCCTTCCACTACCCAGAAGCCACTTACTGTCACGAAACACGAAGGGATTCTTGGTAGGCTGAAGTGAAGGAAGAGCTAAAAACCAGCTGTGTGACAGTGCAGAAGCACAGCCTTTTCCCCAGCAAGAGGCTGGAGTGACAATGAAAACGACCACAGGGAGGAGATCTCTGATTCAAGTCAAATTTGGAGAACGGGTGGATAAAGCTGACGTTATACCTTTTTGTGTTCTTCCCAGCTACAGAGGCGCAAGGATATAAGCACAGAGAGAGAGCATGACAGACTCTGGAGTGAAGCGATTCCCGGCAGAGCAAGGAATCCTGCTTGGACAAAGACTTGGACATAAAGGAGGGATCAGGGGAGGAAACCGGAAAGCTCACAGATCATCTCCCAGCCTGCACTGTCCCTTGAGGTTTGCTGGTTGTCAAGCCCAAAGGCTGTCCTCAGCCAGGTTCTCCCAAAGCTTAAAGGTTTGGCTTGGCTGGATGGAACAACCAATCCGACTAATAGATCCCTAATCTGTACCCTCTTCTATATAAATATGCCCGACAAATAACAAACCGAAGGCAAAGTGATGAATCCTCACTATTGCTTGCTTACTGCCCGTTCTCTATTTATTAAATGTTGATACAGTTTTATTTTTGCAGCTTATGAGCATGTTCAAGACTCAGCTGTTTGCTGCCCTGGCCTTTCGTTCTGGGCACCTGCACTCAGAGAACGATCACGTGCGGCCAAATCCATTCCTGCTGGCAACAGCCATTGCAGCTGATACACTTGACAAAGAGCAGCTTTCCTCCAACTCATCCAGTGTACTCAACAGGTAGCTCAAATTAGGCATCCCAAAAGTATAGCATCTCAGGGATGGAAAGGAAAAGCATTAGGAGAAAAGAAGAATAAAATAACACAAAAATAGACAGTATGCAGAGGAGATCGGGTTAAAGCCATCAGGATTTCTGAGAAGAGGAAGCAAAGAGGTTGTTAACCCACTTGGCCTGTGGCCAGGACATGGAGACACTTTTAAGACATCCTGCCTTTTATAAAGTGCAAGGGCAGTTCAGTGTTCCCAGATGGTATCTGGTTTATGGGAGAGCTCGGTCGGTGAACTCTGAGAAACGTTAACGATAGGGCCACGCCGGGCCGGGGCTGGTGAGCGCTGTCAGAGTGCTCTAGCAGAAAAGTTTGCCCGCTGTCTGCCTGCTGAATTCTTGAGTCTCATAACACTCTCCCTCTGGCACTGGTGTTAAAGTTGTCCGCTGCAATGACATACAAATCCCAGCTGGACTTTGAAGGCTTCGGTTCCCCCCAGTCATCTGCTTTTCGATTTGGTATCAGTCTGAGAGAGCAGGCAACTCAAAAACGTGGGAACTGGCTTCCCCAGCAGGTTAGTCTAGAGCTCTCAGCCCTCAGCTGAGCTCAAGGAGCAGCAGCGAGTCAAGAAAAGCCAGACAGCAAGACCACCTAAAGCAGTTAGTTTTGTTTCTCATCTAAATACACACTTCCAAAGAGCAGTGCAGTACTGCCTGGACTGTGGCTTACCTGCAATCAGTTTCACCAAATTGGACATGAGTTCTGCTGTCAGAGACACTATATGGAGATTAATTGTTGTGTTCTGTGACTAATTATGGACAGTAAATCTCCAGCACTATCATTCCAGGCTCTATCCTCTGCACTCTGAAAACACCTAGCACATCTTTGGTATCTTGTCTTGGGCTTCTACCCAGCGCTAAGCGTGAGCTAGACTTAAAAATCAGGTTTTTAGGGGAGAAGAGTTCTTTCCCTTTGTCCCCAGGCTTGAATTTGCTGTCAGTAAGCTACTCCCTCAAAAGGGGAGCTGGAAAAAAAGACAGACAATTTTAATACCTAGTGATAAAGCCACTGAAGCAGCATGGTTCCAAAATTCAGGGCTTAGGGCTGTAAAGAAATGTATATACTTTTCTGGTAACAAACACCAGCATCAGTGGGAACACCTTCCATCAGTAATGCTTGCTCTATTTTAAGTTTATTGCTTATTTATCTTACATGTGGAACTACTTTTTAAAGCTGTGCTGTGTGTTGGAGAGCCCCCATGCAGTGTCGCTCCATCCTGCAAACCCTCCATTAGCTCTGCTTGTGGACTTCCTAAACCAGCTCCTTTCGGAGCCGAGAGGAATTTTGTCACTGACCTTGTCTCCTGAGAGCCGAATCCGTCACGTCTAGGTTTATGGAGCGTTTGTCCTGGGCTGTCTTCTTGTACAGGAGGAAGGGATAGGAGGGAGGCGTGTCATTCATTAACTCGATAAGAAGATTTCGAATGATTTGTGTTCTCCTTTGGAAAGTGCATTTGTGACTGATTAATCTTAATGGAGACTCTGTGCTGAGGGGAAGATAAAGCCTCTGGAATCTCTCATGCAATAAGATAATCTTGTTCATTCTTGCTGTAGGGAAGAAATTAATTTTCCACAACTGGCTGCATAGTTTACTAATACATTAACGTGTCATTCCCCCCAATTGTAATGCATCCTTTTGAAGGCAATTAAATATACAATACAAGAGCTATTGAATGATTATTTCGTTCTTGAAGGCAATAAGGGCAAATCTGTTAAGCGTAGCTTTTGTTCTACAGAGCGGTACGGGTTGAAAAGCTGGTATTTGTCTCAATTTTACATGACTGAAAAGTAAGCATTCCACCCATGACTTCATAGTCTGGTTTACATGGAACTTTACTCCCAACCCTCCCCAAAAAATGTCTCAGAAATATGTAAGTAGAAATATATCAATTTCAATAATGTCAATAACGTAACAGACATTAATGACTTTGCCACTGTATTCATCTTCCAAACTGTATGCATGGCACTACGGAATCACACAGCAGAGCCAATACTGGTTTTTATTACAAGCAATGAATCTGCTAGGTCACCAACAATTCAAAAAAAACCCCAAACAAACAAAACAAAAACCAGAGATGAGTCTGATAGAAAAATCAAGCATTCTGCAGGAACTTTTTGAGAGTCTTACTCAAGTGCGCATTTGGGAGGAAACAGGAACATTTGAAGAAAAAAAAACATCGGAAGGACTGCCCCTGGCCCGCTTCTGAATGCTGAAGATGATTCAGGCTGGGTTCTTGCTGTGGTTTAACCCCAGCCGGCAGGTAGGACGACACAGCCGCTTGTGAGGTTCTCCCCCTTCCCCCCAGAAGGGCAGGGAGAAGAGCGAGAAAAGGAAAGGAAAAAAAAAATCTCGTGGGTTGAGATAAAGACAGTTTAATAGAACAACAACAGAAAATGAAAATAACAATAATATTAATAATGATGACACAAGTCACTCTCACCGCCTGGTGAACTGGCACCTTCCCGGCAGTGATCGTGGATTTCCCCCCCACCTCCTAACCAACCCCCATTTCCACACTGAACATGATGTCTGTGGTACAGAATATTCCACTGGCCATTCCATTGTTCCGTCTGTGATCCTTCTTCTATGGGAAGCTGAAAAGAGTCCTTGGAAAGTATAAACATTGCCTAGCAACAACTAAAACAATATGTATTATTGACCTTCATCTCACAGCAGTCACTAGAAAGAAAATTAACTCTTTCCCAGCTGAAACCAGGACAGTTCTGCATCTTTCACCGTTTCAGGCTGCAGGATTTTATATAGAATCATAGACTCGTCTAGGTTGGAAGGGACCTTTAAGATCATTGAGCCCAACCGTTAACCCAGCACTGCCAAACCCACCCCTAAACCACGTCCCTCCGCACCACGTCTGCCCCTCCGTTAAATCCCTCCAGGGATGGCGACTCCACCCCTTCCCTGGGCAGCCTGTGCCAATGCGTGACAACCATTTGAGTGAAGAACTTTTTCCTAATATCCATCCTAAACCTCCCCTGGCGCAACTTGAGGCCGTTTCCTCTTGTCCCGTC
>VZSZ01002204.1:90461-129795 GCA_013398815.1 Ibidorhyncha struthersii
CCAACCGCCCAAGGACAAATGGAGCAACTTCGACCCCACGGGCCTGGAGCGGGCGGCCAAGGCGGCGCGGGAGCTGGACGCCTCCCGTGCGTGAGGGGCCGGGGCGGGGGTTCGCGGCCGTTGGTCGGTATCTCTCCTCCCGTCACCTTCCCGCCTTCGCCGGGCGTGTCCGCCCGCCGGCCCGCCGCCGCCTCGGGCTCTTAGAGCGCTCGCCCGGGGCCGCTGCTCCTCGCCGGGGGCACGGCGGCCTGTAGGGCCCCGAGGTCGGGCCTCCGGGTTCCTCTGAGCGGCTCCTCCGGGGCCTGGGAAGGGGGAGGAAAGTAGCGGAGCACCTTCCCAGCCGGGCGAAGCGGCCGGCTTCGGGTCAGGGGTGTGCTGAGGAGAACTCTGAGCATCTCCGGGCGGGAGGGTTGGGCATACGGCTTCGGAGCTGTGCGCTAGGCAGCCTCGGCTGGCGCCGGGCTGGGCTGAATAGAGTGAGCGTTCCCTTAATTGAGGGGAAAATCTTTGTGCTGTCAATAACCTTTTCCCACTGAATTTCAGGCCACGCGAAAGACGCTCTCAGTCTTGCCCAGATGCAAGAGCAGACCTTGCAGCTGGAACAGCAAACAAAACTTAAGGTATGTTGGAACTCCTAGTTTGTTGTACAGCCAGCCGGCCGCAGGCGACTGCTGGGTTTGGGGGGCGCGTAGGTCAGAGTCTCGTTTTCTGGCAATCTGCAGAGAGTGCTGAGTTTTTCTAGTTGCTGTTCAGCTTCAGTTGATCATAGTTATTTGCTTTTCTTAAAAAAAAAAATAAATTCTGGAAGGTGAAGTGCAGCTGATTTGGCCTGTTCTGAGGCATATTTTATAGTATTGTTTGCAACTAGCATGTCCGGGGTGGTTTTATATCTCCCTAGAATATCACCGTCATTTTGAAGGAATGACAAAGGGTTTCTGCAGGAAACCGTAAAGTATTTGGGTGGAGTACAGACTTGTGTTTGTTTTATAAAGGAATTTGTGGATTGTATGAGTGTTGGTTTGGTTTTGTGTTTTTTCTTTTTTTTTTTTAAATAGTGTTTACTCCTGAAATGGCTAATTATGGGACTTTGTACAATCGTATTTTATGATCATATTTTAGCTGTCTTGTGTCATTGGCCAGCTTTGCAGGGTGCTACTCTGATTACAGATGGATTTCTTGGAATATAATTGTCACTAGCGTTTCTCTATAGGATGATGTGTTGAGTTCATTTGGGATGATTATCTCTCTATCTTAATAGGAGTACGAAGCTGCCATAGAACAACTGAAGAATGAGCAGATACGGGTACAAGCAGAAGAGAGACGAAAAACACTCAGTGAAGAAACAAAACAGCATCAAGCAGTAAGGGAATGAGGGGGAAGCCAAGTGGTGGGAAACCTTGTTTGAGTCCTTTATGGAAAAGGTCACAATGTGTTAATTGCCCCTTTTGGGGGGCAGGGAAAAGAGGAACGGGGGCAGCCGTAGATTTGAGGCACTTCACGGACTGAGCCCATCTTCTATCCTGCCTTTGTAATGTTGAGCTTGATTTGTAGTTACATGCAGCTTTGTTGTCTTGAACTCTTGATACCAAATTCTTGAACATCCAAAGGGACCGTTAGTAGCAGTTACTCATGTTGTGCGCTCTTTGAAATTTTCCTGAAGGAACTTTCAGGGAAGTGCCATTGAACGTGCTGAGATTTGCTTGTTTGTGTCTAATAACTGATAGCATTAAAAGTGTTGAAGGCTACCGGCTTATCAAGTATATGTGTTAGCCTGGACAATGAAATGTCTCTTAAGTTATTTGGATTTCAGTCTTTAGTAGCCTGCAACTCTATTTTTTCCAAGTTTGATCTTTTAGACAGGAAAAAATACCTTAAGAGGAGAAGTGATGCAAATCTGAGAGTTACCACAGGCTGTGTTGTGAGCAAAGTTGGCGCTTCCTGGTATGTTTTAGCTTGAGTTACTGAAGTGGCAATGATACTGAAACTGGGGAGATGTAAGATAGCTTTTCTGCTAATAGCTCACATATGGTGACTTTTTACTTTGACAGCACAGGAAATTAGGGGATTGCTCAGTTTGAATTGATTGTGTAGCTTGGGAAGGTAGCTAAAACTGCTTATTTGGCACAGGTTGCTTTTTATCCCATCAGGATTTGGACTTTGAACGGGGCTGGCTCAGGAAGCAGACTTCACAGTCGTCTGCTCTGTTCACGAGCTAGCTCTCGAACTCTTGCAGTTCACGGGGCATCATTTGAAGTCAAAGCAAACTTGATCATGATTTACTTCTGAAGTGCCACGCTTTACAGCTGTTGAGGCGGTACGTGCAAGTGGTTCTGCCTTTGGTGTATTTGGAATACAGAATAGTGTCATCCCTTGCACAGAGTCCTCCTTGCTGATGGATATGGGCCCTCAGACCACTTTCAGTTGAGTGTAGATGACATGAGTTTATTTCCCAGTTGTTGTGTAAAATCGAAGGGAAATTAATGAGGAACAAGAAAATCAATCAGAAGCAGAGCTCACCTGACAGGCAGCATATCTTGACAGTTCTATTGCTTGCAATCGCCGGTCCAGGTGTAATGTGTTTTAGAATGTGAAAAACATGCTTTTCCCAGTAAAGCAAGTCTCCTTTTCTGGGCCAAAAACCCACTTGTTCTTTGTTTTCATATCAGTGATACCTTAAAATGAAGTCAGGCTATATAGATTTCTCAGTATAGAGGAGTTTTTGGTGCTGGCTGAGGATGTTTTACCCCAAACTTTGCCCTGTTTGTATTCATACCCAGGATTGTATTTTTGTTTGTGTGGATTTTTTGTTTTGTTTTTTTCCCCACTCTGCATGTTCCAAACCTCATAGCCCTCAGGACTAGGGTCTCTCTTAAATGTCTGATTTTTATATTATAAATATTCTCTTTTGAAGCGAGCCCAATACCAGGACAAATTGGCAAGGCAGCGCTATGATGAACAGATGCGACAGCAGGTATGATCGCTTCCTCCTCTAACCCAGCTGGGAACTTCATAGTAGCTTGCTTAAGTCGAAGTGGTGAAGTGGAACTGTGCCCTGTCCCGCTGGCCAGGTGGCTGATGGTAGGCACAGTTGCTTTCATCTGTATTATTTGCTTGGCATCAACAGTGCTGGCCAGGCAAAACAAAGGTCAGGAATTAGGACAAAGTGCTAGGAGCGGGGGATTAAGAGTATGAGTCTGGGAGATGGGGAGAGGAAGAATGCGCTTCAGCCTAAGCACTAGCTTCTTGAAAACATTTGTAGTGCTTAAGCTTGCACAAATACCCACTTGACCAAGTTCGTACAACTTTAATGCATCTTCTGCTGTCACTCTGCCTGCAGCAACTCGCTAATGAAGAGAATCTGAGGAAGCAGGAAGAATCTGTACAGAAGCAGGAAGCCATGAGGCGTGGTAAGCTAGTAATTTTTCTTTAGCTAGTGACAGAGTGGGTGGGCAGATGAGTTCTCTGTCCTGATTTCTGACTCCTTGTCCATATATTGGTTGATGCACCATTAGTCGTGTTAATGTCATATTGGCAAGTAACGGGTAAATCCCAGTAGTACTAGAACTGCCAGTTGCTTCCAACATTAGTTTTAGAAGTGGCTGCACTCCTAAAGGTCTGTGATACTCGGATTTCCCGGTGAACTATCAGCATCTCCTGATATAGCAGCTGAAATTCAGATTTTTATACTGGGACAGTCTAGAACCAGTTTTGAGGAGGGAAGAGAAACAAAATAGTTCCTGGGAGTTACGATTGAATCTGTGTCACCTAGTTGCTGATCGCTATTTCCTGTAGAAAATAAAAGTCAAGTAATGATGTTTTCGTCTGAAACTTGCTTTGTTTCTTTTCGTTGTTGTGGAATGGCCAGAATCACTGAGTTTGCAGAATTCCAGTGGGACTCCACTAGGGCACAAGTCTTTGAAATGTAAGGCAATTTGTGTATGCCCCAGTGGGGTGGAAGGCTGGATTGCTCCGTAGGCAGATGTGGACTGCAGCCTTGTCTGCTCCTTGCTGCCATCTAGTGTACTCTGTGTTTGTCGGTGTCTTTGAGGGAGGTATTGGAGTGATGAAATAACAAAGCTCAATGGTGAAACCCTGCAGGAGAGGGTGATTTTACTCTTGTAGTATCCACCTACTCATTGGCATCAAGATATGTATGTCAGATCAGCCTGTCCAGCATTCGGGTACCAAGGTGGGTATCGGGTATCAAGTAGCTGGGTGGTCCAGTCAGCATTTTTTGCAGTGACACTGAAGATAGAGGATGCTGGCTGTGAAGTCCTCATCTCATCTCCGGGGTTGTTCTTAAGTTTCTCATTCATCCTCCGTTCATATCAATATTAATGTGTCTGTCGCAATTCTGTGTGTCTGAAGTAACAGGGCTTCCTAAACCCTGTTGGGCACAGCATTTTGCAGGCGACTCAGTTTTGCTTCTCTTCCTTACAAGCAGGGTATGTCACACTGGGTGTAGTTACTTGCCCAGGGCTGTCCTGCGTTGTCTGTAGTGTGTCACCCTGCCTCTCTGAGATGATGTTGATGAGCAGCAGCAGCGCCTAGCGCTGTTGTTTTTCCCTCTGTTGCTTTATTGCTTATTGTCTAGCTCGTCTCTGACTAAAATTTGCCCTGAGCAATTTTTCTGGTAATGAACTTCCAGAACTGAGGGATGATTATTGTCTTGCAGTGTGCCGTCTGGAGAAGGCCACCTATTTGGTGTGTGATCCCTCTGAGCACAGAGGGAAAATTCCTTGGCTGTCTTCTGTAATATTGTACTGGCTGGCTGCGTTTTGGGGGAGGGTGGAAGGGAATTAAGATCTTGAAGTCTGCTGCTATGGGTCCACACACAGCTGTTGTGAAGCCAGGATGAAGCGATGCATCTCTTTTACCTGCCTGTTACCTGGGATTAAGCCAGCCCAAAAGATTTTTGTCCTTTCTTTTTTTTTTTTTTTTTTTTTTTTTCCAGCTACTGTAGAGCGAGAGATGGAGCTGCGGCATAAGAATGAAATGCTGCGTGTCGAGGCAGAAGCAAGAGCCCGTGCCAAGGCTGAGCGGGAGAATGCAGACATCATTCGGGAGCAGATCCGCTTAAAAGCTGCTGAACACCGCCAAACAGTGCTAGAGTCCCTCAAGTATGTGCACGCCAGGAGAAGGGCATAGGTTGCCTTGGGTGCTTTTGCAGATTTCTCCCATCGCATAGGAAACTTTGCTGTTCATCCCTCTAAGCTCTGAGGGATATCAAAAGTTAGTTTGTACACTCTTGTACTCTAAACAATAGGAATTATATTAGAGAACCTTCTCTTTCCTTTGTCTGGCTATGTTGTCATCTGAATGTGAACCAAAGAGACTATTTATATAGTTGTGAATTTTACATGGTTTTTCTAACAGATTACTTCAAGGCTTATTTGCTAAGACAGACTCATTTACTCTGAAAACTCTGAGTTCTTTCAGTTTCTGAACATATGCTGTAAAGGTATAAAGCAGTCTGTCTCCAAAGGGGTAGGCATTTGGGTTTGTAATTTGTTAATTTAGATCCTTTGAGATTATGATTAAAAAAAGCTTTAGAATGAAATATCTTTTATTACAGTTCAGCACCAATAACGTATTAAAGAAAGAAATTGATATCATCTTAATGCCAAATGCTTTTCTGGATTTAATCCCAGATCAGGTGTAGACATCAGATTGTAAATGTATTTGCCATGCTTGTTCATGTTTCAGTTCCCAGGTGAGCCCTCAATTAGCTTTGATTGGTTCTGAAGAGGATCATTATAGAGTATTAAGTTGTCTTGTAAATTGTTTTAATTCACTCTTTGAAATCCCTTTCTCTTCTCCTGCTTGCCTTGCTGTTTGCTTACCATAGGACAGCTGGGATGCTTTTCGGGGAAGGATTCCGTGCCTTTGTAACAGACTGGGATAAAGTTACGGCCACGGTAAGGTTGTGACATGTATCAAAAGTCTGTCTGTAAATGTGTGTTAAACTAACTCCTTTCTCTGATATGTTTACAAACTGTAAAGCATAACAGGAATTTGCTGCTCACTCAGTGCTCTCTGCAGTGCTCATTTAAGGAGATACTGTGCTTCAGATTTTTATTCAAAGTAATTCTCATCTTCTCTATACATAACTTGTTTCTCATTGATCACCTAAGAGTTCTGGCTTTGATTTGATCAGCAGCATGTAATTGTTTTGTCTTTGGAGGCACCATCACCTTCACAAATGTGTTGCCTGAAAGTTTGCCAGCTATTACAAGTAATAGATGCAGATTCTGTGAAAAAAAGCAGATGAGTTTTTCACAGATTGGGTTTTTTTTTCCCCCCATATTGTTCTAGAATTTGCTGTCTCTTGTGTATATGGGGGAGTAAGGGGGTTATCTCATAGCCAGTTAGAGATAACTGCAGATTTTTTTATTTGAGGTCTTGAATGCAGTTTTTGTTTGACTAGGCTCTGAGCTGACAAGTTTTCATTCAGCTTTTTAACAATTGATGTTCATTGTACTTCCATGATGCATGAACATCTATAAATGTTTATAGGTAAACAGAGTATTATGAAGTGTTTAGTGCTGCTGTTACAGGACTTCTTTGCTAGTGGTGGGGTTTGGGAACAAAGATTAATCCCTGTTTTCCCCCACCTGCAATGTTTCTTGTATGTTTGCAGTTAAACTACAAACTGGAGATGTCTTTTTCGATATGTTAGGCAAAGTACGTTGGAGATGTGTAATAGTCGATCTGATGCACTCAAAAGGGGGTTGTTCCCTCTAAACCCATGGTCTCAAAGTTTTGATTGCGTACCCCGTATAGTAGAAGAATTTCTGAGAACACTTCCCTGGAAAATAGTAAGAGATGCATCATGAAAGTTTAGTTTATTTTGTTTTTAAATTGTAATATTAAGGTACATGATTTCCAGGCCACAGAGGAATTCTTCAGTATTCCCTTTTGCACGCATTCTGTCTCTGAGCTGCAATTTCTTCCCACTGAGTTAGCTGCCAAGAACTTGCCTGCTGCTCTCATCGCAGGGGGATAGCAGGCTGTCAGCTCTCCGTGATCAGGGAGTCTGAGAGTACCATTTGCATCTATAAAGAAGCGCTCCTAGTCTCTGGAACTTTGCAGGACACGATCTAAAACTCGCTTTGCTGCTTATCTCACAACTTTATATCTAATTTTGATGTAGCCTAGAGACCACTTAGAGAACTGTTATGTGTGCTCAGTAAGTCGATTAAAAGCTGGACCAACATCTTTTCACAGGACAAAAGAGCATGCCAGTGGCTTCTTCTGGGCATAAAGTTGTTTCTCAGTGTACTACTTACAACAAAACTTTACAGTAAAAATATATTTTTAGTAGCATGGCTTGTTAAAAGGGACGTTTTGCTTTAAGTCAGTCACCACCATCTGCTCCACCCTCTGGTTTTAAACAGAGGCTGATACAAAAGACACTTTGCTTCAGTGCACTGGGGAGAACAAGACATGCTTTTAGGGGATTCTTTTGTAATCCGTAGGCTGTACCTGGAATGCCTGCAGGATTCGGAGCCTTTTGCAGATTAGTGCTTGGTGCTTTTAGCTGCATATTCTTTTGACCCAGATACCAGTTTCCTGCATTATGGTCATTTTTGCTTCTGACAAGCTCTTGTCTTGTGAATTTGGGACATTTAGCTTAAAAAAAAAAAAAGTGTATTTTTGGAAAGGCGGTAACACAGCTGGAACTCATATTTTCTGTTGCTTTGAAAAATGACTACAAGGTAAGAATTAGCCAGTTATTTTAGGGTTCCTCTAAATTAGCCGTGGATTTTCAGCTTTTCCTGCCTACTGTAAGGGCTGCACTTTTCCTACCTCTTCCCATCCATGCAATCCCAAAGGTTCTGCTCAAAGCTTTTGGGGTTTGTTATATATTTTTTTTATTTTTTTTTTTTTAGTGGAACTAACTTTGCTTATCAGTCAGAGATTCATTGCTTTGCTAGATGCTTCATGATAAACAGGCATTGTAATCAGACTGATTTGTGGAGTTGGCTTAGTAATTGGGTTCTTCTGTGAATGTGAGTCAAGTAATTTTCCTCTTTTCATACATAGCTGTCAGTCTTAAAGCTGTATCTCTTTGTATCTTGTAACGTAAGAGTCAGTGAAGTAAGAAAGTCCGAAATACTTATCTCTGCCTGCATGGATCTGATTTATCAGCCTGTAACTTTGCTTAGTACTGGATGTTGCTAAAGCAGTTGGTGCAAAGAATGCATGAGGTCATCTGTCACGGCACCTTGTTTTTGGAGGGATGCTGCTGAAAAGGTGGTCTCTCTCTTGTGTTCTAAAGTCCCTCTAAACTGAGATGAGTCCAGTGTGGCAGCCGTCTTATTCTTTGCATCTTAGAACTTGCAGTTCTGAACCCGTCATGTTACCGTCCAAAGCAAAGGTGATGTCACACAGTTAAGCAGAGAGAAACTGAACAGATGGTGTCTCATGGTTTATTGAACAATGCCATCCTTCCATCCTTGTTGTCCTTGAGGCTTTTGACCTTGTTCTGTGCTTGTAGCAAAAGTCTGCTTGCTTTAAAAGCAATTGCTGCTCTTTTGTCTATCTGGGCTTGCTCGGATATGAATTATTGGCATCTAGCTGCAAGCTGAACACTGATTACTTGCACTCAGAACTGTGTGGAACAGTTGGCCTCTTCCCAAACACCTCTCAGTTTAAAAGTAATGCCCCTTGTTCCCTTCTGTTTTCAGGTGAATAGGACTTCTGGTAAATCAGCTGACTTTTTTGCATATGTGCAAACGTATGGAACTGGAGGCTTATGTTTGCACCACAAGTAAAGCTTTATAAAAGTTACCAATGCTATCAGTCTCTGAGAATTAAGGAAACAATCCTATACATGCTAAAGATTTCTGTAAAGTCTTGCTTCCAAATCCGGTCCTGAAATATTATTCTTAGCAACCTCCTGGAGTGTCTTTAGCATTGTCAGCACAGCTTCTTGTTATTCTGACAGCTAGCTATGGTGGAAAGAGCTGCCTGCAGGGCTCTTGGTTTAATATGAGCCAACGTAGTGCTGAACCGAGCAGCAACTGTAAACCAGAGAGAAGTCTGGAGTCTTTCTGCTTCACTGGCAAATTGATGGGAATGTCTCGTGTTCTGCACTTTCTGAAAGAACGGTCTCTAATGCAGCAATGGTAATTCCCATGGTGGTTTTTGGCTTTGAAACTCCTCTTGAGTACCTGTTTTCCTGTTGTGTTGAGTCTGGCATGACTGTTCACTTTCAGCAGGTGTGTCCTGGCTAGTCCTTTTTTGTTCCCTATTGTGGACTGCCTTGGTGGCAGTCACAGTTCAGATTTTTGTCTTGGCGTCTTTAATTCAGTATACATTTTCTTAGCCAGTGAGGGGTAGTCTGGCAGACAGCACTTGGCTGATGTGGCTTTGTTCTTAACTGTCTGCACAGAATGCCTGAGAAAAGAAACCAAACCACACCACTTTCCCAGTGTTTTGTTCATAACACTGTAAGCTAAAGCTTCAGTGTTGTGGGAGATACTGTTTTCTCATAGGATGTTTATACCTCTGCTTTGTACCAAAGCTTGATGGCTATTTGTCTTAATACATATTCTGCTTAGATAAAGGTCTGAAAAGCCACACGCATCTAAAGCAGAGAGTACATACTTCTGGGTACGTGACTGTATGCGTTACGTGTGCTTCCTCTGCCTTTCACACCACGAGACGGGAGAGCACTAAATGCCCTGCGAATAGGGAGCATGAGAGCTTGACTGTCTGAACAGGGGTAAAACATCCTACCAGAAATAAACCCCTACTGGTCAGCATTTGTCCTGAATCTTAATTCCCCACCACAGGGTGTGCTACACACAATAGTGTTGCCTTGCCAAGTGTCTGTCTTAATCCTTCCCCCTTTTCTTTGCAGGTGGCAGGCCTAACCCTGTTGGCAGTGGGTGTTTACTCTGCCAAGAATGCTACAGCAGTAGCAGGGCGATACATAGAAGCACGTTTGGGTAAACCTTCCCTGGTGAGAGAAACCTCACGTATTACTGTGCTGGAGGCACTGAAGCATCCTATCAAGGTAAATTTTAGTGTTGTTTTTGTGTTGCGCTCAGCCATGAGGATGCAGAACTCCTTTTGCAGCTCTTGTGTCAGGCAGGGAGCCATCCGTGGGTCTGTGAATAAATGTACTATTAAGAGATAGCACAGGTGGGCTGAGCTCATTGCCATCTTATATGACTTTTTTTGTCCATGTGAGTTGTCAAAACTGTGGTTAATTTCTACATGTCAGTAATTGAATTTGTCTGCTCTAGGTTGGTAAGCGTCTCACCAGCAAGGCTCAGGATGCCCTTGAAGGAGTTGTTCTCAGTGTGAGTACTCTATTTTGCTCTCTTGGTCTGGGAAGGATGACTTTAAAATCTGAAAGGAAAGGCTGTTTCCTTACACTCACTTCAAAAGCTGTAATTCCAGTAATCCTGGAGACGTAGCACCCTTGCGGCACTGAGGCTGTAAATAAGCTCCTGTGTTCAGTGTGACATGCATTGAGCACTCTAAACTTTTTTCCTCTGTGCAAAGCAGTTGGAAGTCTTAGTTCAGTCCCTGCCCTGCTGCACTTTTTCTCTGTAGTCAGCATGTTAATATACAGAGTTCCACTCGTCTCATCTAATCTGTTAAAGATTACTGAACCTAGATCTGCTTGTAGGCCAAAAAGCTGAAGAATTATATGCATTTGCCCATCTTGTGAACGGTCCTAACTTGCTAATTGGGATTGCTTCTGTGTATTTGCTTCTGAGTTTGATTCCTGGATGTCAGGCAAATTTAAGTGCTTCTTGAGGCTGCTGAGAGAAAATACTCCTACAGGAATAGCTTTCTCCCAGTATCTCTACAAATGCAGTAGTAAGTATGAACTTGAATGTTTATGATTTCTATGAAAGAATTAGTACTGCAAAGAGTTGCTTATGTTTTTGACGTATCCCTCCCAGGGCATCCAGTAGGAAGTGCACATTTAGCTGTTACCAGTTGTTGTAGTAGTTGCTGCACTGCTTCCTGCGCTGCTGCTTTTTCTTACAGAAGAATTGTAGCCAAGAGGACGGAACTTTAAATTGAGTAAATCGTGGCAGAGAAGCAGAAATGACTCTGGTCTGAAGCAATAAGCAGATGAAGTTAAAGCTTAAAAGGTTGAGGCTGAGGAGTGCTGCCTACTTGCTGGTAGTGATCTGTGAAGATGGCAGATGCAAGTCTCTTGGTACTTTCTGTTCCTTAAGTTTAACCCTTTTCTTGCAGCCACAGTTAGAAGCACGTGTGAGAGACATTGCCATAGCAACAAGAAATACAAAAAAGAACAAAAGCCTATACAGGAATATTCTTATGTACGGTCCCCCTGGCACTGGAAAGACGCTCTTTGCCAAGGTAAAACCCTGCCAAGATTCTGACAACCTGCATGTTGCAGGGTGCTCTGAAAACTTCAGGGTCTAAGGACCCTCTCTAGTCTGAAATGTATTGCTGTAGCATTGCATAAACTTTGTGTTCTTATGTCTCTGGGAAGGGAGGAAAGGGCATCCAGCCTGCTTCAACTCTAGTAGAGTCATGTGGATTCTAGTGCTAAGTGTAGGCAGAAGACCCCTTCCATCTGGAAAAGGCACTTGGCAGCTATGACTTGTGAAATAGCAACACCAGCCTGCTGTCTCGTTTCCACCTCTGTTAATTTTATGCACTTGTCTAAATAGGATCTGCTGTCACGTACTAATCCCAGAGCAGAGAAGAGATAGGTATGGCTTTACTGTGCATATGCACTACCAGGATGGTTTTTGCATGGATTTGATTTTTAACTTGCTCTTCAGTGCTTGTTTGCTAGATGTGAGGTTTCATATAGTTGTTTAACGGTGGCAGATTTGATGTGCTGATGCAAATTGAATTATTTTTCTCTATTAATACATTGAACCCCTATTCCAATAGTTTTTTGCTGCCTGTTCTGACAGTATGCCACCTAGTTTGGATTTCTAAAGCCAGTAGAGAGGGACAGGTCTAGGACACGGCAACAGCAGCATAAGTAGAAGAAGGGAGAAGTGTAAGAGCTGAGAGGAGTGATTGGCAGTGGAGGAAGAATTGTATTAAACAGTCCAGAAGTTATATCTTAATGCTTTTCCCCAGTAGCATAGGAACTCCAAAGGGATGTGGTGGTAGCTGTGAAAGATTGGAGCGGGTCAGAAGGAAAATGGAGGTAAGGGTGAGGAAAGGGCTGAACACATCAGACCTGTAGGATCTAGAGAGGAGAGTGTACTGTGCATGCTGGGAAGCTGTTTCCTGAGCTGTGACTGTTGCACTTGGGTTAATGTCAGTGACAATACAGATGGCTATTATTGCTGTTCCAAAGAAGCAACGTGTCATAGTGTGGTGGCCTTGTCTGAGTCCTGCAGGGCAAAGACATGTATGGCTCTCTGGTGGTAAGTAGTAATACCGTATGACAGGATTCTTGAAGGCACAAGTGTGTTCTTGTAAACACACTTAGGTGCAACTGTCAAAGTTTCCAGCCTTGGACTGATACAAAACACTAAACATTAGTAGCAGGAACTGGGTGGTTTTAATGAGCAGAAGAAAGCTTTTTTCCAGCCTCTTGCTGCATGGCAGATAATTGGTTGGATTCAGCTAAGCACGTTTCGCTGGGGCTGTTCCTGATCTATTTGGGTTGACTTGTTCATCTCAACCTTCAGATGACTTTCCTTTACTCAGCAGAACTAGATGGCCAGGTCTGGGTCAGCTAACGGTATGTTAGCTCAGCCTGCTGTCTGTCACCATGGCAGGGCTCAGTTGGTGGCTGCTTTGTGAAATGGAGGGGAGAGAGGGATCTTCCCATTTATTGGCTTCGAATCCTGATGAAGTCTCTTCTTTCAGACGCAGGCGTTTGTGGGCTAATTCACCACTGAGGTGTTGCAGTGAGATGGAGAGCAGTTTTAAGCTGGGAGCTTAATTGCAGTATTACATAGCTCGTGGTAGACCTGGTTGGGCTGAAGTAGAGGGAGGCTTTGCCAAGGCTAGAATTCTGCCCTGCAGCAACACGACAGCCTAAGCAAACTTTGATCGGTGCAAGCCAGAGGCTCTTCTGGTGTGCTTGGTTAATGTTGGCTACATCCTGTCAAACTTGCTTGAAGGGTAGACTTGCATTTTCTGTCCTAGCAAAAAATCATAGAAGACTTTTTTAACCTGCAGGCTTAAGGGAGATATTTCCAGCTTGTCCCAGGAGCTTCATCAAAACCCTTCATTTAGTAGCCACCAGGCCAATGAGTTGTGGCAGGCTTTAAAACACAAAGGGAAAATTGTGTTATTTTGTCTGAGTACTCACTGGGTTCACTGACCATTTAATTTCAGGCTTTTATGTTTTTTAAAAATGAATAAAATTGAGTTGTATTAGTTAAGCATCTAGTAGAGAATAGAATCCTTTCTGCTGCACAGAGCAAGTTATAAACAGGACCATGAAGAAAGCAGTGGAAGAAATAGACCTTCACCTTTAACTTGTGTATTGTTTAAGTGCTCTCAGCAGTGCCTTCTAGCATTAAAATTCTGTGCATTGCGTAAGACTGATCTTCCATCTTTCATTCCCTTTCAGAGCAATGCCAAAAGCCGCCCCTAAGTGACTAAAGAAGTATTCCCTAGGAGCATACTTACCCTCTGCAAATAAGCATGTCGACAGGACTAAACTACTTTTATTTCCCTTCTCATCTTCCGTGGACTTCCAATGAAGGAGAGTGCTTAACTCACTGTTTTTGTTCCCTTCCAGAAATTAGCTGTGCACTCAGGGATGGATTATGCCATCATGACAGGTGGCGATGTTGCCCCCATGGGGCGGGAAGGAGTTACTGCCATGCATAAACTCTTCGACTGGGCAAACACCAGTAGGAGAGGGTAAGTAAAGGTTCCTCTGAGTCCTCAGTTTGGTTTCTTGCTCAAAGACACTCACTGCAACGATGTAGGTCAGACCCCTAATCTCTGTTTTTCATTAAATTATACTGTTGCATGGATGAGGTAACCTGAACAGGTGTAACATCTCCTAATGTTTTCCTAGAATGGATGAATTCTTGCAGCTTAGTAATAATTAAAAGGCTGAATGCTTTTTCTCTTCTGCTCCCTCAAACCCTTCCTGTTTACTTCAGATTATCCAGATCAGTCATAGCTTGTCTCTCTGCTGATCTCACCAGGCAGGTGGAGAGACATTGCCCACTCAAAGGCTGGGACATGTCTTTCAGAGTGACTAGTTAGAAGGCTTAGCACAAACGGAGGTGTAACCAGGTGTTTACAGTCTCAGGATATTATGTTCCCTGTTGCAATTGCTCAGATTCTAGACTCTGATAGTGTTTGGATCCAGCTTCTTGTTTACTTTTAAGTCTCACACAGAAGTAGCGAATTGTAAGAAATAAAAAAGGATAAGGGGGAGACAGATGCTAAAGGCATTGATGTTAGATGGGTTTAAGAGTCACAAACTGCTGTGCTTTTTCAGTCACCTTTAAAAGCAAACTTTTATCTGCAGAAAAGCATTTATGTTGAGGCTAAATCTTGACTCTGATTTTGTAAGAGTGTGTAGTTAATTTGTTCATATTAGCATAAGTGGATTTTTTGCAGTCCAGAGGTAGTTGCTTGTCCAGCCAGGATATTAAAATTCAATAGGGAACTTGCAGTGGGTGTCAGTTTGGGGTTTTTGTGCTGTTTTGATTGCAGGTCTTCTGTAAATGTGGCTAACCGGTGATTTACACGTTCTCTGATTGCTTTAGATGGACATTATCTCGCAGTGTCTGTTTTAATTCTTGCTGCATTCATCATCTAAATGTTTCTATTTCCCCTTAAAAAAAAACAACACCAAACTTGCAGAGTAAATGTCCTAAGGATTTAAACTCTTTATGCTTCTCCTACACTGAGGAGCTATAGAAGGAAAGGTGTAAGAATTTAAGTGAGCTTAGAAAAAGAGGTTGGAAGAGATATGAAGATACTCACCTGTGGATGAACACTGCTGAATGCTCTTTCACAGGGTCTGTGTTTATTCTCTGTTCTGATTAAAAACCTCTGTGCGTTTGAACTTCATATACTTCAGCCACCTTATGAAAGTTGTGGTGAAAGGTTCCATGTGTCCATATACACTGATATTCTAAGCTCCAGTGGCATTCAAGTATTTAAGCAGATTTTATTCTGGATAGCCAACAATGTTAGTTGTTAGTACTGTGTTGCCCTTATTAGCTGTAAGCTGTTGTGATAGAAGATGCTTCTCTGCAGAGACTGTAGCTGAGAATATTTTCAGAAAAACTGGAGTTGAGTAAAAGATGTTAATAGGCCCTGAAATCCCTTGAAAGCAAACTGGTTTTGAAGCTAGGCAAGAAGGTAATACAAGCTGTGACAGCTTTATGAGCAGCTTGGTTCTGTTATTGATAAACATCTTTATACACTTTGTCTTTTGGGAAGAGCACTACCCTTGGGTTATAAGTGAATTTATTTTTGTGAATTATTCATTGACTTTATTAATTCACTTCTCTACAGGTTGTAAAACCACTATATTATTGCTAGTGTGGTTTGGAAAGGAAAAACCCAACAAAATAACAAAGCAAATTGCAGGGAAGGACTCTGGTTTCAGGTTTTCAGAATAGTATAAGGAAGAAAAATGGCAGGAAGATGCAACTGTCACCAAGACTTCTTGTGTGCTTGCGTACCTGTCTTGTGCACGTTCCTCTAAGTAGGAGGGAATGCTAAAATAAGCACTCTCACAAATACTTGGGGAGTCAGGTCTAAATTTCAAAGATCTATTCCAACTCAGCAGTAACATACCAGCACTGCTAGATACAAGCCTCTTGCCAAACCATGCCCATGAAAACTCCCATCTATATTTAAAAATCTGGAGGGGATTAAGGTCACGCGCCCTAGAATTGCTTCTGTTCAGTCTGCTTCTGAACAGCAGGAAACAAAAATCCAGAGGCCTGGAGTCAGATTTATGGCCTAAGGTGTCTTAAGCTAATGTCTCTTCATTTAACTGTTGGGGTGGGCCAAGTGTATGCAATGGAATGTTGCTGTAGCTTAGCTGAGAAATGTTGCCTTACGAAATGAATTTGCGTGTGTAATCCTTTGGGCTTACAACTGGTCACCGTTACGGGTGCCTGGTAGTGGGACAGGAGAGTCCTTGAGCCATTTGAGCCTCACTTACCTGTCTCCCGTTACTGTGTAGTGCTTTCCTTTTACAGCCTCTTGCTGTTTGTGGATGAAGCGGATGCATTTCTGCGGAAGAGGGCAACAGTAAGTACTTTGTTATCTGTGTATGCTGCGGAATTAGTCAGCCAACAGCCGCCTTGTTTAACCTGATTAGCTCGCTTCCACTGGCAAAAGATTAAAACTGGCAGGTGCCTTACTGCTCACCTAATTAAGTGATGCAGAGACAAGAAATTAGTGTCTTGCAGCTGAATGAATGAGCATCTCAAGACTGACTTGAGAATTCCTCCCTGCAAAAGATGGGTGACATCATCTTTCTGGAGGTTTTGCAGGTGACTGGGCAGTAGGAAAGGAAGAGGCATGTCTTGAAAACAGGAGAAGATTGTTCACACTGCAGAGCTGGAAGCCTGCAGGGTTTGTTTTTTGTCCCAACAGATATTTATCTTGGGAGGTTTTCATAACAGAACTGCTTTTCACTACATTAACAAAGCTATGCTAGCATCTTCCCCTGTATTTATGTTCTCAATGTAAGTCACCATATTGTACATTGAATCTGGACCTGCTACTTGAACCCCAGTGGTCTGTTTAAAGAGCTGTCCCTAGATTACTTTGAATGTGTAAGTGAATTCTTTGTTGTGGCTTATTTTCCTCTAAGTATCTTATTGGACTTCCCAGCTAAAATAGTGTTCAGCAGGGAAAACCACCTGGGCCAATGGTTAGAGCCTTGGGTTTGAAATCAAGAGAATCCCTGAATAGCTAGGTAAATATTTAATCTCTGCTGGAAGCTTTAATTCCTAACCTTTTTCCTGGGTATGTAAATTGATCCTTTTTTATTTTTTCCAAAGTATTACAGTGCTTTGGATTCTGCTGTAATGCCAATACCTGACAATAACAGAACTTGCTTTGTCAATAATGCTGCTTAAAGCTGTGACCTGTCTTGGGTCCCCAAGCAGCTGATCTTCCTTTGTATTTCATCTTTGCAGGAGAAAATCAGTGAAGATCTCAGAGCAACTTTAAATGCATTCCTGCACAGAACAGGGCAGCACAGCAACAAGTAAGTAGCCGGTTTCAGCCCTTACAGCAGTTGCTATTTCTCTGAATTGAGGAAAATTTGTAAAGCATCTGTGGTGTGCAAATGGAAGGTGGAAATGTATTATCTGTGCTACTAAGGACTTAAAAATCTGCATGGAATTTCAGTTTATATACTGAATGTAGCTTGCTCCTCCTTTATCTTTTCCTGGGACCTGGAAATTAGCACTCAGAAGGGCTGTACACAGGGTAGAGATTGGTGGTTATAAAAAGGGTGTGTGTTTGGCCCATGTGAGCAGATGTGCAAAGGGGGTCTTGAACTGCCTTTCAGGACAACGCTTCCTCTGCACGTGGTATGTGGTGGTGAGCAGTTCCCTTTCATGTGTTGTTGTGTTCTCTCTGTATGTGGGAAAGTGAGTTTCTCCCTTAGTAAGGTTGTGGTGAAACACCTGTTATAGTAACCTCATGACATTCAAATAAATAGTCTAGAAGGTGGTTGTTTCCGGACAACAGCAGGGCATTTTCTGTCCTTGGAGGTCTCTCTTGAACTTGTTAAAACCAATGCAGCTCAAACTGATAGTTACTTGTAGGTAGCTTCTCTGTACCCTTCTCTGTCATAGTGAGGTGCCTTGGAAGGTGTGCCTTTCCAAAATAAGTAGACTGCTAGAAAGCAGGGTGTTGAGCCTGCAAGAACCTTCTAAGATCCTTGTTTTTTTTCTTTGGGAGGATAGCGAGCCTCTTCTGAAATGATATATAGAATTGCTCTATAAATGCTGAGTTGAGTATAATTATTATTAAACAATGTTGTACTTGCTGGCTGCAAGGATAAATATACTGTGTATTGGCAAAATACATATGTTCTGCAGGACCCAGAGCGAATGGTGCTTAAGATAGAAATACAGTTTTCCAAGGTGAAAACTGTAGATATCCTGAGCTCCTAGGTGATCTTTAGAAATGTCTCTTGCCCTGTACCTGCAAAGATGATAAAGATGTTTAGATGGAACTGCAGAACTTTTAAGAATAATAGCATGTATGCTTTAGCTTTAGGTAGTTCCCCCTTTTTCCAGGAAATAGTCCTTTTCAGACTTGTAATGTCTAATTGCTGTCATCTAGCAAAGTTACATTTTGGACCGGATTTATAATTGCACTGCAAGCCAGTGACTGGCAGGGGCTGATAAGGGAATGGTTCTTTCCCCTGATGTTAAATTGCCCTAGCGGGGCTCTGGGCGTGCTTGTTTGGTGCTGGTGGGTGCTACGCCTTTGCTCAAAACAGTTGGGCTGTCATTTTGTCAGGTGTTGAATTCAACCCTAATGTAAATTGTGAGCCATTCTAGGAGACTGAACATGTCCTTGTGATTCATGCACTGCTTTCTACTTTTGAACAGTCTTGTGGCTGCTTTGGGCAATAAGGAGTCTTTTATCCATGAATCAGAGTTCACTTGAATGAGTCTAATAGCACGTGTAAATCTAACTGTTTTGGTGAGACCTTGAGGAGAACTGTTACTTTACCAGTGAATTGTCACCAACGCAACTAAGTATTGTGAATTATTGGCTCAAACATCCCAAAGAACTTTCTGCATCTTGTTGCTGGATAGCTGACTGTGACTGCACCTCTTGCTTGTTTGTATCATTTTCCTGTTAGAAATGAGCAAGGCCTGAGTATCAGGTTGCATGTCAATCCTTCATCCAAGCTGTGTTTCTGCAGGGGTTTGGGGGAAGTCCATGTTGGTAGAAAAGGAACAGTTTCATGCCTGTGTGGCTCTCGGGTTGGCAAAGTTATCTTCAGAAATGACAGCAAAGAACACAGCCCCCTGTAGACTAGGATTTAAATAGAATGCAAGAACGTCAATATTCCAGTCGCTGTGGTTAAAAGCCCATTTCAAATTATAATGCACTATTAAGCTGGTAACATCAATTAAAGCATTCAAGTACAATTGGCATGGGGAAGGAGCATCACTACAAAGCAAAAGAAAAGGTTTCTGGCTTCAAAATGCAGGAGAGAGCAGGACCTGGAAGCTGGCACACCTCTACCACGGAGCAAAGCTTGGTAAAACAAACCAGCTTTGTTTTATGGTACCCATTGGGAGCGCCTCTCTTTCTGCACACATTAGACTTGGTAGCAGGAATGTGTTGTCAGACTTGCTTGAAGGAAACCAGTCAGCTTTTACCAGCTGCTGAACAATGATCTTCCCATACACAGACCCAGCAGTGATACACTCCCCTTATTCTTGGGCCCGGATGAGTCCATTCAATGCTCTGCAGCTCACTGAGCTGGCTGAGGTTGCAGGAACGCTGTTGGCTTTCAGTTTGGCAGCCATTCATACCTTCAGAGGAGGACTAGGACAGACCCTTGTGATTCTCGGGTGCTGTGCAGTTAGCAGCTTGAAGTCGGTTCCCCAAACTGGAATTTAAACTGGAGATAACTATGTGCCAGAGAATATCTCTCCACGTTGTCCAGCCTCGTTCCAAGATTTCAGACTTAAGAGGTCTCTGGGAGGCTGTGCTTTTGCTAAAGGTTTGTGATATTCCTGACTTGAGGGAGATTGTGGGTAAGGTGACAAATTAGGCTTCTGTGGCAGACTGGAGAAGGCTGGTATCGGAAGGCCAAGTACTGAATTAAATGTGTTTCAGTTCTAAATGGCTTGAACTGCACTGCATTTTAGTATGTTGCTTGAGATGCTGTTCAAAGCTGTTTCTAAGGAATCTTCAGACATATCAAGTAATGAAAGGTTTTAGATACTGGCCAGTTCCCAGTGTTCAGACTGGTTCATGGATTTTTATTTTTATGGGGTTTTCAGTCTTTTCTCTCTTGTTTCATACTTCCAGGTTTATGCTTGTTTTAGCAAGCAACCAGCCTGAGCAATTTGATTGGGCTATCAATGACCGAATAGATGAAATGGTGAACTTCGATCTGCCCCAGCTAGAGGAACGGGAGCGGCTTGTGAGAATGTATTTTGATAGGCATGTCTTGAAGCCAGCCACGGAGGGTAAACAGTGAGTATCCCTACAGAGCTCTCCCACCCTGCAGGATTCTCTTTCTTGTATGGTTTTTCTTCATCTCCTTTTCTGTGTATTCTGTCACGCTATCTATAAACCCGCTTTATAAAAGTAGTACAGGTAAAAGAGTTGAAGAGATGCTTCTTGCTATCCTGTTACGGGATGAGGTGCCACCCTAGAATTTCATGCCATGGTTTGTTGTGCCCATAAAATTTAGGAGACCAGTTACTACACTGGAGGCAATAATGCAAGTAGGAACAATGTTGAAACTCCTCATATCCAAGCACTTGTCTTTGCTTGGCTCAACAGAGACAAATCAGACCGAGTTACTCGTTTCCTTGTGTGCTGTGCAGTCTTGCACTTTTTTTGGTCTTAATCCAGGTACGCACGTTTCTTTGTGCCACAAAATCGGGCTTTCTGGGCCCAGGAGAACAACTTCTGTACTCAGGCTGGATCTTTCTACAGAGATTGATCCGATCTGATCTTTGATTTCATTGTAAGTGTTGCTCTTTACAAAGCCTACCTCTGACTCCCTCGCTCTCCTGTCCTGTCATGTGGCTACATGTAAACTAAACCTTGTTCTTCTGTTTTTTAGACGTTTGAAGCTGGCCCAGTTTGACTATGGGAAAAAGTGCTCGGAGATTGCCAGGTTGACGGAGGGCATGTCTGGCCGAGAGATCTCTCAGCTTGCAGTGGCGTGGCAGGTAAGTAGGGCTTTTATCACTAAGCTCCTTGGTTCGTTTTCCCTTTCTGGAAGGTTTGAATGTTTGATGTTGGAGTCTTGGATCTTGTCTCATTTTTGGAAGTTTCATTATGTCCATATGGTAGCACTAGAAGGCTGCTAGCTCTAGGGTGGGTGTCAGAATGTCAGCTTAAATCCTCATCTCATAACTTGGAAACGCTTTTTATAATCATTAATCCCTTACTGAATTTAAGTAAAGCCAAGTGACTTAGGAATGGGTTTGGGCAAATCTTGTTGTCCACTACTCATGTTCCAAGAAGCTCAGTAGAGGAGATGCCTAATATTGTGGCCCATAGGTATGACAGCGTTGGGACACTAAAACATCCTTCTACACTGCTTTGTTCTAAATAGTGCAACTTCAGTAGCTGAAGGAACAAAACTAACTAGAAAACAGAGCTGAAAAGACAAGGTGCTTCTACATGTATGGTACCTATACAGAAATAAGAAATGCAGTCACTTGGAGTGCAGTTGTTCACATACTCGACAACCTTAAGTGCTTTCTTTTAATCAGGCTTTCACCCTCTTTTGTCACAGCTGCCATTTTCTTACTGGCTTATGTATTTTTATAAACTAACCTGGTAATATCAATTTAAGGAATATGTTCCAAATTGTATGTCATGTAACTTACTAATGTCAGCTTCCTTTCAGGAATTGTATAAACAAAGGGGTTTGTTTGTTTGCTCTAGCAGTTTACAAACATTTTGCCAAGTTTGTGCCTTTCCTTCCTACTACTACTGTTTTTCCACCTTTTAATGTACAGAAAGTACTTATCCTTTCTAATCCATTTAACTGCAGTGGTTATGAGCTGAGGTCCGAAGCAGCCTTTGGAGTGCTGTTAGTCCTTATTTTATTCTTTGTATGTTAGCACACAGCTGGTTAATTTTACTATGTGAATTTTGTATTATCGAAACATATTCCAAAATACGTGCTGTCATCTGAAAATGTATATAAAGCTTTATTTATTTTTAATTTGTTTCTGTTCTCTGCCTGAAAACGTACCAGATTAGTATTGTTACCAGCTCAGTCAAGAAGCTTAGCGAGATGCTTGACGAGTATTTGAGATTCAGAGCGAGGTAGTGCATATTGATGGGTTTTAGGTGTCCAATTAGCATGTGTTCAGGCACCATTCTGGAGAGCTGCCAGGTTGAAGGAGAGACCAGACTCATGTCCCATTCTGCCTTTCACAGAGCCTGTAGATTGTGGTTTCACTTTTTCCAAGTACAGATATGCTTCTTGTGGGCTTCTGATCTTGAAACCCAGGATAAAGGCCTAGGGTGTGTGTCTTAAACTGAGTGACAGTGATGTGGGAGAGAGAGCAGGCCACTAAATGTCATAGAATTTCTATATTTCTCTTCATTTAGAAGAGAACCCCTTTACCCATGTATGCGAAAGACTTTGCTGCCAGGCATTTCCAGTAGTAAAAAGTTGTGATAAATGATCCTCTGCTTTTTATCAGCTTTGCTTTTTATCACCCCTTATCTCCTAGCTTGTCATTACTCCCCAGGAGTGACCTCAGCTTTTATCATTTATCCTTTAAGTGATCTTGAAGGAAGGGAAAGGTGGGGGTGACTAATTCCTTAGTGTTGTTGCCCTGATCACTTTTTAAAATGTACCTCATAGCACCAGAACTATTAACGAGGTTCTGTGTAGAATTGCAGCAGGAGGTTATGTTCCTCTCTGCAGTCAAAAAACAGGCAAAGGCCTTTTAAAAAAAAAAAAAAAAAAGAAAAGATGCAGGCGAGGGTGGGCAAAAAGAATACGAATTGTTTTGATGTAGAAGCTGCAAGAAGCTCCATCTGTGTCAAAAATCAAAGCTGTTGGTGTTCTGAAACAACGGGCTTCATATCTTTTCCCTTGTGAAGACAGGAAGCGTGATGTGTCATGGGGCAGTGTTAAAATAGCACAGGCTTTTTGCAGCTAGTGGCTAGGCACGGGGACTTCTTTCCTCAGGAGATGACTGGGTGGACACGGTCCACCGGTGGGTTTGTGAAGGCATCTGAAAAGGGGTAAGATTTTTCTGTATCGAACGCTGCCCTGGGAGCTGTCTGCCAGAGCTGTTGATCCGAAGTGCTACCGTAGGCTTCTCTTCAGTCAGCGAGTCAAGGAATTCGGAGCCGTAACTGACCGGAGCTTGACTGGAGCTTTACAGAAGACTGCATTCATGCCGGATTTGGCCCACTGACTTTTGACTGTGGCGAGTTGTTAAGCCCTGCCTTTGGTGTTGCCTATGTAAAGTATTAAGGGTATGGCACTTCAGTAGCTGTGGTTAGAAGCCTCTCTCTAAGCGGGTGTTTTAAGTGCTCTTAACCCAGGTTGATCTCTTGAATGGTATCAGTATTTCGGGGCCTGGGCCAGCACTAACAGGTCACTTGTTACCGATAGCTTTGGAGCTGATAGAACGCCCTCTCGTATCTGGGAGGGATTGAGGCTGCAGTTTGACAAGCATTTCTGGCAGCGTGAGTCCTGCCTCATGTTCCTGCCTTTCTGCTGTCCTTTCCATTGCGCTGGTACACCTCTTTGTGTGGCGGTGCTATGAACTGGGTCAGGGAGCTGATCGGAACTAAAAATAACTTGGCGAAGAGAAGTTAACTGCATAGCTACGCCGTTGTCCTGGCACGTCTGAGGAGGTGGATCAGGGTAGGTAGGGGCTATATGAACCAGCATAACTGGCACAAGAAAATGTTTATCAGACTTCCCTCAGCTGGATGCAACAGCTCTAAGGTGGTTATATACTGCAGACAGGACTGTAACTCTTGAACTGTTGGTCTTTTAAACTCCTGTATGACTGAACTTTAGATTCAAGATTCTGCGTGCCCAAGATGGCTGATGTGGGAAACAACCTGCTGTGAGCAGCACCTTTATGAATGCACACTTGAATTTTAATCAGTTTGCAAGCTACAATTTTGCCCGCCTTGGATGTTTGGAACTAAAGGAAGCTGCAAAAGGGCGTGACCTGAGGATTTAGGAAGCCTCTTCTGTGACTAGTTAAAGTGAATGTCTGGACTTCCTACCCAATTCCCTACTTGCAGTTGCTTCCCCCTCCTCTTTCCACCCAAAGCATTACGTCAGGTGAACACAGGCAGGAAGAGTTTGAGATGATGTACAAGTTGAGAAGATGAAGTGCAGGAAGAGCTAAGAAAAGGGAAAAATGAGGTATGTCTGTTAACAGTTCTATTTCTGATTTTAGTAGCACCTTACAGAGCTGGTAAACAGCAGATGTCGTGAGCCTAGTGCTCTTTAGAAGTCCTCAAAGCAGACTTGAAACAACTATGTCTCGAGACATTTAAGCTTCAAACACTTTTCTAGATAGGCTGATCACAACAGCTGCTGAAATGCAATATGCCTAAGGTCTCTGTTTAATAAATAAATTCATTTGACCCATCCTGGGGAAGATTGCAGCACAAAGCCCTAGTGAAAACTGCCGGTTGTGGATGCTGGAGCACAGAGCTGGATGGGAGCACTTGGTTTGCCCTCCTTGATTTCAGCTATTTTGCATAGTGCCCTGATGTGACTCGGAGCTAATCCTCAAAGTGGAGGCTTAATTGCAACATGCCTATCACTTAATTCACCTCAACTCTGTGTATATATTTTGTTAATTAGCTTATTCCTCTGACAATCACTTGCACTGTTGCTGTCTGTATGCATTATACCTCTGTAGATGTGTCTTGGAACAAAACTTCAACCAGTGTCTGGACAACAGAGACAAACGCAGAGGGACCAGAACGGCAGGCTTCACTGTGGTGAAGTGCTGATCTGTCCTACTGCCTCAGGCTGACTGGAGCCTCCTTGCTTCCAATTCCAGTCCTAACCTCGATGTGACGAAACCTAATCAAATCACCCATGAAGCACAGGTAGTACTAGGAAAGGCAGCGAGGCAGCTTCATGGGTACTCCTGCTTCCATCCCTGAATCTGCAGAAGTGCTGGAGGAGGTGGACAGGGAGCACAGGAAGGTATTCGTCATGGACTCGATGGAATGTTGAGATGGATCCTCATCAGCTCTATTTAGCTTTCCTCAAGTCACCTCTCATGGCAAGAAGTGAATCTCAGGGATGGTTTGGGGAAAAGTGAAGTTCTAAAGCAGTAGGAGGAGAAACCATCATCACGGTCAGCTCTCACAGAGAGTAACCTAGAGTGGCAGCATGTGGCCACTCTGCTGTCCCGTGGCCTCACAGTCTTTTCCTCTGAAGATGTTTTTGGAGTACTCTGCCAATATTGCTTTTAACAAAAAGATCTTGGTTAAACTAGAACCCTGAGCAATAGCTGCAGCTTTCATAGGCTTAATTCCACTAAAACCTGGTCTTGAAATGGATTGGCTGTCATTTACATGACGTTCTAGTTTACTCTTGTTTCAGTCTGGCTCAGTTTGTCTTAAATTTACCAAAGAGGAAAAATAAGATGTAGAAAACCAGAGGGTGTAACTTCTACCACTGGGAAAAATATTGCTTTCTGGCATGGCTAATAGTGTGCGTGCTGGAAATCCATTTTAATCTCTTCTGCAGAAGACTGAGCATTCCTTTTGTCCTTGTGGTTTTCCATTCCCCATATCTAATCCTTTATGAATATAGCGTGGATTAGACGCATTTACACACTTAAAAATTCCCTTCAGATCTGTTTATAGTAAAGTGCAGAGTTTCTTGTTCTGCATGCTGTACTTAAACCCATTGATATGCTTTAGATAAAATGTCAAAAAAGCAACCTTTTGCTTTTCCAAGCCGTAATCTCTGGAAAATTGTTTTGGGAACACTTCAAGAAAATTCCCAGGAGTTTTCTGTCCCAGTGTTAACAATAGAGGTGAGCTTCCTGGCATTTCCTTGCCTTGTGTGCCACTGACATAAATGCCTTTTTGCTCCCTGAACCTTTTTTATATTTAAAAAGTAGAAAAAAAAAAAATTATCTGCTTGACCAAAGTTATGGGAAGAATTTAATGTTTCTGTAGTGGTCTGAGCTCAAGGACATTATAAGTAAGCTGGGGAGTGTGGGGAGGTGGTTGTGTTTTGGGGTGTTTTGAACAAGCTGTTTTCATTATAAATGTGATTCAAAGGATACAGATTAGTTTGGCCAAGTTAAAATAAACCACAGTTCTTGGCTGAAACTAAACATTAGGTCATCTAGGCTGGGCTTGTCATCTGTGCTCTGTCCCTCTACTTCCTCCCCAGACACTTAGTTTTCACATTATTTCATAATTGGATTTGAGTTATAAAACATGAATAGTTGCACTGGAGAAAACGGGTTAAAATTTGTCCATGCAGAAGGCAGAGGTATGAATATAAATGAGGCTCAGTACCGGTTTTGTGTGTGTGCAAGCTACTCCCAGAAGGGACAGCTGCTTCCCCCATTTGCTTTCTTGACAGCTAGGGCCTGAGGCTTTCTATAAATAGAAAGTCATTGAGAAAACCAACAGAGCGTGAACTGCACAGCTTTGCAGGAGTTTCCACAGTTGAATTTGTGGTCTATGCAGTGGCAGGGAGGAAGGGAAGGCATCCTCTCTATTCGCACATCCCAGGAAAGCATTTACTCCATTTTAAAACACCAGATCCTCCTGGCTGGAGGGCTGTGTTGACAAAAGGCTGCTGGCTCCTTTTAGCTTTAAGTCCCTGGACATGTCCTGCAAAAAATAAAAAAAATAAAAAAAAAAATAAAAAGGAGAGTGGTTGGGTTATGGGGGTGAGTCAGAGAGGATGCTGCAACTGAGCAAAACCTTTCCACTGTGCCCCTGTTACAGTGCTGAGAGGGGACAGCTCATGTTGTGATACGTGTTGCGTAAATATTTGTGGCATCGGCAGGTGTTGGAAGCAGTGCTCCGCTGGTGTTTGCGGGAAGTAACTGCCTCCTTGTGTTCTGGATGCCTCCTGCTCCCTTGTTGAATGCAGAGGACAAGTGCCTTTATGCAAAGTGAATTCTCTATTTGCAGACCTTCTATTCCTCTGCACTCCTTGCCTGCGGCCAGTGTTTACTCCTAACTTGAAGTATGAGTGTTAGCTGAAGTTGTCACTTCTGCCTTAAGGAAGGGATTACAAAGGTTTTGCACAGGGAAGGATCCGTTTTGATGCTTCTTGCAGCAAAAACCAGCGCCTGCCAGTGCTATGGTTACGTGTGGTTTGTGCAGTGAGACCTCTTGTGATCTAACCAGTTCCCCAAAAAGGGCTGCAAAGTAAGCTAGAGGAGGCTGAAAAATTACTTGGGTAACCTTTTGTCTATTTCTTGAAATAACTATTCTTCCTGCAGTGAGGTAGCAGTAATCTAACAGGCGGGTATAATCAGCCGTACTGGGCTGGTCAGTACTGCGATGATGCTGGCCAACGCGACAGCTTGTGCTGGGGTTTGTCTTCTCTCCAGTCCACGTCATTGGACAGTGGGTGCATAAAATGGTCACACTGTAATTTCTTTCTGTGACACCTTTGCAGTAAACCTCATTGCTTGGTATAACTGATGTTTTGCACTGTTAATGATTTATGGAGCCTGTATGTAATACCTTAGAAGCACGCTTCAGCCGGTCATGAAAGCCAAAGTTGATATTCCTAACTGGGATCTTGGGGAATGCCCTGCAGACAGAAGGGTTGGCATGTGACAATCCACGATGTGATGGCTCTGTGGAAGGAGAGAGATGTGGAGAGAAGTTTGGGGCAGGCAGCATGGATGTGAGAAGCTGGAGGGAGTCCCACCCTGAGCAGCGTCAAGCTCCCTGGCTAGCATAGCTGTGCAAGGAACCACAGCACTGAGTCGCTTGCAGGAGCGCTTGCACAGGGAGTTAACCAGATTTAGAAATCTGTAGCTTGGAGTTGCTTTGTTACCTTGGAGATGGGTACAGCTAACAGCATTAGCATCCTTCCCTTCCTTGGAGGGTACGGCTGCTTGCGTTGTCATCTGCAAAATGTCCATCAGTGGAGTCCTAGCTGTCCTGCACGTGTGGACAAAAGTGACAATCCTTTTGCTGCAGCTGAAGCGAAATGGCACACAGTCCTGTTTCCCCTAAGCTGCCACTGGAAATATGGGCTGTTTGGCGAGCACGTCGGTAGTTCCTTTCTACAAGGAACTTTGATCAAATTTGTACTGCCGATCAAAGTAGCAACAGGACCGAGTGTTAATTTACCAAGCAGAATTGGAGAGACAAGAGTTGGGGTATGAGTGGAGGGGGGAGGAAAGGGAAGGTCCCACAGGCAGATGAGCATGGGGTGGGAGCTGACACAGCACAGAAGCAATGCAGGGGAGATTCCTAGCAGAACGCATGCGGGAAGCAAAATTAGTGCACATCAGACATCGTTGTAGAGTTGCCGCATTGCCAATATTCACCCTAGCACTGATGTTAGTTCTCCTGTCTAAGTGTTTAAAACTTTCTGTTGCCTTGGATGGAGTCATTCAATTGCCACGTGCACCTATTGTTCTTTACGTTGTTGGCTTCATACGTGCACCACTCTTACAGCAGGAGAGGAAATGTAAACAAGCCAAAGTGTGACTGCAGCCTAACCGTACTGGCGATGTTCACAGTGCTGAACGATGTGGCCTTGTCTCTGCTGAATGCAAAGATCTTGCCTCCCAGAAAATCTAGAGGCAGGTGGGCAGAGGTGCTTGTTCGTAGCTCAGAGACGAAGACTTTAGTGTAGCTGTGAATGTTTCTCTGTGCTTGGGCAGTTGATGTGTTTCAGTCCCTGGCACAGCTGCATCAAGGAAGACCTTTCTGATGGCAATACGCCAGCTTGCTCTGGGTACCACTGCTGACTTAGAACAACATCCAGGCTTGTGCTAGGTAGTGCAGGGGCGATCATGCATGGAGAAGAAAACAAGAGAGAGGTACCAGTCTCAGATCTTCACTGATCCTAGGAATTGCCATCACTAACTTATGTCTCTTCTGCCTTTGCCTCTCCAGGCTGCAGCTTACGCATCAGAGGATGGTGTTCTTACAGAGGCCATGATCGATGCCCGGGTAGCTGATGCTGTGCAGCAACACAAACAGAAGATGGAGTGGCTGAAAACAGAGGGTGCTGAAGCAAGCAAAGGGGCTGGCAGCAACCCACTCCTGCCTTTCCCCAAAGGAACGCCAGTGTGAGAAGTCTGCAGGCTTCGGACCAGCGTGTGTGGGGAAGTGGTTGTGGGAGAAAGCTGGGAGGGTCTTCTGGGCAAAGGTTTGGTGGAATCATGTGTTGAAAGAAATCTGTCCGTTGGTGGAAGGGAGGGGGTACTGCCTCAGTCTGCCTTTGATTTCATGTTTTTAAAGTGCACCAGAAAAAAAGAAATGGTTTAACTAAGGCAGAAGCGACTGTATTAAAGGACCCCCTTGCTGAAATACCATTGACTGTGGTAGTCTTTATGGCCTGTCCTGCTAGAGAGGTCCAAACTCCAAATCCTTTTCAGCCATTTGACACTGTTCTGGGGTGTCCCAGTGACGTGGACCTGTGGGAGCCCAGGGCCTGTCCAAACCTGCTGTTCCCATATATTTAATTTTGTAGGGTTTAAGCTCCAGCAGAGGTATTTCTTATCTCTTTTTTCCACATCCTGCCCGTGACGTACCTCCTTGCGCACATCTCTGTATGGCATCACTCCCTGCTCTCTTGCTGTCACTCCTTCACAGACTCACGGTGGACTGTGTTACAGAGGTGTATTAGCTTCGGTTCACAGGTACCACTGGTTAAATGTGAGCTGACACTTAGGATAAGTTACAGCTGTGCACTGGGTTGGCTGATACGCACTGGGACTTCCCTTGTGATGTGGCTGCACGTGCTGGTGCCTGGCTGCTTCCTTTTGTCTTCTCTGTGCTCGAGTCTCCTGGAGGATGGCTGTAGAGCCCACCTGCAGTGCTGTGCTGCAAGGGACTAAAAGCTCTGGAGCATGACTCCTCGGTGCCAAAGCCCTAAGTGTTCCAAGCCTGAGAGTTTTTATTCCCCTCTAGTGTAGCATTGTAGACTACCTGCACGCACTCCCTGGATCACAAAAGGTTATTTGAACTGCAGTGGAGCAGTTCCTATCGCACAGCCTTCAGAGCACTGCTCGGGGTGCTGGGTGGCCCTTCAGCCACTGCTGAGCTGCAGCAGGAACCGCTGCTTCCCAGGTTCCGATGCGTCTGTTCTGGCTATACAGCCCACAGTGTGTTCTTTGCTTTCCCCAGCCAGGTACTTGCTGCTATGGCTGCTCCGAGAGCAGCCCTAGATATTTCTTTTTTTTTTCCCCAGGCATATCAGCTGTCTTTGAGGCGGTGAGTAGGCAAGGCTCGGTAAGTCTGGCTGGCTACAGGTGTCCAGCATGGTCTGAAGAAAGAGATGGGAGCGGGGCTTGTTTGCTGCTGGCTGCTGCAATCAAGCTGCTCTTGCTACCCGAGTGTTTTGCTGCATTTCTGGAACAACTGAGGAATGTGCCAGTGTCAAGTCACGAATACAAGCCTGTCTCGATCAGATGACATTTGTTCTGTCTGTGTGCATATAAGAGGTCAGAAAATTTTGTGTGGTTTTCTTTTTTTCTTTTTCTGAGTTTGAACTGGATTTGAACTCTGCGCTCTGCTCCGAGTCCCCTTCTGTAACTACACTATGCAAGCACGCTTGCCTGACCTAAATCTGTGCCCTTGAGTACCTCGCTGAGATGTTCTCCTCCGACAAGAACTGACAGCCATCTCTGCTCTGTCCATTTCACCGGTGCCCGTTACTGAGCTTTGCCAGATGCACGCTGACAAGAGCTTGTGGGAGTGGGACAGGGCTGGTCACCAGGGTCCGCGGAACAGGCAGCCTTGTGGGACACCAGGAGAGAAATAGTTCTTGAGGCTGCAAACCCTCGCTGTCTTGGGCTGCCGTCATCTCTCACAATGGCGCTCTGATGTTTTCCCTTGGATGCCAAGGGAGAATTTGAAGATGCGTTTTAGAAGCTGCTCCTTTGTTAAGGATGGGTGTCCCACAGCAGTAGCGTGTGCCCGGATTTCATGCCCCACTGACACTTAGTTGCTGAATGCACACAGTAGAGGAAAGAGAGGAATGACTGTATTCGCTGAAACTGCACGCTTTATATTCTGAATGACTGACATAAACTTGAATGCCATTTTTTTTCCTCCCCTTCAGCCTAGGCGTAGTTGTTCTCTAGTCCACTGATTTGCTAGAGAATTAGCTATTCTAGGCTTTCCCCTTCCTGTTAAGATTTCACTAGAATTGTATTAAGCCCCAGGAGATGGGAGGGAGCTAAGCAGAGCCGCTCTCTGCTAAAAACCCCTTGCTAATGAATTCTGTGAGGGAACAGTCTGATATTGTGTGATTAAAATATCTAATTGTACCATCCACCTTCAATACTCTTCCTCTCTTCCATAGTCATCCTCATGAAGCCCAAAAGGAGCTGGGGGAGGGGAAAGGCACTCTGTCTTGTCCTTACGCTCTCTGCCTGCGCTTTGGCTGATACCGATAGCTGGGAAGAGAATCCTGCTGTAAAGCTGTGTGAAAGGCGCAGCGCTTGCTGCCTCAGCTGTTTTCCTGCGATTCCTCCTTCAGACTGCATCAGGTCCCTACGTGGAAGCAGAGGGAGCCCGGTGCGTGTAAGGCAGCCATGATCTGTGCTGCTGTGCTGTGCAGCAGTGATTAATGGCAGGTTCGGGAGAACGGTTGGTTAGAAGAAGCCCTTTGCCGTGGCAGGGAGGACGGTGGAGAGCACAGGGTCTCAGGTTTGCCTGAGTACAGAAGTTCTTTTCCGTGAGTTTTTAAGGGCTTTTAATGACCACTCTTAACAACGGATGCCACAAGTCCTTACCTGAGCTCTGCTGTATGGGCTTCATGTGGATGGAAAGGACTCTCTGTCTCGAAGACAGACACACGGGTGCTTTTGGGAACATGTGGGTGCCGTAGCGTTTCTGGTGCATATTTTGACGTTGCTCTGGTGTGACTCACTAGCCAGTGGTGCTTGTATCCCAAGGGGCAAAGTTCTTTCCCCTTCTTGGGCAGCCCAGAAGATGATGCTCTCTCTACTAAATGAAGTCTCTTTTCTTTAGCTTATTTTCCTTTAAAAGGTCTGGGAGGGGTAAGTAGAGACATACCTGTACTTTATACTAGGAACTTACTCCTAGGAACAGGGCTCTTTGATACACAGAACTTGTCCTGTGTGTCTCAACCTCCCTCCACTCTCAAAAATCCTCAAGCCATCAGCTGGTCAGAGCTTTGCACACCTGTGCTCTTCTGGCTTTGTTAGCAATGTGTTGCAGGCTCTTGTGCAAGCCTGGTGCTGGTTGCAGTCCCAGGAGCGGAGTTTTCTTCTCTCTGTTCGCAATCCCCCTCCACCGCCCCTACCCGGCGGGTTGTGACAGCATCTGTGTGTCTGACATTCGCAGTGAGTTCTCATCTTCCTTTCCAGAGAAGCTTGCGGCTCTGGGCAGAGCAGGCATGTCCCCAGTCCCCTTCTGAGAGATCCCTGTTAATACAATGACGGAAAGTCCACGGTCGCGTCTGCCCTTGGCAGCAGGAGAACTGTTTGCACCCAGCCCGGTAGTATGGATACATCATTTATCAAACTCTTGCTGAATGAGGGATGTCTTACTCCCCACCTGTGAAGAGGAGAGGGAGGTGGCACCTAGGCTGGGAAAAACTCAGGAGGTGGAGCAGAAAAGCCAGAGATGAGCCTGATTCAAGAGGGCTGAGGAGGCTTGAGGTGCTGCATCTGGCAGGTAAGGAGTGGCAGAGGTGGTGTGGACAGCTTGTTTTGCTTGGGTCCAATCTTCCAACCTAGTTGTTTTCATCTCTTCCCACTGCGTTGAAAGAGTGGCATGGGCTTCCATTTGTACAAGCCGGTGCCATTCGTTCTTCCCTGACAGTATTTTGGGAGCTGGTGGGGTAGGTTCCAACCAAATAATCCTGTTGTTTGAGCTCAACATCCTTGTGTTCTGGTTAGTGGCACAGGGAACGCTGGGAACATGCGTAGCTGATGCTCTCTGCAGTCTTGGTGCAACCTGGAACAACTGTAGCTGTTGGGCTTGAAGGTACTGCTTTTCTCAGTGTTGACATTTCCTTTTTTATTTCCACGGGAAATAAACTTCTCCATCCATTCTCTCACACTTGCACACTACTCTTTCCTTCCTTCACACCATGTGAAGCCACGGGCTGTTGGACTGATGAAGCCAGCTCTCGCGATGCTTCCCAGGCACTGTTGCTACCAGCTCTCTAAATCCTGCTTTTGGAAAGAGATTCCTTGTCCCTCTTGCCACGCATGTCGCCCCCAGCCACCGGCTGGGTGATTTCATGCCCTACTGCCCACTGAATAGCTGCGCCAGTTACTGTCACTGCTGCTGCTCATGTGGAATGCAACAGGAAAGGAGGAAAAAAAAAAAGGCCACCTGTCATTGTTCAGCTCCTGCCTCATCAAAGATTTAAATGCAGGGCCTCCGCCACCTCTGCCAGCATCATCAGTAAGTTTGGTTTGCTGTCAGCTCACAGGATGAGTGATGTCCCTGTGGAGGTGGCACCCAGCTAGCTATTTGTTAACACTCCTTGCAGGGATATAAGATGGCAACCTCATGCTGAGGTTATCTCCTCTCCATGACACCGAGTGAGTTATGAGCTAATAGCACTTTATTAAAATAGTATTTTGTATTGGAGAGCAAATCTAAGAGCAGATGGATTAGCAAGCAATCCATCACTCCCCATCGTTGCCACTGCCAGCTGAAACGCCTTCTCTGTACTTCAGCGTTGCAGCTGGGAGAGAGATTTATAACGTGGTCATCCATCTCTTCTCAGTTGCCAACCATTAGAGTACGTACTTTTGAACGCAATACACTGGGAGGAAAGTTCCATTGTGCAAGGACAAGGATGTGCGCGCCGCACGCTGTCTCACCGGTGCATGTCCCATGCTGTAGGACTTACAGGAGACAGGAACCTCCCCAGGAGGTATTCCCCTGCCAACCTGTGGTTGTGTTTGTGAAGAAACATCCAGATTCTTTTACAATCCATTGTCTCTGGCTGTTTCCATCTCATTGCAAATTATTATTCTCCCTATATGTTGGGGTTTTTTTAAAAAAAGAGTGGCAAATCTGATTAATTTGTCCAGCCTGTAATGCAAGCCACTGGCCCGCCCTGGGAAGCATTGCTGCTCCAGCAGGTTCAGGTTCTTCGCTTCTGGACAGCAGCCCATCTTCTGCAGGCAGTGACTGAGCGCTGTTGGCACATGGACTTAAGGAATGGGAACCTGCTGGAGGGATCCCGACAAAAACATGCCAGAGTTTGCTATTTCTGTGGGTGGCTTGTCTCTGTGTCACCCGGTGTGCAACCTGCCGGGTGGGCACTGTCCCTGCTAGGGGTTCCTCCTCTCCTGGGGCTGTCTTACAGCCACGCACTGCCCTTTGTGCAGCTCTCGGGCTTGGACACACAAAAGCCCCACAAGAGAAACCAAAGAGAGGAGATTGTACATCGCAAACGCATCTGCAGGGGAAGAGCTGGAAGGCAGCGTGGCTGCAATAAGAGCAGGGATTACTGGTCACCCCTGGGTTACTGGTCACCCCTGCACAAACCAAGGGGTGTTGGAGCAGCGAGTGGGCAGGTGGGGGCAGTCCAGCTGCTGGGTGTCAGCTTTGGACAGATAATGCAGATGTGGCCCGGGGGTGTCTTGAGAGGCAGCACAGCTGTGTAACCCGGTCGCTGGGGGAGCGAGGATTTGGGATGCAGTTTGAGGGCGGGTTGTAGGTCAGCCGTCCCACAAATACTTCATGAGCCGAAAATGGTAATAGAAAAGCCTTTCTCCAGTGGTTACCTCTCCACCCTGCTTCTCTTGCAACCTCCAGGCTGTTCACGCTGTGCATCCCTGAGTCGGTGCTTTCTGTGACTTTTTCACCGCTTTTTCGGTGACTGCCGGTGCTCTGCTGGACCTTGTGAGTCAGCCAGCAGCTCTCCCACGGGCATCAGCCACTCAGGCACTGGGATAAGGCAAAGTTTGCCCATCTGAGCTGCAGCAGAAGAGGAACCAAAGGACTTCAATCAACTGGATGCTCAGTAAGTGCCACCAGGCTGCTTTACTCGTCACCTCTTCTCACCAAGCACCGAGAGCAGAGGTTGGGTGCCTGGTGAAGGACGGGTATGGGTCAGATCTTGCTTTGAATGATCTGGGGCAGCGTATCCTTCCTGGCTGGTTTTCCTTCTCTTCCCCGGATTCCTCAAGGTAGCACAGCCTTACCGGATCTTGGTGATATCTTCTGATACATGTGATCTCCTGGAATGAAGCTCTAGCAGCATTACCAGGCTACATGATATTATTATTTTTATAAGGTGTTCGAAGGGGAGCAGCGCATGGGTGGCTCAGAGAAGTCCCCAGGCACTCCTCCAGCTCTTGCCCTATCTCTGCTTGTTCTCGCCTGAGCAGAAGTCAGATCATCCGTCTTTGTGGCTGGCCATTTTTTACCCGCAGACAGATTTTGAGATGCCAGTGCCTGCAACCATCAGTCAGTTCCATGACAAGAGCTCCCTGCCTCGCTGCCTGCGTGGTTTTTTCCTCTCTCTCCTGCTGCTGTGGGGTTTATTCTTGTTGTGGGGGTTTCTTTGCTTGGGTGTTGGGTTGTTTTTTTCATTGCTGCTCTGCTTTCACGTAGTGTCTCCACCAAGCCTCAGTAAGACGCGCCCAGATTTGCCCAGACTTGTAGAACAACTCGTGCATCAGCATCTCTGCGCGTAAGGACTGAAGTCCCACTCAGTGTCAGACTTGCTCTGTTTGTGGGTGTGTGCGGTCCTGTTCCAGGGGAGAAAAAGAGCAGAATGAAGAATGTTAAAGTGCTTGTTCGTGGCGGCAGATCTTGGTACTGCTAGAATGGGAAACGAGCACACCCCTCCATGTCCGTGCCAAAGCCCGAGGTTTCCTGCACCCATCCTTCCTTGCTTTTGCAGGCAATAGGCAAGAGAGACCCACACTCCTCCGGAGGTAGCTTACACCCACAATTTGGTTTTAACAGTAAAATATTTATCTTCCTTTTAAATCAGCTTTGGACCTTAGAGCTTCCCTGTGTTCCTGGCGAGTGGGAGACAAGCAGGCTAAAATCTGGGACAGTGTCCCGTGATGTCCCATAACCTGGGGGAAATGGCGCAGCCCCTTCTTCATAGATCAGGGCTGGGCACAGCTTCTTCCCCCATGGTGCAAGCCGCGTTTGTACCTCCTCCTCTCCGAAACCCCTGCCCCTGCGCTGGTGACCCTGGGCCGCCGTGCCCCCAGCGAACCTCCAGCCTCTCGCCCCAGCGGTGTCGGTCGGTTCAAAGGGTTGGAAAAACCACTCAGATGCAAAACATGCAAAAAACTATTTTACTGACAAACAGCAAAGGACGGGCTTAGTTTCAGGAGCTGAACTGGTTATCTATTATACAAACATATTATTGGAAGGGAAGGAATGGCTGAAATACACTCACTCATTGACCCAAATAAAATCACAGTGTGCTTTTTCTATTGCCTCCCCCACCCCCGAGCTCTCTGCGGCCTTCAGCTTCTCCCCTTGGCGTCAGCACCGCGTTGCCACCACCGCCTGCGCGGCCGCTGGAGAACACAAACTGTAGGTGACATTTGCCTGTGCAAGTGTATTTAATAAAAAAATTAGCCATTATTGCTTTTCAACCACAGTAGAGATTATTCTATGATTAGACTCGGAGCGGAGTATAATCTCTCTATCTCTCTGTTAGTATCAACGTGTGTTGTACCTCTTCCTGCCCGATGCATGCAAAATTGGTTTGAGTGCGGGGCGGGGGGGGAAGAAAAGAAGGATTAACAATCAGGGAAAAGAGCACTCCAAGTTTTGTTCTTGTATTGTCAACGCAGAGCACTATCGAAAAAAAAATCTTCCTCAACTCTGTACTCTGTCCTGCGAGGGTTTCCCCTGCCTTCGTCACTGTGAGCTGAGGGTGCTCAGCGCCTCGCAGGACTGAGCCGTCCTCCGTGTCACCCCTCCGTGGAAATCCCCGGGCTCAGCTTGAAGAGAGGACTAAAACTAACGACCCCACTGGAAAAGAAATGCGTGCAAATGATTGGGAGGTGCTAAAGAAAAGGAATAGGCTTCGTGCAGTGACCACGTGATGACACACACAGATACAAACACACAGACGCGCACTGACACACGCACACGGAACCGGGAGAGCATCCCGAGAGCCTCGCCAGGGTGCAGCGAACCGCCAGCCCAGGCTCACTGTAGAGCTCCTCCTCACGCCTTCCCACACTGTCCTACTCCTCTGCCTCCTTCTCTTTTGCCCCGACAGCCCATCTGCAGGGACGTTGCAGGCCTGGCATTTTTTTTATTGTATTTTGATTTTTTTTTTTCCCTAAGTTCACTTGCTGCTTCCTGCTCTCCTGGGCACCACGGTGAGCCGGGCTGGCCTAGGGGGGCATCTCATCTTCACTCCATCCCAAGGTAGAACCAGCAGTCCTGTGTCCCAGCCTAACAGATAACGGTCTGTCCCCGACTCTACACCCCGTTGTCTGTCACTGAAACACCCAGCTGTTTCACCAGCGGCTCCAGGTTGCAAAACATTTGATCCAAATCTCTTTCTGTTTGTACCGTATGCTCTAGTAATTGAAGTACTTCTATTCTTTTCCATCCAGAGGTGCTCTGGCAACTTCTGTTGGCTATTTCTACACTCTGAGCCCCCTGAACGCAGAAGAGGCTGTCCCTACCTCCATGTTCACCCACCCCCACACTCTTCCTCAATGCCACACCGAATGTTAAACTGCTGCTGTGAAGCTGTCTTGAGGTGAAACCTGAGATGAGCCTGAGGGTCCCGGTGCCATTTATCCCCTGCAAGCCCCCAGCCGTCATGCAAGAGAAGGTGAAGGGTGAACATTGCTCTCCCGTTCCAGGGGAGCCAGTACACGTGAAGTATTTCCTTCACAATGTGCCTTCTCCCGAGCTGGGGAATGACCTTGGGTCAGGACTTCCCTTGCTGGCTCCCCCGGGGCTTTCTCCTGCCTGGGCTCGCCTTGTCCAAGGTAAGCAAAGGCTACTGATGGTTGTGTTTGCACTGCCTGCCGTGGTCTTGAGGCATCAACTCTTGGTCTCTTGCAAAGCCAGTGTGCTTCAGCTCACCTGACACTACTTGCATGGTCATCTTTTTTTTTTTTTTTCCCCCACACAATGGTTGAAGTGGGAAAGGACCTCTGGTGTTCATCTGGTCCAACCCCCTGCTCAAGCATGGCCAACTACAGCAGGCTGCCCAAGACCACGGCCAGGTGGCTTTTGACTGTCTCCAAGAATGGAGACTCCACAACTTCCCTGGCAACCTGTGCTTGGTCACCCTCACAGTGAAAAAATGTCTTCTGATGTTCGAGCAGAACCCTCCTGTGTTTCAGTTTGTGCCCGCTGCCTCTGCTCCTCTCACTGGGCACCACTGCAAAGAGCCCGGCTCCAGCTTCTTTGCACCCTTCCTTCAGATATTTACGTACACTGAGCCCCCTGAACTTTCTCTTCTCTAGGCTGAATACTCTCAGCTCTCTCAGCCTTTCCTCGCAGGAGAGGTGCTCCAGTCCCTTCATCATCTTAGTGGCTCTTTTTAGCATCCCTTTTTATCAGGGATTCTCTTCTCCCAGCTGAGTGCAACTGGAAAATGAGGTAGAGAGTAGCAGTGAGACTAACTGAAACCACCCCGCCATGCTGTGAACGCCTGGGATGTGCATTCCGGGCTCTCTTCTGGTCTTTTACCGTCTATCAATAGGTGCTTTCAGCTACTTCAGCCGGGATGGGCCAGTTGCTGTGTCCCCGGCTGGCTGAAGGGCTAGCTGAGCAGTAAGAGGATGGATGGATGGTATGACAAGAGGCACCTCAAACTCTTCCTCAAAGGGGAAGAGTCCTTCTCATTGTGTCAGAGCAGGGTCCTGGGTCTACTCTGGGCTACACCTGAGCTCCCACGAGTGGTGGCTCTGGGCTCTTCCTTTCCTCTCGTTCCTGAAGCAATGTACAGCTCTGCTAGCCCGTCCCTGGCACAGCACTTCTTACACCTATGGTGAATTTGGCCTCCTGACACTTCTTCCTTCCCCAGGCCCAGCCTGTTGTGAGTCCCTGAATGGGGTGGAATGAGAGATGCCAGCGAGGAAGCAATGTGGAGGAGCCAACGAGCTTGACAGGCCTGCTTTTTAATGTGCGGATCTCCTGAGAAGAAAGAAGGTGGTAAGAATGGGAAAAAGTCTGGCACGGAATGGGTTTAGCTTCACGCCCCCTTCAGGGATCTCACGGAGGGGCAAGGGCTTTACTCTGCAGCGCTGGTAAGCGGCTGCTTGAATTTGAAAGGGAGCTACTGGTTGATACGATGGACTTCACAAGCCTCTGCTTTTCTCCTCAGAGATCCCTCAAGGGGTCTTTCCATACCTCTCCTTTGCAGCAGATCCCAACCACCAGCACACAACCATTCGGGGTGCAGGCAGCCAAACCTGGGCTCCTCACACCAAAACCGCGGGCGAATGCGGCCAGTGCCGTTCCCAGAGCTGGAGAATGGGCACATGCAGTTTTAAGCACTGTCTCTGCTTTAAAAATAGCTCCTCCA
>VZSZ01002204.1:130174-149462 GCA_013398815.1 Ibidorhyncha struthersii
AGAGGCAAGAGAACAACAAAGAAGTCAACACTAGTACATCTCAGACAATTAAACAAGGAGAAAACACCCCCACAACCAGACAAAAGCAAGACGAACACACGCACAGGAGAAGACAGTGCAACGGCAAACTTTAAAGACAACTGAGCTGCGAGCAAGAGTAGCAACCTCACTTGGACAGAGGAACAAGAGACCACGACGTCAGACATTGTTGGTAAGGCTCACACCTCCAGCAGAATCAGCTGAGGGGACGGGACAGGGACAGGGACAAGAGTGCCGATGTCAAGCAGAGGGAGCGGGTGCTGCGTGGGGCGATGCAGTGCTGGCGCTGGGGTTCTGCAGTACGCAGCTGCCTCTTTTACCTTCTGCTTCTCTTGGGGGAGCGTTGTCATCTCGCTCCCCAAAGAGGAGGCACGGCAGACGCTTGGCTGTTGGCAACACCAGACGTCTTTTGCACCCCATCAGGGGCTCAGTGGCACACGGGACCTGGGCTGCTCCTGCCTGGAGCCTCACTTGGTGCGTGAGGTGAGCCAGTCCCAGCAACCGGCATGTTCTGGGCTCGCTTACGCAGGGTCACCTCTACAGCAGCTCCCTAGAAAAAGGCACCTCACACCAGGAATCTGACCTTGTGTCCCTGGTAAGCCGGCTGTGGGCAATCACCCCTGCACAGAAGATGCACCAGCTCTCTCGGGTCGGAAGGAGAACCCGGCCTTACTGCACAGGAAGGAGCTTTTCTGCTTATTTATTAAGGATGAGAACCAAAGGCCTGGTCGGTTCCCCGGGATGAATCCCACGGGGTTAGTGTGTGCTGGGACAAACTTTGCTCTGTGAGGGTATTTCTGATTTCCTTGGATTCAAGACCAGTGAATTACTCCCAATAAAGGTAATTGCACTGAGACTACTTTTTGTTTTATTTTTTGACTAAGTGTAAACAAGAGAGAGGCTCACAAGGTAACAGCTGCAGACACAGCAGATTAAAAAAAAAAAAAAGTCTATTCTTAAACAATGGGAATATGTACCATATAGGACTTTTTATTTTCCCCTCTCCCAGAGCCTCATATTCTTCTGAAATTCTGGTGTGGATCAGGTTTAATCAGTGTGAGCCATCGCGTCACACTTTCCAGTTGTAAGTTCCATATTTAATGCTATTTGAACTGAGGTCCGTTGCTAGAGCAGAGCAGAACCGGACTTTCAATTTAGTCTGAGTTTAGGTCACTGCCTTAAGTCGCTCTTGTGAGAGACTCCAAGTGGAAAGATTATTATTTAAAGTGCTCCCCCCCCCCCCNCTCCCCCCCCCCCAACTAGTTCCAGAGGCTCAGTATTTGTCCTTATCATGATGGAATTTTCTCCCCTGCAAAATGTTGTCCCATCTGAAGACACGTCCATGACATGAACCTGTTTTATAGTACAGAACATACTCTTTGCTGTCAGTTAGGTGTGCCGTCACACAGGGGCAAACAGGACAGCTGTTTGGTCAGCTCTGTATGAGTGATGAGTGATGAGTGACACTCCGTTGAAGGGAGCATCTCACGCCCCTTGAGGATGACCCCCCCCTATGGTCACCTGCGCCAAGCGCAGAGAGTGAGGGAGGTTGCAAAGCCACGTGTCTTGGAAAGGAGCTGCTTAAGGAAAAAGTCGTTCTTTAGATACTAACAGGTGGCTGCGGACATTACAACCATGGGAAGTCCTGAATGACAGACAGTCAAGCAGACAGACATAAGTACAGACCGGGAAATTAGGCCCAGACAGAAACTGGGGCTCCAGGACAAGAGGCAGCAGGGAATAGCAAAGGTAGGAATGGCAGAGAAACAGCTGTGTTTGGCTCTTGGCCGGCTTTGGGGCTCGTAAATAACTGGACTTATCCTGGGCATAGGAAACAATAAAAAAAAACACCCTAAGACGCTGAAGCGGGGAGGAAATGAGCAGGGAACCATGGTGTCTTTTTCCCTTCACACACATTGCAATCAAACGATAGGAGGCCGCTGACAGAGTCAAGGAATCCAGAGAAGAAAACGGCAGTTTCTGATAATATTCATCATCCTTTTGTTCTGGATGTTTTCCCTATTTAAGCACAAGCCCACTCAATACAAAATGATGAATGAAGGAGAAATGATTGGGATTCAGGGCTACCACCTTAAATTCTTGCAGTTAGCGTCTCACTCCCTTATTCCTCTCAATAAAACTCTCTCTTCCCACCGCAGCCAGCAGGGCTACTGCTACCTGCTGCCCAGCACGTCCAAAAGCAACGCAGTCTGGGCGCATTGGCTTCTCTCCCCCGGCAGAGCATGGCTGCTACGGGAATCAGATACCACTGCGCTGTCTTGGTGCACATGGGCTTTATCAACTCCTTCAGGCAACTCTGACTGGAAGTGAGGGAGATGTCTGGATGTGGAGGTTGGTTTCAGACACTTGGTAGCTACCTTGAAACCCACACCTAAGCTGCGACCCAGGGAATCACAGAATGGTCAGAGTTGGACGGGACCTTAAAGACCATCTTGTTCCACTCCCCCTGCCCCGGGCAGGGACACCTCCCCCCAGCCCAGGTTGCTCCAAGCCCCGTCCAACCTGGCCTTGGACACCTCCAAGGATGGGAAGCAAAGGCAAAACCACATTAGAGGATCCTCGTAGATTCAGCCCATTATTGAGCCATTTGAATCTGTAGATGAGTTTGGCTTCAGGCCCACATCTCTCTGTGTTCCTCAAGCCAAGCCCAGCCTCCTGCTGCCGTGCTTTTCCAGCTCGGGGCAGTAACACCAGAAGATGGGTGGCTGTTCATGTGCAGGAAGAGTGAGGTGGTTAACAGGACCCTCTCACCACGTTGTCAATGTTTCTGGGGTGGCATCAACCAGGACCTCAGGGTCACCCTCTGAGAAGAGGGGCAGAGCAGCTCCTTCCCTCCCGGGCAAGGGGCGGGTGGTGGTTTATGAAGCAGAGGGGGGTGATCAGGGTGCGAGTCAGATCTACCACCGTTCAACTCAATACACTTCTCCCCGTATATCAGGAGCAACTCCTCTCTAGCGTTAGCGAAGAATAACAGCGCTGACCTCAACAAGGTGCCACCAATACAAAAGTGGTGTAAACCAGGCAGCACCAGCCCTGTTAAATGGGCTCATACCTTATGGTACTCCCCCCGGTGCTCAGATTTCTCGGATTGCTTAAGGCAGGTTTCAGTGGATAGCAATGCAAAGAACAAACCAGTTATACCTTCCCAGGACTTCCTTCCCCCACAGCAACTCCCCAAAACATGAACCAAAGCAAAAGGGACGTTCTGCCTTCATGACCAGCTGGCAGCAGTCCCCATCCAAACCTGTGACCAGCCAAGCCATTCTGGCAACGGAAAGAACAGAGCAGAGCAAAACCAAGCCGAAGGACCAAAGAAAGGGGGGACTTGAGCTCTTGGATGAGAAACTCCGCGTCTTCACCATGTTGTCCCACCTCCATACCCTTGGCCAGCATTCCCCGTAGGGTAGCCGGATGTGCAGGACAGCCGTGAATGCCAGGAAAAGGGGGTTGAAAGTATAATGCAAATCTCTCTTCTCTTTTTCTGTTTGTTTTTGTTTGTCTGTTTTTTACATATATACACAAGTCTGACAATAAAATGTGGAACACAGTGCAATGTCTTGGCTGCGTAGCATCCAGGACTGGCTTAGTTGTGCATCGTGGTGTGCCACAGGGACACACAGGATGGATAAGTAAAATTGTGTCCTCGGCTGGCTTCCAGAGAGGAGCAAACTAGTAGCTGTTCCCCTGGAAGAAGAGCAAAGTCGTCTTTAAAACCTCACTGCAGTCTCTGGAGGGGAAGGCATTCCTCAGAGGTGCCGTGGGCTAGGGTGCCCGTTATGGTACAGCTTCTGTTTGATGTGCACCATGTTCCCAGTCGCCTCCTCGTACTGCCTGTGGTGACGTTTTCTGAACTCCTTCAAGTTACAAAATTTTGGAATCCAAGACCAGGAATTGTCTGGAAGGCAGAAAGGAGAAGGAAGATGAGATATTACAGGAATGGTGAGACCCATGTTCTCCTGCCTTGTTCCTGGGAAACAGCCACACACTGCTGCCACATCCCTGTTCAATCCTGGCTCTTGCCTTCTGTCTTCCGAAACATTGGCCAATGTCACGCAACATCAGCGCAAGCCACTTTCTGCCCCACAGCCAGTGCAGGCTCTACAGCCTCATTTTTTTAACCAGTGTTTCAGCTCACAGCCCGTGAAGCTTTCCCTGTAGCGATGTTTCAGTTGCCATTCAGTTTCCTGAGAGCTTTGGGTGATTCCACCCAGAAACACAATACCCCAACCCAACAAAGGAGAATTTGAAAGTCCTAGAGAATGATCAATTGTGTAAAGTTGAACTATTACAACTATTACAGCGGTCCGTGACTGCTCTGACCAGCACTGCAGCTACTGGGAAGCACAATCTGATGTCTGAGTTTCTATAGAATATTTTCTATTTTAAGAAATCTCTTCCATCAGGAGGGAGCTATAGGTTATTCTAACAGACCAAAATTTGAGCTGATCAGGCCACAACGTGACATTGAGTCATTGCTAAGTGGTACTCATGTATTTCAGGCAGGGCTCTACATACTGTACCAGTACGATATTTTGTGTTAACCCTACCCCTGTCTCTCGTGGTCACAGGCACCATTTCTTTCTTTAGAAGAAAAATTTTAGCTTAGGTACTCGTTCAACAAAAAACTAGGTACCCTTTCTGCTTATTGCCTTTTAAATTACTAGATTTGCATGGTTGATTCGAATGAACAGGAAATACCTAAAAGATCAACGTTCGTTATTTTGGTCCAAATTTTTCAACCTGTCTTTAGTGGAATGTACTCAGCATAGCACACTGTGTTCTCTTTGGACAGAACAGTTCGAGACATGTAAAGACCTTTACTGGAAAGCGCCATCATGTCCCATTGCACGGTGTATATACACCTGAAACCTCATCTACAGATTAGATGCGGAGGGCTTCCGGAGTCTCTTCTACCACACAATTAATTGTGAGGCCGCAGGGTTGCTAACAGAGCCGGGTACAGCGCGGGCTCGCAGCTGGGGTACAACCAGCCTGGTTTAAGAGCAGACTGGTCCCGCGTGGCTGGTGCAACACCACCAAGACGGCACAAAGAGCCAACGGCTCAGGCCAGGGCGGGGGTGTCAGCCTTCTGCAGGATGAAAGAGGCACTGCCGATGGGGTGGCTGAGGGAGGAAAAAGCCAGGTGCAAAGTGATACTGCATTCATTTTCTGAAAAGATGTGTCTGCACAGTATGTTGCACCATTGGCCATTCTTAAAGCCTTAGAATATGCATACACAGGGAGAAAAAAAATTGAAAGAAAAAAGATTGTTTGGCTCAAATACTAAATCAATTATTAACATTACCCTTAATTACTAAAAATAAAAATCAATGCAATATCCATTCACAAGAAGGTAGGTTAGATGGCAATACCACATCCGTAGCTTCCAGCTCCATAACGAAAGGCAACAGGTCTGAAGAACAATATCGCTGGACTCACTACAGCATCTCACCCAAGGACAGCTCTTGCCAGCCCTGCTGACTTCACCAGCACTGACGAGATCACGGCCACAGGTGGTCTGATCAAAAACAGGTGTTATGGCCTCAAGATTGGCTCCGTACCTTAGATCTCACTGGAAACTCTGACAATTAGCCTTCTGCTTGGGAAACGATGGCAACACAGCCTCAAGAGAGTCCTGGTTCAGAAACTGTTGAAGCAGGCTGCTAGGGATTTGGGAAGACTAATGAGAAATTAATATCATTTTGATCTGAGTTTTTAGAAAGCGATAGTCCACTTCCCTAATTAGAATTTCTTCCAGGTTTACAGATAAATCATTCTCTTGCTCGCCCTCCTTTTCCTCGGAGTTGTAATTTAACAGACACCATCAGTCACAGTTAGAGTCTGAGATTTGTAGGGACACCGTTACGGAATTTCCAGTCATTCACTATTTTAATAGTTTTTCTGTCCTTTTCCCCCCGCCAACAATTAAAGCCCACGGGATGTCCATGCTGAGGGGGCAGAGAGAGGCAGGGAGGGCCTCTGAAGGAGCATCTGTTGGTCGTTCTCAGCATGCTAAGCTAACTGGTCCACAGACTAACCAGTACGGCCAACACTGTACCCTGTGTGGCTGATGTCACTACTGAAAAAAATTTGACACACCTGGAACAGCAATGAGGATGGGGAAACCTCAGCTGATGCGTCCCTGAAGCGACACAGAAATGTCTGTCCTTGTCATCACATTGCCACAAGTTTATACAAACAACAAGAGGCTCCACAAGCATGTGCCTGGCTGCAAATTATATGCACGGAAAAATCCAGATTTCAGGGAAGTTTTGTCTGGCCTGAAAACATTCTGCCCACATGTGCAGACATACAACCACCATCTGCCAGCCCGCCTACGTGTAAACATGTTCCACCAAACACCCCTTTGCACCAACACTTGCTTTACGCTTTCCGAAGCAGAGCCCTCCAGGCTGGGAGCCTCCGCTGGCTCTTTCCACGTAAACACTCCCGCTCGTATAAAGAGGGCTGGGATATGGCTGGTCGGGCCAAATCCACATGGAACAGACCCTGCAAGAGTGTTGACCTCCTCCCTCTCCGCCAGCCTCAGAGGACAGGGCAAGGGATTGAGGAAAGAGAAGGGAGCCCGTGAGGCTGCACTTACCATACCGTCGGCTGGTTCTCCAGGCTCGCACTGCATAATGGAGAACCCCATCCATCCACACCAGAAACCAGCTTATACAAAAGCCCAGCAAAAGTCCCAGCATCAGATCAATCTCTTGCTTGGTTACATTGTCAGTCACAAAGTAATTCTCTGAGGAGTCCACCACTGACTGATCCCCATCATATGGAATAACATAATGGACATGATGCCTGTTGCAGGGAAGAGAAACAGGGAAAAGCATCAGTGGAGAAGAGCAGAGAGCGTTTTTCCATGCAGCGCCTGCTCTTGCGGCCAGGGGCTGGTTTAACACCATGCCTTTGAGTTTTTACCAACACCCCCGGGAGCAGAAGCGCTGTCTTGGCTCTTTGTGCTGATGTCAGCAGAGGAATTGGCAGAGCACGAGGTAGAAAAGGATAGAAACCTGAACCCATGCCTGGAACTCATGCCGCATTCCTGACACGGGCTCTCCGTGCCCAAGTTTGTAATCTGTAAAACGCAAGATAATATTAAGGACAGCGTGAGGCTGGCATGGTCACCCCCCAGAGACGTAAAGGGCACTGCTGCGTTCATGTTTGCAGGCAGAGGTCGGTAACGCTTTGCTCCTGTCAGTACACACAGGGAGAGTGCCGCCATGTAGTTCTGCAAGTGCAATCTCGACCTACTGCCTCACAGGAGTCAGAGAAGTCCTCTGCGATGCGGTACCGCCAGCGCTAGCAGCTTCATGGCACTTCTCCATGGCACTGTTTTGCTTAACGTCCCATCTCTCAGAGTAAACTGAGAATTGCCTCTTCCGCGTATGAGAGCGGAGCGTGTTTACAGCCATGGAGGAAGTACTTGAAAGCAAAAGCACGCCTTGAATTCATCCGTGGACAGCAGATGGCAGAGACCCTGCGGCGTATCGCTCCTGGAAAAGCCACGCAAGCTCTAAGACCGTCTCAGGTTCTCTTACTGCCCGACTGGGGTGGTTTGGGATGCGGGGTGTTCCTCGTCCTCCGTGGCAGATAGCAAGAACTCTCTCCCAGGGCAGGAGCAGGCAGCAAACCTCCCCGTGGTGCCCCGAGTGCCGCTGGGGTGAAGCGAGGCTGCAGCTGAATCTCACCGCTCCCCCCCGGCACCACTCGGGCTCAGGAAGGTGACCCCGCTGGGTGCAGGATCTGCCAGCACCCTGCAGCCTGCCTCCCATCCCATCCCATCCCATCCCATCCCATCCCATCCCATCCCATCCCATCCCACCCCACCATTCCTCACTTGCTGAGGACACAGTCCTTGCATTGTAGCCTGTCTCAAAAAAAAACAAAAAGGCACCAGCTTAGTGCTGTCCCCAACCAGCAGAGCACAGACGTGCAGCAGGTGCCCCGCAGGCCAACATGCACACCGGCTGCCATGTCACAGGCTGCCAGTGGCCGTAGAGGGACAGTGTGGACTCCGTAGCCTTCAGATCCTGCATCTCTCTCGGGAGTTCCGGAGAGGCTGCCCCCACGCCTTATGCCAGAAGGATGATTGGGTTCATTTGCACGATGGGATGATGGAGACCAAGCTCAGGATGATGCTGAACTGCTTGAAAGACCCTGTTTAACTTGGGAAAAGCAGGAAAATGGCAGGGATGGAGTTGTAGAGCAGAAAAAATAAGGCAGGTCTATAGGGGCTGAATGGAAGGGGCCAGCTGTGACAGGTGAGCTGAGCGTGTGGGACAGGAGGATCCCAGATGACAGGGGATGCAGGATGCAAAGCAAAACTGGGAGCAAGCTGCTCTGGAGCCTCTGCATCTGCTTTAAATGGTTCTTCACCTTCCCTGAGAGCGGGCAGGAGCCACGAGGCTGCCCAGGCTCTGTGCTCAGCCATCCTGCCTCCTCCCGCTGTCTGATTTAGAGGCAGACACTGCTCGGGCAGGCGCCGTCACTGCTGCCAGGGAGCCCAGGAATGGCCGGCCAGGCTCGGCAAGGGGCGCTCAGCTGCCCCCCTGTGCCTGCCAGCACTGCTGGGGTTCCATGCATCAGACCCCACCAACGGTCCCGGCACTGCAGCACAGATGCATCACCAGTGCTCCCAGCTCAAGGCCAGGGCACGGTTCCATGGGCTGTCCCCAGCGTTGCCCACCACCACCCCCACCAGCATCACCCACGCTCACGTCCCTCCCACATCCACGGACTCAGCCCTGCTGCCACATGCAGGAGAGGAGGCAATCGCTGGAGCCCTCTGAATATGCATGAGGTGCAGGTTGCTCAATAATCATGCCTGAGAAACGTCCAAATATTTACACAAACAAACCTCCACTCAAAGGAACCTACTGAAAACAGCCCTAATCTCAGCAATGACTTAATGGAGGCCACCTGCACCAGAGGCACCAGCTCCCGGCAGACCAAGGCACGTGGGGCTGGTGTACAACCTGGTGCCATGGCATGTCGGGGGGTGGAAAAGGCTGTGCGGATGGGAAGCCCATCCAGCCACGCTCCTGCTGTCTAGTTCTGCTCCCCATGTGCATTCAGCAAAGGCCCCAGTACCAGGGACCAGACTGGGGCAGTAGCAGAAAGGAGATGTACCTAGACCAGCTCTCAAGCACCTCAAAATGACCTCACAGGCTAAGGGCAGGCCCTGCTCGTGCCTCCTCTTGCTGGTTGGTTTGCAACCGGAGGTATTTTCCTTCACTTGGTGAGGGAAAAATCTAGGGGAAGAGGGTGTGTGAGGGAGGGGTCCCAAAAAGGGAGCTTTTATTCGTGAATGGTAGGGCTCCCGTTGATTTCATGCACACAGCCAAGCAGCTTTGCAGCAGGGGAAAAGGCAAGCCTCACACACCCCTCCCACGCGCCGTGCCGTGTCACTGCCGGGGACACCTGACAGGTCCTTAACTTCCTTTTGCTCCTCACAGTACAGAAACAGCCTAAGGGCTGAGTCCGCAACCAGCTCCAGAAACCTAGACACCTTGAAATGATCAAGAACTTGAGTGCCTCAGCAGGAGGTGGTTCGTATCTCCTCTGCACCGTTGTGCCACAAGCCACAGGGCTACCTAAAACCTCCCCACGCAGAGCATCGCTAACACGCAGCCACCTCTGGGGCTGAGAGAAGCCAAACTTCCCAGACACATCAGGGACAGACCCGTTCCTGAGGAGTGTAGACCTCTCACCACACACCAGGTGGCTTTCACAGAGGGTCTCATCCCTGTACCACAAGAGAGTCCTGGAGTCCACTCCTCCCACTGCCAAACTTCCAACGCTGAGGAGCAGGGATGCGCCCGTAGCACTCGCATACGTGCGCACACGCACATGGCCAGCACTGGAGTAACACGGGACACAGCACTCTCCTCATGTGCTTCACATGAGGTTTTTTTCCTACCACACAGTCTGCTTTCTTCACAGCTCTTGGTCTCTGCTTGCAGGGCACTGAGGGAAGGGACACAGTCACCTCTTCCCTGCCTCGTCCCTCTCCTCAGTGCGGGCTGACTCTGCACACTGCAGTGGGATCTCCTCCAGCTCTCCTACCTTCCTTTGGTCACCGCTGGGCTGAACTGCACCTTGGGGGCAGCACTAAGGGCCTGATGCTCCTTTTGGGCTTGCAGCTCCCTTCCCATGTGCAGGGGACTGTCCCCAAAGCCCAGTCATTTCAGAGTCCAGACTCAGAGGTGAAAACCCGGCTTCTGCCCTGTAGCTTCCATAAAAATCACAGGATCACAGAATGGCTGAGGTTGGAAAGGACCTCTGGAGGTCATCTGGTCCACCCCCTGGCTGAAGCAGGACCACCCACAGCCAGTTGCCCCAGACCACGTTCAAACAGCATTTAAATGTCACCAAGGAGGGAGACCACAACCTTTCCCAGCAACCTGCCCCAGTGCTCAGTCACTCTCGCGGGGAAAATGTGTTTCCTGATGTTCAGATGGAACCTCCTGTGTTTCAGTTTGTGCCCGCTGCCTCTGGTCCTGTCAGTGGGCAGCACTGCAAAGAGCCTGGCTCTGCCTTCTTCACGCCCTCCCTTCAGGTATTTATGTACATTGATACGATCCCCCCCCGAGCCTTCTCTTCTCCAGGCTCCACAGCGCAATGCCTCTAGGTCTGTAGGACATTTAGATCTAGAGGCTGTGGACGGAGCAAGGCAGACAGAAAGACAACATGACCAGCGCGGGGGCACCACTGAAGTCGACAACAACTCAACCTCTCTAATGTGACTCCACCAACATCTCTGCATATCCATGAGCCGTAAGGGCACATCTCAGATAGACACGGGAGAGAAGAAGCTCCAGGAAAGGATCGCTGGTTGACCCTTTCTCACTGTTCATGTGTGGGCTGGAGCTGGGCGCACAAAGTGACCATTGGCTTCCAGCATTCCCTAAGGAGGGATTCAGTCCTCACAGCATCCCCGTGCCGGCCCTTTGCCTGTACAGCCTGAAGTGCTACGGGACAGTCGTGCCCAGCGGAGAAAGAAGTCAGTCCTGTTGTATGCTGAGCCACCAAGAATCATAGAATGGTTTGGGTTGGAAGGGACCTTGAAGATCATCGAGTTCCAACCTCCTGCCATGGGCAGGGACACCTCCCACCAGATCAGGTTGCTCAAAGCCCCATCCAGCCTGGCCTTGAACACCTCCAGGGATGGAGCTTGACACCTCCAGGGATGGAGAAGTCCAAAGGCAATTCATGGGAGGCAAAATTCAACAGAGAGTGAAAACTTTAACCTATCTGGATTTGGCAATTTAATTTTCCAAGTATCAGGAATCAATGTTGCACCCCAGGTGCAAATTTCCATGTAAGGAAAGCCTCTTGTCACTAAAGCACCCCAGGAAAGCACTTGAGGTCCTGCACTGCTACCTTTCAGGCAGCTTTTGGGAACCCTGACTTACCACAGTAGGTCTACGTGGTGGAGATGCCACTGCGAGGTTTCCACCCTGCAGAGTTTTCTGGAAAGGCAGGCAAGACTCAGGGAAGATGCATTTTCCCTGCTAGTGCAACAGTTGGGAGATCCGGGCTGCAGGGATTTTTATGCTTCGTTTTGGCTTAACGGGATTGAGTGGTGCCACTGAGGTGGGGAGGAGAACGGGGACAGACCCCCAGAAGTTTAATGTTGCAGCTCAGGTCCTTGGGGATGTCACAGGAGTGGTTCGGAGACACTGGCACATCAGCACAGCACGTTATTAATAGTCTGCAAAGGTCCAGGGTCCCCACCGCATATCAAGGGAATTGGAAACTGGAACGTGGCCTGGATGGCTCTGGGGGCCGGATCCAGCGAGGGAATGTATCACCTCTAAGCTGAGCATAACGTGGGTGCAGCAAGACACCACCACCACCGCCACGCTGCTGCTCTTCCAGGGAGGGCAGGCAGTGCTGGAGAACAGGCTCTGGCAGGGCGGCTCCTCAGAGCACACGCTTCTGGCCAAACCTTGGTTTCAGAGACGTGGACATCCAGGAGCTGACATAACCCTCCAGCCAGTGCCTGTTTCACCAGCCAAAAACCTTTGAGAAGAGACGAAAACCTCCTTCAGCCTTGCGTCACCTTAGCCGGCAGTCGGAGGCCCGACGTGGGTGTGAGGACTCCGGGGCTCGCAGCACCCTCGGCTGTGAAAGAGCTGTCACAAAGTACACGTGGTCCTCAAAAGGTAAACCCGTGTCCTGACCATGTTTCTTCACAAGAAAAAAGGTGTGCCGAATGACCTGAGGGCCAGTTCCTGGGCAGTTGAAGCTGGTGTCAGTTGTCACAACAGACCCAGGAAAAATTATTCCCACGGCTTTAATCACACGCCACCTCCCTTCATGTGCCATGCCCCTTCAGCCGCACGAACAGCCGTGCCCACCCTGGATGCGCTGGAGCTTCCACGGGAAGCAGATGTAATTGTAGGGAAAGAACTGTGACCACATTTCAGGCCAGAAACACCCTCGAAAGCAGGAGGGTCTGGCCATTGCCAGCAGCTGCTCTCCCGAAGCAAGTGAGAGGCTGGATCCGCCGATCCCATCCGTCCCCAGACAGCCAGCACCTGGCTCAGGTGAAAAATTGAAGCTGCTGGACAAAGGCAGCGCAGTGTTTGTGTCTGTGCCCGTGTGCTTGAGCTGTAGCATCCCTGTTCCCTTTCCCCGTCTTCGTGACAAAGGGGGAAGACCTCCTCTCCTCCCTCCCAGGGCAGGCAGTGCAGCGGGCTGGAGCAGAGCCTCGGCCAGCACGGCCGGGATGTTTCCCTACAGCGCTGCCCAAAGCGCTATTGTCCCTTCCAGTGACCTTGCGCGTGTGCTGGCTGCTGCAGCCAAAGCACAGCACGGGAGCCTTTAGAAAAGCGCCACCGATCCGTCGTTTTAAATGCAAAGAGCCCGTCACTGCCTCTACGCGCTTTCCACGTCCCCCCTCCGCTGGGGACGCCGGCACGCTGATGCTCTGGCTCGGCCTGGCTCCCGCCCGGGCAGGTGTCACTCTCAGTCGGTAGCAGACATGTCACATCTCCCCAGCTCACGTTGCAGCTGGCACAACCTGGCCGGGCTGACCCATGCCCCATCTCCAGCTGCAGCGGGATTTGGGGGAATTTGGTTTATCCTGCCCTACGCAGGGGCTGCAAGCGGAGCTAGAGGGTGGTCTGCATTCCTCCCTGGTCTGCATCCCCGCCTGACCTTGCAGCCTCCCCGCAAACACGCCAGCCAGCCCCGCGCCTCTCCGAGCCACTCTGCAGACCAGCGCGGACGGCACCCGTTGCACAGGTGAAAACATCTCCCTGGGACCCTTCGCACTCTTAACAGCTGCCAGACCCCCCCCCCAAAAAAGGCCGGGTGGTCTCCAGCACCAGGCGATGAGCACTCCCCACCTCCCCGCACATCCACAGAGGACCTGGGGATGGAGAGGTTTCACGACTTTTCCAGAGTGGCTGGGAAAGGAGGAAACAGAGCAAAAATGTAATTTCTGTGTACCTCCTGACGGCAGTGCGGCCAGCCCGGGGCAAGCTTTGGCCCGTCCCTCCTCCGAGCGTGGAGGGCAGCATTTGGCCCCTCACGGACAGAGCCCTGTGAGCGGCGATATTCAAACCTGTGCTGCCACAACACCGCTCCGGCCCCACCGACCATCCTCCCCCGGCAGGGGTGCTGCCAGTGACCCCAGCACCAGGGCAGAGCCCCAGCCAGCGGCCACCTCACGCGTGTCCACCCTGTGCCCAGCCGTTCTCCCGGCCAGCAGCCCGTCACGCTGCAGGGTCCCCGCGCGCACCGGTTGCTCACGAGAGGTGCAGCGTAGCCGTGCCCTGAGACTTTCCCTTCCCGGATCAGAGCCTGGGGCTGAAGTAGCCCTCAGACGGGAAGAGCTGACTTGAGGGTTGGCCGTGCCCCCAGCTCTGCTGCAGGGTGTTGGCATTCGGGTAAGGCTGACGCTCCTTCAGTCCTTCCCAACCCCGCTCACGGGGAGAGACTTTGCCTGGGAGGGAAAGACTCACCCAAGGTCACTCAGAAGGTCAGTGACAAGGAGAATCCTGAGGTCCCTGTCCTTTCCCAGACTGGGAACTCCCAAGCCCCCCAAGACTGTTTTGATGGGTCCTCGCTCCATGCAGGTGTCATCTGTTCTCTCCAACTCACCCTGCCTCCACGGACGGACGCCCTTTGGTGTTTTTCCTTTGCATGACATCACCCAGCTCCTGATCTGCTGCCAGCTCTCTGCTTCCAGAGAGGACCCTTTACTGGCTGGGACAGAGACATTCGGACTGGGGCAGTGCTACACTTCTGCAGTCCTCCATAGTCCTGGGAATAGCTACATCCCAAGGAGGCAGGACCTCCTGCGTGGAAGCAGGCCCCGGCATAGCGATTTGGACAGCCTGAAAGTCTCCACATGCTGAGGACAGCGAGTGCCAGGCTCCCCCAGGGATCTGCTCCAGCAGGCACATTCCTGCACGGCATCAACAGGAGCCAGCAGGAGTGTAAATGTGGCTGTCACCCCTTCTTCCTCCAGCAAGAAGGCAGATGTTGAGAGGAACAGTCCCTGCCATACCAGCCATGTCTGTGCAGGCTCAGTACCGGCACCATGCGCCGGGGCCAGCCCCGGCTCTCTGCTGATGGTCTCTCTCCACGCACCAGCGCTACACCAGCTTCCCTTCCCAAGCGACCGGCAGGATTGTTTTCCCACTGAACAGCTATGGATGCGCTTCCACTGGCCTCAGGGTCTCTGGTAGCTTCGCCCTCCTTGGTGCTGGTGCTGCCGGTAGGGCAACCGATGGGAAAGCACCAGCCTGGGCTAAGAGCGACAGCCCACCTGCCTGGAGGAGCACATCTGCTCCCACTCGTAGCCCAGAGGACCATCCGGCTCGGCTCTCGGAGCAGGACCCGCTCCTCTGGCACAGCCACTGTCCAGCCTGGGCTCACTCGAACTGAAACGAGCAGCTCGGTGGACATTTGCCACTTAACGGACCGCAAACAGGCATCGGCCTTCACCACCTGTATGGGCAGAAGGGCAGCGTCCACGTACCGCGGCGGGCAGCATCGCCTCCCAGCACCGCGCAGCCAGCCAGCCGGGGGGTCCTGTCCCTGCAGCCACAGGCAGTCACGGAAAACTCGGCACGGCACAGCCTCCGCAAGCGCCTCCTCCGTTCTCCTGTGTCTGGCGAGAGGCCGCGACTCCCTTCTGACATCACAGACCCGAAAAGCGCCTGCCAGGGCCCAGCGCAGCGAGGTCACTCTTGCCTCAGCTGACTGCTACCTTGCTTCTGGCGCAGAGTGACAAGCAACAGCTTCGGCCTCAAATAGCCCCAGCGCCCCTGATCCCCCCCCCGGGACGTGCACGGCAAGGGTGGAGATCAGCACGAGCAGCGCCAAGCGCTCGGTGTCCAGCAGCGCCTGAAGATGGGGATGGTTTTCTTCCCCAAATGTCTTGACCCCAGTGGCTCTCCCCAGTCACTGCTAACGCGCCGAGTGCTTAGGAACACGGGGAAAAACCCCAACGTGTAGTCCCCAGCTGCGGGAAACGAGGTCTTCTCTATGAGGTGAGGGTTGGCAGAGGGCATTTCAGGCAGAAGCGGGCAGGGTGCCATAAGCCAGCACTCCCTTCTGCTTGTCCTGGGACCTTCTTGCCGGGCTCAGTCCCCCGTGGAGAGGAGAACGAGCAGAGTCCAGGGAAAGACGGGAGGAGAGACCCCAGCCACGGCCTCCGTGCGAGCTGGAGAGCTCTTTGGGGACACAGCCAGGACAGTCTGCCCTGCTGGCCGTGCGCCCGGGCGACTCCAACGAGCCAAAAGGTGGGCAGAGCCTGGGGCACCCCCGGGTACGGGTCACGCTGCTGCCTGCCAGCCTCCCACCAGCGACCGACACGGGAGGGAGACTCACCGTGTCCCAGACACCCCTCCCTGGGGAGCAGAAAGCGTGGACAGAAACAAGTGAGGAGAGAAACACAGACGGGCTCCCATCCCTCCGCCGAGAGAGCGGAGACCTGGGCTGCGGATGCACTACCGACACACATCTGCCTTTGCCCCCCTCCGACGGCTGCGGACCGAGGCAGGAGCCAAGCGCCCAGGGCTGCCTCGCAGTGCTCCCAGTCTCCTTGCCGGGAAGGGCATTCCGGCAGCAAAGAGCAGCAGGGACAGCCAAGGGCTGAACTTTTGGAGCCATGCGGGGATGAGGTGGGGCATAGAAGCCTGGGAGGGGCAGAGCATGGAGCCCGAAATCCCCTGGCACGCCTGGCTTCAGCTGGCACCTGAGACACATACAGAGCCAGCGCTCGCTGCCCACAGCCCCCCCAGCGGTTCCCAGCCCCTCACGCTGACATAGGCCCAGTGCAGGTTCTGACTCCTTCCAGAGCACATCCGTCCTGCCGCGTGCTGGATGCCCACGGCAGGTACTCACTCCCAGCCTGGGGAGCTGGGACATGGTAGAGCGTTCCTGGGGAAGGGGTCCTCTCGGATACGTTGAGGAAGACACAACCGGGATAGGAGAGTGGAAGGAAAACATTTCTGAATGAATCAGTTGGTGTGACTGACACTCCAACCTAGGCTAGGGCAGGAGGGAAAAACATAACCGCAGCAGCGCAGCCTATTGCACATCAACCTTCATTTATTGCAATTCCTCTTCCCCTTCCATTTCTGCAACACGTACTCATTTTCCCTGTTCCGAGCTGCAGCCAGTTCCCTCCTCCAAGGACTCCCTTTGGTTATTGGCAAATTAAGAGCCCTTTATCAATCCCTGGTACCACCGTTCCCAACGTGCCCCGGGATGCATCCCTGCCTAGCGCAAGGCAGAATTTCTGATGGCTCGCGCGATGCGCGCTGAAGGCCTGCGCTCAGCGCACTTGGACAGCTGACAAAAAAGGACAAGGCACATTCGGCACCACCTGCCTTTTAAAGCAGAGAACTGGAACCGCTGGCGTGGGGCAGCAGGTCAGGGCTCCGAGAGAGCGGGTGAGCACCACAGACCAAACCTTAGCATCAGCCCCCAGAGAGTCCCATAGCGTAGGGATGCTCTGCGCGAGTGCCTCCTACGTCAGAGCACGAACAGGTTGAGAGCAATGCTCAGTGCACAACAAGAGCCCGTGCCCCGGCGCAGGCTGGTGGGCTATTTCTGTTGGCAAGAGCCATTGCTCCTACATACCTAAGGCCACTGGTAAACTTCTGCTCTTCGCCTCCTCGCAGATCCGCGCCTGACAATTTGGAAGCTGTTTTGTGCACTTTCTAAGAAATGACCTAACCATGTCTGGGGAGAGTGCCATGGCTAATTTATCTGCCTCAACAGCATCTCTTCAGACATACAGTTAGAGCAGCGAGGAGTGCCCCTGCCACCTTCTCAGGCTTGGGCAGAAGGGACACTCTGCCAACAACACCAGTGAGCCCTGACACTCCTCAGTTGCTCCAGGCGATGTGAAAGTCTATTACCAGCAGCCAATTTTCACCACCACTGCACACAGCTGCGACAAGTAAAAAGAAAAATTGGTTGAAGAGGCACAGGAAAACTCTTAAACTAGTGAAAAACATCAAGCAGGCTCCAAAAAATTACCTAAGAAAAAGCTAATCCCTGCCAAAAATAATCAAAGACACTGTGGACGTTTCTTGTCCACCGTCTTCCCAATTGACCTTAAGAGAGAGGAGTGCCCAAGGAGCCCGGCATTTAGGGGCTGCGTACCAGATCCCTCAGGGCCTGGCTGCGTTTGGCCCTAGAGGTGCTGCCTGTACCTTCTCTGCTGTTCTGCCACAGGAACCTGAGGAGGAACCGTGGGGAGAAAGGTAACGATCACCTTCGGTGAACGAAGCCGAGCGAAAGGGCAAAGCAGTTTCCCTTCATTAAACTACGCACATCCCAGTTTCAGCTTAGCTTCCGCACCAGGGACACCAGAGGGATGTGACGCTGGGATGCAGCTCATTCCAGAGGCAGCTCAAAGAGGAGTAAATCTCAATCTAAATGTTGGACGTGGCAGGGGAGGGCTCCCCAGCATGTCCTTTAGCTGGCACAGCCTCATGCTGCTTTACTCCCCCCCAGACAAGAAACTCTCCAGCAGGCAGTGAGTGACCAGGCACGGGAGGGAACGAGGCCTCGGGGAGCGCAGGATGAGGATCACTGACAACAGTCCCATAGAGAAGAGAGAAAGTCACCTCCCTAAAACTCAGTCCCCGGGCTCTAACACCGAGCACGGCCAACGCCCGGGTACAAGCCGAGCACCTCAGCGGTTACGCACGACACGAGAAGCGCTACGTCGTTCAGGAGAATTAAGCATTGCCAAACAGCCACGGACAGAGGTGAGTACTTGTGCAGTCATAAACTTGTACACAGCAAAGGCGTTACTCCTGGCAGAGAATCCACCCCGATGCTCTCGGCTTCCTAAACACTCCACAAAACACAGACCCGCTCCCTCGGCGTGTTCTGTCCAGCCTCACCACGACCTCACGAGAAAAGCCACAGAGAATTAAAAGCCCATCGAGGATTACAAAGCCTCAAAGTGACACTGTCCTGGACAGCAACGCTCCTTCCTGCCCACAGATCCGCTCAGTTCTCCAAACCCCGTCCCATTAAAGCCACACAACCACCAATCGCAACACCCACAAACACGCTGAGAAACATCACAGCCCCGTGACAACAAAGGCAAAATGACAAGGGCTTAAATGAAAGTTTGCCACTTTCCCAGGGCTCGCAGATGCACGTACACAAGCATGCACGCAAGGGGAAATGGGCTGTGGTCCAGACCCACAGAAAACTCTTCTTCCGGAAAAAAAAAAAAAAAACAAAAAAACCCACCCCTGTGTTGATGCAGGAGCTGCTGAGGAAGGTGAGACACGGCCAGAATGCCAAAATGGTAGTCCAGCCAGCAGCACCCTGCCGCTGGCCACCACCTCTCCGTGCCTCTCCGATGAGATGGGTTGGGAAGGGGCTGGGGGGGACAGGTGAGAGAGATCTTACGCGGGTAACTTACCTTCCACAGTTGCAGTGACAAACTCGGTCTTCCCCTCTCAGATGCGGTAAGATGTAATTGTGAAATCTGTCCAACAACGCATTCATGTCCATCAAGCAAGCTATTGCCTGTAAGAGCCCACAACCAAGGCATCTGGTCAACTCTGGATGATGGAATAAAACATTGACTCTAGTTTGATTGCCAAAGACTGAAGCAGTCATAAAGAAAATAATCTGTGGTGTGTAATGGGGCGCACACACATGCACACGCACGCACAGAGGTGCACAGGCTAAGGGACGGTGCGGGAAGGGGAAGGGG
>VZSZ01002204.1:155389-165897 GCA_013398815.1 Ibidorhyncha struthersii
CCCACTGGCGGGGGGGGGGGGAGGAAGAGCGCACCATCATCAAAAAACGCCACCTCACTCTCAAAACACATTATTTTTCCCATTTTCTTTAAACCAAAGTTTCTCTTCAAATTTCATTTGGTCAGAGTTTATTTTATACCTACATATATATTTGTGTGTGTATAAACACCTGTATCTCAAGCAAGACCAGGACCCCACAAAATTCCTGTATAAACTGAGCTTCATTGTGGATTTCAGCGCAAAACAAGCGTATGGAGACAAAGTAACTACGTAAATGCATATATTTTTCACTAACCTGTAAGTTAAATGAGAAGTAATGTGTCAGAGTAAGAGCAGTTTTCGCTGAAGAACAAGTTTTGCTCACAGAAATTTGAAGTACTTTGAACGGGACTGTGGATGACTCAGAATACTTACCCGTCCGTCCAGGTCAGTCGTCCGTCCATCTGACCGTCCATCCATCCGTCTTTTTGCACACTGGTAAACAAGCAAGTGACAACCCACCAGCTCCCAGAGTTGCGTTTCCTCATGACCAGAACGTTTAGGATGGACAGAAGAATTCTGTAACATCCGGTATACTGTACCATGGGTTTAGACCAAGGCTTCTCATTTCAGTTGAGATAGAGTGAAGTTCTACTAATTAATCCATAGTCAGCACTACAGCAACCAGAATTCTCTGCTAATTACGCACATGAATAGTATAAACTTTATGTAATACAAAGGACACTGCTCTAAGTCTCCACGCGCACACAAAACACGGGTTAAAACATCCTGTTTGGGTTTTTACTGCCTTTCTATGAAACCACAACGAAGAGCTCTGTTTAGGATGAACGAAGTTGAAAGCAGGAAACATTTTCAAACCCTCCCCAAGTTTCACCTTGCCGCAGAGTAGACTTCAGCACTGATACCGTATAGGGGAGGAAAACGCCGCTCAAAATACTTAGTACTGTGCTTGCTTGAAATGTCTTTTTAAAGAGATTTAAGAGAACTGAAGCAGTGCAGTCCTTACAGAATCATCCTCTTCCTTTGGCTGTAAATATCCCCATGGTAACAAGTGATGGTATCAGACAGACAAACGAGCAGAAGCAGAGGGGGCTGAATGAAATCCTTCAAAGACAGAGTCTCCAGAAACAAAATGCGACAGGAGAAGCCAATCAGAGAACATACACTCTGCAAACCTTATCACAACTGCTGCTCCAACTCCCCGTCCCCTAACCCTTCTCGTCTAGTCATTCATCCTCCACAAAATTTTTGCTTTAAGTGTTTTTAACAGACAAGGAAACCAGCACAGGTAATTCAGGGATATTAAACATCCCCAGGACCCGAGTATGATGCGGTGACCCATTTGGACACCGTCCAGGACACAGATTGAGCTGGCAGAGGTCTCGCTTTTCCCACAAGACAGCTGAAACCGCCGCCAACCTCCAGATCCCGGGAGCAGAGAGAGGGGCCTGACTCAACAGACTTAAAGATTTGCAACCGCAAAGAAGTATTTTCAGATAGGGACTGGCACTTCTCAGGTGTGGAGCAGATGCCTCTTAATGTATGTGAGTGTGTTCACCAACAGACTGACCGCATACGGAGCCGAAGCCGTCTGCGTAGATGGGTAACGTTGCCCTAAATTGAAAGTACGTAGCACTAACTTCCTGCGCGTGCAAAACAATTAAACGTAAGGAAAATTAGGTGATTCACGTGAACTGTCGGAGGTCAGGGATAGATGAGAGAGAGAAGCCAGGAGCCCAAACCCCATCTCCTGCTACCGCACTAACACATTTAAAAAGTTGTCCTGACATATCCAAGTATTAAAGAGCGCACACCCCTCCTCTGCTCCAAATCGTTTACAGGTTCCTTTAACAAACAACTTTTAAGATCTTCTCTTGCCTGTAAGCAGCAACACTTTACCATTCACATTTTGCGTGTCTAATAATTTGGTGCGTTTTCACTTTTATCAGTTTGAACAAATAGAAATCTGAGCTTTTGCTCTGTTTGTATACACATACTCAGTTTCTGGATTTTGCGCCGTGACAAGGACGTTTACTATTGCTGTATGGGAGGAAAATGCTTCTGTTCAAAAGATACTTCAGTTTAAAAAAAAAGAAGCTTTAAACTATTTCTATTGGCAGTGGAGTTTGCCTTTTCTCCCCATCTTCCTTATAGAAGACGCATATACAATTGGCCCTGACTCCCTGATGCTACAGTTGTCTTATTAATCTCCCACGCGATAATTCAAAAGCAATTAAGATCCCCCAAAGTCTCCTGGTAGTGCCCTAATTCACGCAGAGAAAGCGGTTCACTGTGGTTCAACGCTGGATCAAGAAACCCTTCCGAGCTGCCCAACTGCACAGCCCCTCTGAACACGGGACACGGCTCAGCGCTTTCCACTCCCACCAGATCTCCTTGCTGTCACCGCCCTCTGAGACACTCTGCGTGAACGAACCTTCTCGTGCTACTTCAGAGCGTCTGTGTTTTACCTCACAGGGAACAGGCAAACTTACTGAGCTTCTATTTTGAGAACAGACAAACTTACAGGTTTTTCATTTTATTGGACGCTTCCAACTTTATATCTAATAATATACAGATACTCGGTTTTCATTGTTCCATTCATATCCTCACGGAGTTCAGCCATTCTGTCACATTAAAATAAAAAAAAAAAAAGCACAACTGAAATAAAATAAATTTGTAAGCTGGAAAAATACATTATAAACTTATATTCAAGAAACATTCTCTTTATAATTAAAGACCTACTTGTAATAAGTAGGATTTAAAGAAAAACTTGATTTTCATTTTTAAATAGGTGGCCTTTGTGTATACTTTTATCATCTCATATGTACAACCCCAGCCAGTATCTCTGCCTACCTGTGACAGAATACCTGAAACAAAACAAAAAGACACTGAAAAGGAGTTTTTAAACAAACAAACAAAAAAATCAATATTCATTTTCCAGGAAAATACAGTATAATCAGAACTTTAAACACATGCTTCCCTCATCTGTGTTAAGGCCTAAGAGACAGATGTGCTTTAATAAAAGCAGACAGTATGAAGAAAAGTCCTTCCACTTTTCTCTTCAAATTCTTGTAACAGCTCATCTATTTCATTTTCCATGTCTTCTGTATGCTGTATCTAGAAGAGAAGAAAAAAAATACTAAGCAACCGGACTCCAAGGATACCACGTAGTTTAGAAAACGGTAATAATTCAGTGCTTTTGGCTTACTGCGAAATCTAAACCAGCAGGCTGTACGAAACGGCGCAGCACTGGGGGCTTTACCGAGATTCCCAGCACTCCCAAATGTATATGTATTCCACATCGTGTTTATCTGCATACCCTTCCTTCCCCAACCCACTGAACTGGCACTTAACTAGTACTTTGTTGAGTAGGCAACAGCCGTCCTCGCTAGGTAACGAATGGAAGCTCCAGAATAGCTACAAGCACACTGAACAGATGGCTAAAATTTCAAGTCCTTGAACCCGCTCGGGCTTTTTGAACCTGGAAAGGATTTCACACCAGAATAGATCACACAGGCTGGAGTTTTTTAAANAAAAAGCCTGTTGTCACACTGGAATAGGTGAACTCATCAACTTGCACGCTGTAAAAGGACACGGATCCCTTCTCCGTTCTCTTGACAGTTACATCGATGGTTTGTGCAGCTTATCTCAGTCCTACCTCAAGAGCTAAGGCCCCTGAACGTGAAAGACAAAGCACCATTTTTTTCTTCCACATCATGCACTCAACAGGGTTGGTACTATGAAATACACCTACACAGCATGTTCTTCAGGTGTATCCAGACTGCAACCCCGCTGTTTAAACCCCACGTATTACAGCTGCTTTTGAAACGGACGTTTTCGCCGTAAACAGTGTCCCAAGCACAGGCTCGACACGTGCCATAGTTACGCGTGGTGCTCTGCAACACTGCTCTTCCCGTACGCTGTCAACACGGTGGGTTTGAACGCACAGACTCCACTCTGGAAATGGTGAACCCAGTTACAATTCATCTGTTTGCACAACGGCTCCAAAATTAACCACAAGGACTTGGAAGCTTGCGTCTCTTGACATGGATTTTACTTAACTTTTGCAACACGCAGCACCTTGAGGGAGTGCTAAGCAAACCCCAAGCCCTGCGCAGTCCGCTGGCCCCAAGGTGGCCATAGGCAACGAGCCCTCTCTACTTACACACTGGCAGAGCTCACAGATAAGGAAAGCACCCAGGGTGGCCTCCTCGTGGTTATCCTGAATGTCCACATTGATCACGTGTACTGGCTGACATGTCTCCTGCTCTCTGGAATTTAAATCTAGTTGAAAACAAAACACACGTAACAGCAAAGCTTTGGGTGGAATGGTATCATATTTTACACAGAGTATTCGTAAGACTTTTAAAAATACATAGACATTGTCCACTTCTGCCTTCTCCAAACTTGTTTATAGAAAATTGTTTAAGACAACGTTAAATAATAATCCCTCTTATTTCAAAAATGAGACACGGATTTTGGAAGCAAAAGAATTCAGTTTTGTGGAAGGGTCGTGACAGTTTATTTTGCAGAAAAGTTACTGCTCACCTTACTCAGACGGTCTTTAACGACCAAGACCAAGATTCTCGAAAGTCAAGAATGATTTTGGGCTTCCTCACCTGGAGAGTTTTAATTGCTTGTTTTTCCAAAAAAAGCACTGTACATCCAACACTCTGCAAATTAAACTGCAAGGTGAACTCCCACAAGTTAAGCACCGACGGTCACATTAGAAAATTCTAGCTTTAATGAGTTCTACTTATTAACAAGGGGTGAAGGGGGAAAAATAAAACATCCTTTTCCTACTAATCCACCCATGTATTACTGTTACGCCTCTCTAACATAACCTTCATTACACACATTGTTTTTAAGCTGCAAGTTGTTCTCTCCCAACCCCATTCCTGCAGCTTCATTTTGGCAAACCTGTTGAGGTCTCCATTTTGAAAGTGTCAGCTTTCCCACCTAGAGCCATTTGGTGGCACTCAAGCCTTCTTCCTCTCACCGGTCAATTATGAAGGGCATTACCATGAAGTCAGAGAGATGCACAACTGGAAAGTTAGCAAGTGGTTGCTTTTCACCTCCCTTCCTCAGGATATTCACCTAAAACTAGAGCGAAAGCTGCCTTCTACGTGAGACACGCTGAACTCATTGAAGATCCAGGGCAGTTGCTCTCAGAACTTACCAATACATTTCAAACGCTTCACTTAAAGATTGAGAACACTAATTGCTCAGCTCGCAGAAGCCCAGTTGTTTCACGCTCTGCATTGTTCTGTATTCAGTAAAGTTACTAAAAAGCAAATAGGTTCTGTTTTACCCCAAAGCAGGACAATTGCTTGCGACATGACCACCGAGGACTGCAGAGGCAAGGCAACAGCCTTTTACGTGTGCGATATTAATTCCGTTCGCTGGTCTTTCAGTGGAAAGCAAAGACCTTCAGCCTCACCCAAGCCCATACCCAGCGTCTCCAGAGAGAGGCAGGGTTCCCAGCGCAGGCGCTAACTGAGTCACTGCCGAAACCCCAGGACTTTCTGGGAGCTCACGTCGAGCCTGCTGCATCGTGTTCGTGCAGAACCCAAACCCCAGCTGAGATTCTTCTGGTGTATCTCACTGACTCATTTCAGGGCAAAGCCACAGCATGTTTTCAGTATGTTAACCACACTCAAGAACAGTTTCTCCACCCATACCGGAGGTATTTATTGTGGATAAACTGCTTGGTGGGTCACAAGAAGTCTTCTGCAGACAAGTGAAGGGAAGCTGCATGAAGAAGACAGCTTAGACTTTGCTTCTCCATCAACCCAGGGTGAAAAAATGCTCATCACACACAGCTTGCTAGTTTTCTAGATCCATAAGCATTTTCAAACCAAACCTGTATTTGAGTTTCTCCAAATGCTCACTATTTCCTTACATCAGCCCTTAAAATTGCTACATTCTGTGTAGCTGCCAACACTGGCACCTTTCAGAAATAAGTATTCAGCCATCACTTCTCTGGTACGTAAAGTCTAAGTGAACGGACTGCGAGTCTAAGGGAACAGACCGTGAGCTCTTGTCCCCGCTGGTGTTCCAGCAGTAGTCAGAGGAGACAGAGATGTTTCCAGATTTGTGAAGGACTTCAGGGAGGAGGGGGGTGGGGGGAAAGCACTCAAAGTTAACTTGGTTTATCAGTTCAAGGTCCTTACCTTCTACTACTTGATCATAGACTCTTTCTTCACACGTTAGGATCAAATCAAAAACATCTTTGCAGTTCTGGAATCTTTCTGGTCGTGGCTTGATTCTCTTATTTCTGTCCAACATGTGTAAAATCCCATTCTGTGTGTATCTGAAGTTGCTTGAGTTAAGTACCTTTACTTTAAGAGAAGTCATGTTTTTGAGCAAATGACCAGTACAAGTGAAGTTATTACTGTACCCTTAAAATAAGATTCTTTCTGTTTGCAAATATAAAGATCAGTGACCACTAAACAGATTCCTAAGGTGGCAGCAAGACCCCCAACAGGCAAGGTCATTCACGTAGCATCTGGTGTCCAGAGACCTGTCACCGTCATTAGTACAACGGCAGAGACAGCTTTAGAAGGCCCTCAGAAGAGCAGAGTTCCTCAGAAGGACAACTTTCCTTGGGCAACTGTTTTTATATCCATAATGCTTAGAACACACAGACTTCGCTGTTTGCGTGAGCAGCACGTCCTGCAGTCACTGAAGTCACTGCCCCTCACTCCAGGAGCCTCTGTCTTGAAAGTCAACTATACGGTGCTTCTGGTGCCAACTGCACATCTGCACGAAGCCCTACTCGGGCCTCAGGTTTACGCAACTGAACTTCGAAAGAAAATCCAATCCATCACAGAAGCATCATCCCTTAAAAATATCCCAAGATATATAAATGGGAATGAAGAAAAACACCGACTTTATGCCTGTCAGAACTTCAGTCGCTGTGTGAAAGGAATCTGTTATGCTGCTTGGCAGCTATATTTATGCTGGTACTGTAACCTCGAGGCTCAAATTTACATCCTGTATCCCCCTTTCAGGCAGGACTCACTAATCCCACTGTCTTCTCAGCCTTCTGGGACACGCAGTTTCGTCAGGAGCACGCCAGGGTTGACAGTCACGCTAATATACTCACTTGACTAAAACCAAACTCCCTCTGAAGGCAAAGTTTTATGGATAAATTAGGAATACCAGGAAAGGCTTGAATTAAGAAAGCCTGGAAACTGATGCATCTCTTCCTTGCTTCGAAGCAGCAGCATTTTTACCCATCTAAGTATATATTTTTAACTTAAAGTAGCAGTAAGGTGAGATAACGGAAAGATTCTGAGCAAAAAACCCTTTCCATTATGAGCAGCAAGTATGCAAGAGATCGTCTTGGCTTATTTCCTTGTTGGAAAGGTCACATACACACCTAGCAGGTATCTTAATTCTTTTCAGAGAACAGTCCTAATCTTTTTTAACGAGAAACCAGCAACTTTCTGTCCACCTTCTTACAGTCGCCCTCTGGCATCCCCAGTTCTCCCGCCCCGGGCGGCCAGACCTACACCTGCCAGTCTATAGGCTTCAAAGAGTTCTTGAACAGTTTTCAAGCAAACGGCCTCCAAAGATTTTAAGTCTTTCAAGTGTCTAAGCTATAGGAAAAAATTAAACCCATCTCTCTACCTGTAAGAGTCTACTTGATATGGAAAATGTGTTCAGTGCGATGTGTCTGCATCTTGACTGAAGAAAATTTCAATTTTGAATCACAAAGTGAACGATACGTTGTTTATCACAAACGTACGTTGTCAATTCTCTCAGCCAACTGACTTCTACCGCTTTTCTTTTCTTCAGGTCACCCCCCAGCCTTTTACCACTCTTCTTTCCCAAAAGATTTCTCCCTATATAATTAAAGAATTGTCCCCATAGGCCAAGGCTGTCTCACAAGCGGCTCTTGTACCCCAGCGCCCACGGCTTCCCCGTGGCACCCCTGCAAACTCTCCTTGGCTTTGTCACGCTTGGAAAAACTCCACTTCAACGTAGCCACTTCAGACCTCTAGTTATTTGCAAGGCATGAAAATGACCGCAACAGCCATTTTCGAAATACTTGTACACATCTGGCTGCATGGCTTTGTTCAGCTGGAAGGTGAGCCCCTTCTGGGCTCTACAGTCCTCATTTTTACATCATGCAGCTCAAGGGAAAAAAAGTCTACAACATCCCACACACTTTTGGGGTTGGATTTTTTTCCCCCTTTCTAGGATAAAATGTTGCTGGCATCTGTCCTCTAGCTTCCCTGACTGAGCTTGGAGACAGAATTACGCATATTCAAAAAACCCACACAGTCAAGCTTTCTGCTTCACACAGTCGAGCTTTCTGCTGCCAACTTACAGCTATTTTTTTTTTCCAATGGTCCATCTGTCTATAAAAGGAGATTGAAATAAGCAGTTAAGATTCACGACGCTTTCATATTTGGTCGTCTGAAATCTTTTTCACCTGGGAAAAACCAGCACGCCACCCTTTCAGCGAGCAGGAGGAGGTGATCTGCACGACTGTTTTCAAGGCATGATCATAACCCAGCTTCTTTATCTTCATGAGATCAGGCGAACGCAAAGGTATTACAACTTATTAATGGATCCCACTATACTGCCACATGTTCAGTCGTTTAAGTCAGACTTTGCTTTCCTTCCAAGACATTTCAACTCCATGCTCCCCACCTATGCATCTCTGCTCTTTCTTTGCAGCAGTCACTTCTTCAGAAGGTACTCACAAAATTTTCACCTGGCTTTCCGTGCTGTTGTCTGGCCGCAGCCGCCTTCTTAACACTACCATGCTCAAAGTCAACAAAAACACGCACGCTTTATCTAAGAGGCCTTCACCTACTGCAAACTATTGGTATAGAAAACCCATCACGTTATTACAGCAAGTCCAATTCAGTTATCACCTTTATTGGAGTAACTATGCTGAACAGATCCACAGTATAATGAAATTTATGCGTGACAACTCAGTAATGGAAAGACTTGATAGAAAAAGGAGGTGTTGCAATACAAGTTGAGTTGCTCTCGCAGACACAGCATTGTTGCCCACTCTTACGGAGATAGCTATTCCCAGCTATTTCTATTGTTACTGACTGTGCACTCTCTCCATTTACTTAAGGATATCCCGTTACAACGTATTGAGGAAGACATACATGTATTTAAAAATAAAATTGGAGGGGTGTGTGTGTGTGTTTTGACTGAACCCCTAAAGCTTTCATAGCTTCTGCTACCCAAATTTAGAATTCCTGTCATGGCCAGCAGAAATGCCTTTTACCGTCCACTCGGTAAGTCTCTGCCCCAATACACACAGCTAGCCATCCTTTACCCCTCTAATCAGTTTATCAGTAATTAGTTCACCGACAGGACCCAGAGGATACTTGTAGCTACAAGCGCTAACTGGAAGATGCGTATAGCCGAGATAGTACAGTCTCTCTTCTCCCTTTCTTCTGCACCGCATAGCCAGCGGTGACCGCACTTAACAGACCACACAGCCATCAGTCTGGTTTTCTTCAGAAACCTCCATCATCGACAAAGCAAGAATAAGCAGATTTTACGAAGTGCCTGAACATCAGCCAGTAACGCTGATGCGTTCTCTTCTCTCCCTCTCACACTGACTGTTTGCTTTTGCAGGCGTCCTTTCATGGCAGCGTTTGCTTTGAACTGGGCACTTCAAACTTCGAAACCTCTGGCCCATATTATGGGACAAAAGGATGGACACAGGAAGTCATTTGGTGCAACAATAACAGAGAAAATACCAATGATCCACAATATCCTCTCTAAATGCCTTTCCCGCCCTCCCAGGAAGTTTAAAAGTTCTAAAATACCAAAGTGTTTCTGAGTTTATCAAGACCTCTCCAAAAGTCCCTACTGAAAGCAATTTCAATTAGAGATCCTGCGTAAACTATTCTCCCCAAACAGCAGCAATATTCAGAAGTTTTACAGAACTGAAAGTCTATCTGCTGGTCTCACCCATCCTCCACTGCTGCACTGAAGTAACTGTTTAACAGGTCCACCGTGCAAAATATGAGTAAGCCCTGGTAAAAACTGTGACGAGAAGCTTGTGTTAAAGTGAAACTGGCATGCGGGAGAACATTCACAGGGTAACGCAGACCATCCTGAGAAGCAGAAGTGTTTTCTTGTTCAATATATTATCATAATTATCTTCACACATCGATCATGATTAGAGGAATTCCTTGCTCTCACCTCCCCAAACCTGCACCGTACGTCATAAAACCCCCGAGGCTAAAATAAAAAAAAAAAAAAGTTTTCCCTACCCCAGAATACTATTTTTCAATGTCTATAAACACCACTCCCTTGTTGAAAGACAACCATGACAATTGCTTCAACAGACGTCACACTTCCCGTTCTGCTGATAGTGTTTCTTGTGCAGTTGAATAGAGTGGCAAAGGTTTGGTGGTTACCAGACTGTGAAATTCTATAAAATGTGGATTGCTGGTTTTGTTTGGAAATTGGATCCTTACAAACCCAAAAGATGTTTCTGGCTATAATTTTGTGAGAACTAT
>VZSZ01002204.1:165919-186839 GCA_013398815.1 Ibidorhyncha struthersii
GTGGGGGGGGGTGGGGCGAAACTCATGTAGCTTTTGCAACGTCAGTCAGTCCCTTAACACCGCCTGATGATTATCCCTGTCAGAGGTCAGCTGGGTAAAACACATTTAAAAGAACGACAACAACAAAAATTCCTCCTACAGGTGCTACATGTTCTTCCATTCAGGTACTATGAAAATTAATTGGAAAAAACCCAACCCCACTCAAGCACATGCTCTTGCATATTTACACTCTCTCCTAATTAGGTTTCTCAGGATCTGGATGTAATTTTGTAACTGCTAAAGTTGTACTGAATATGCTCATACAGTTATATAAAAATCATTCACGGTGTAATTAATCTTTTTTCATGACTCAAATGTTAGCACTATCTCCCCATCTATGCCTATGAACAATACGCTCATTCCTCTGTTCAGCCATATTCCAGACCAGCAGTTACTCCAAGTTCTATTTCAGAAACCAACTTTTTAGGAAACTAAAGATGGTCTTCAGAACAATTTGTAAATCTGTCTATGAAGAATTAAAGGGAGTCTAGGCATTCTCTTCTTCAAACCAAACAAAATCTAGTTAGAAAGTGACATGGAGTTTCTCTGCAGGGATAGACAGTACCCTTTTTTTTTTTTATCTCTCCTTTTCAAATAGCTCCTGGATAAAATATGGACTGTTCCCTAGAAAACGACACACTGAGACTACTTCCCCCAATACCGCAATATTAAAGCAGACTGCCAGCACCTGAGAGTACTAAATAAACGGCACTAAAATAATAGCCAAACACATCAGATTTGACTTTCCATTAAGAATTCTGCCCTGCTCCCCCCTCCCCCCCAATACGCCGTGCCACCTGCGTGTCACACCTAACCCAGCCTCAGACCTTCTGTCACTCCCATACCTCAAGGTTTTATGCTGAATACACTTCTCAGGTAGAAGTGCAGGAGGACAGCAAGACGACAGCAAGCTCAGAAACAGAAGACGATTACAATAAAGCACTGGCTGCAACTTGAGCGTGTTTATCACCAAACAAACTTATAGAAAGTTACATAAGAAAACCAAGTTTTATTTGCATTAAATAAAAACAGATACTCTTGTTAGGGCACAGCGGATACGGCAAGATACAGGGTACAGAAAGCAACTAGTCTGCAGAGAAATTATTATGGATTATGTTTAGAGAACCTGTACTTGAGGTTGACAAAAAGCAATGGATTAGCAAAGAGAAAAAACAGGAGGCTTTGATAAATCCCAAGATCCCAAGTTAGAGGCTGAAAAAGGTAAACTGCACAACAGTAGACACATTTGAATCCGTCAGAGTACAAGATCACTGCTTCTTTTCCCAGAGCAGCAGGAATCAGTAACAGCTATTAACTTCACTGGGAATAAATCTAGTTAACGGTGAGCTTTTTTTTTTTACAGTAACGAGGCTAACGGGGCCTCCACCTACCATCTCAGTTTTGAGACACAAGACTGCAAAATTCTGAATGAGAAATTCAGAAAGACGGACGGGTTAAAATCAGAGTTGGACATGGCCAGATGAGCTCCGTTTCCCACTAAATTATTCTTTTGCAGAGCTCAGTGTCCAACCGCCATCAGAATGCTCTATCAGTTCAGCAGGGAGAGTTCAACAGCACTGCAACCTCAGAGCTTGATATTCAGGAATGGATAAACAGGAATGACCATCACCGTAGGCATCTAAGTTGCATGCTTAAAGGAATGTGTATTTCAGAACTTGTAAAACATCACCTGGATACCACACACCGTATAAGAAATGCAAGTCAGAAAACTAAATTTCATGCCGACTTCTTTACACTAACATGTTTTTAGCACAGGATGCTGCGTTTTAAAACAAAGGCTTCTTTGTTTTCCATTTTTTACCACTATTGCTTACAGAGCTGCATTTTAGTGGTGGCAATCATTGCATCTAGACAATTTACTTTCAGAAGTATTTTTCATATCTTAAGAAGAAATTCAGATTAATTCAGCCATGCAGGTTTAGAAGGCTGTATGTAAACATGTACACCTAAGGTCATCATGGTAGAAAGTCTTCCTTGACGGTCAGTGAAAAAGAATATGGTGTACCTGTAGCCTAGCTACTCTGTTTTAATCTTTCCACCCTCCACAAAAAAAAAATCATCATCTAAAATATCCCTTTCTCTCCTCTTGGCATAAGGGCATCCAACCAGGTGCCATCAAAATGACTAGTCCGCAGATGACTAAACTTAGATGAGGTGAATGTTGCCTTATACAATTTATTTACCAATATATTGACCTATTTAAATTAAAATTCTGTATGATAAAAGAAAAATTATCTCCTACTGATCAGCTCCCAGGTGAAACTGAAAATGAAACTCAAGTGATTTGTGCTGAAAGTTTTGGGGTAAATTAATACAGTAATCTAAAATATACTAGAGACCAATTTATTAAACATAATTGGGCAAGCTACATTTGCTAAAATGCATACACGCTTTTAGGGAAAAAACATCTTTAAAGCAATGGCTGGCACCCAAAGCTTCTACATCTTCAAACAAATCCAACGTGCTGATTATTCATTTTGGTGCAGCTGTCATCACACTCAGATACTGCAACTCTTCTTTGTGAAAAAACAGCAGCAGAGCAGAATGCTTCTCACACTAGTATGGATGGCATTTGCAAGTCTCTCTTCCATATCATCTTAATTTATTTATTAGTATCTGTATTACAAACAGAAGATATGCTGTGTTAAACCCTGCTGGGCAAAATGCCTAGGAGCTAGACATCTCCTTAAAGGAAGTGTGTGGGGGGGGTGAGACTGCCCAACCTTCTTCCACCTTCAGAATCACTTCCTTTTACAGGGAATAAAAGACTAAAAATGGGCACCACCAGCTCTACTTTCCAAGCAACTGTGATTACGACTGCAAGAACTGCCTACATTCCACATCCAGAGCCCAAATTGCCTTTCATTTGGCATTGAAATCGTATGGATTTAGTACAAACCAGAGTTTGTTCACAAGTCTTCTGTGGCACTGTGTAACTTACAGTCTTAACACTGAGAATATGACATCCCCAAATATCACAAAAACACTAATTTGGGTTAAATAACATTTCTGATAACATTTGTGCCTGCACTAATGACTTGTAAAGAATTGAGGTGTCACTTGTTTTTCATTGCTGAGGACAACCACATAGCATTTCTAAGCTACCAGCTGCACAGAGAAAATCCAGCTGAGCACGCTCACAGCAGTTGGTCCAAATACAACGCCACGCAAGCTGTGCTCATTTCCTCAAGTCTGGTTGAGCCCTAAAGCTGAGGGCTACATATCCACATGGCACCAAAAGAAGGAAAGATCTTTAGTTTAGCCTAGAGCTCAAGCGCCCGACAGAGACCTGTTGGTGCTGAACAGCTGAAACTATATTGGATGAAGCTGCACGGATACAAGCTGTCAAAGGGGAAAAGAGAGGGAGCAGTGGCAAAGTCCACTGCCAGAGAGCTGGACAAGGGATATCACGGACATACCAGGAAGACAAGGATTCTGGAGACAGAACACAACAAGATGACTTAAAAGATGTGGCATGTTTAACTACACCATCAAACGGTTGACTACGTGCTTCATCCAAGTGTGTGCTTCAAGAGGAGTTCAATTTTGATTGCTGGAATCTACAGTGTCTCGGTCACTTGGCAAGACAGCTCGATCTACTGGTAAGGTCCAGTACGTGACATAGACACAGAACAAAGGAATACAGAAATCATTATCAGGACCAGCAGGCAAGCAAGAGGGAATCATAAGAGAGTTCATAAGTATCACACGTTACTTTTGGATGCTCTTCTCAGGTTAGAAACGAGTGCCAGATTTCAGAAGATGAGCAGCAAATGTAGGATTGGGCGGGGGGAAGTACTTTGAGGTAGCTGTGAGGAGAGAAGTCTGTGAGAAAAATATCAATCATTCCATTTAGTGTCTCAGAAACAGGGTCTGCAACAACCATTATCAAATGGGCTTCTGTTGTTGTCATTGCTTTGTACTGCACTCAAAGGAAATTTTCAACTAACTAGTTATAGTTGGATAGGGCAACTGAGATAAAGCAAAACACAAGTATTACAAAACTTAAATCAATTAAGCCATTTCATTTAACACACTTGGGAAACCTGAGAACACATTCATAAAGACAGCAGGACCACTTTTAAACAGCAGCATGCAGAGCGAGAAACACGCTGGAGGAGGTCTGCGGCAAACACTCCTTATCCCAACACTACAAACAGGACACTGGAGCACACAGGGATGTGCTGAATCTGAGGTCTGACTGAAAACCAGTTTTGCAAAGCTCACCCCNCACTTCTCACAATAAGCCCTTCTCACACTCGTCATTAGTGTGTCTCTATTCTTGCATTAAATTCTAAAGACACCGAAGACTGACAATTCTGTCACCAGGCAGCAACGAAGCCCAAACACCTTCTCCCCCTCCCCCACACCCCAACTTATTAGCTTCTGAAAATACAGTGCTTTAATCACTTTGGGGTTTTTTCCTGCAATGGTATCTATGCTATGCCAATTAGAGCTATATGGCAGCAAGACAGTCCGAATTTCTTTCACACATCCTGAACACTGAGGCTGCAGTAATTAATACTACTTCGAATTTTAACACTACTTTCACTACCTTGTATCAAATCAGTCAAAAATAAGTATCCCATAAAGTAGCAGCATCACATTTTGGAAATGTGATTAAATGCCTATTTCTATTTATATTAGCTTCCATCTTTTGCCAACTTTCTCTCAGACGTTTATTGCAGAATTTTTTTTGAAAAGAGCTCTCATGTACATGACTTTCGCAGGGCTGATTGAACTCTATCTGGGATTTGAAGCCCTTCAGACACACGTACGCTAGCAGCGGACACGAACAAGAGCCTTCAACAAGAATTCCACGCCAGCAACTATTCTCTGTATTGAGGGGGATTTTTATAAATCCAGTTGTGTCAGCCAACTTGTTTCTACTAAGATGGAAAGTAGGAAACTGGCAGACACCTCTCCTGCTGTTCCCATGCTAGACTGCTGATGTGCATTGCTAAATGCTTCTTTATATGTTGGTCCATTGCTGAAACCTTGCTATATTTACTCTAGTGGAATAAATCTGGCACTTGGGGACACAGGTGCTAGAAAAAAAAAATATTTAAATACATAGAAGGATATACTCTGTCCTTCACGAAACACCGATACAAATAATTCTGCCAACGCTTGAAGCACATGCCTGCAGGCACTCTTGAGTACGAGGAGCATGACCAGTGTAAAACGGTAACAATGGCCATCTTACTCAGATTTCTCTTACCTTTCACGTTTTTTCTGATCTTCCTTCTAGCAAGATGTGGGTTATCAATCATGTTTCCAAACGCAGCCAAACTTTCCAAACAATCTTTCACTGTTATGTTAGAAATTTTCAAAATGCTCCTCTCTAAGTAGCTGAAAGATGTTTTATGCCATACTGTGTGGACATGGGGCAAGCTACACAGAAGTGAGCTTTCCAAGCACTTCATGGAAGCGGGTGACATCTAAGCCATCTCAGATGTAGATTAGAAAAATTTGGCACAGTTCACTCAATTTCTAGGATTTGCACCTTCAGCAGCATAGGGAAATTTTTAAGATCAGAGTCATTAAACAAAAATGATGAAGCATCAAAATTTCTCATGCTCTTCCATACCCAAAAGTGTTAAAAGGTTTGTCTTGAACACAACTTGATCACGCTAGAGTCAAAAGCATCAAAATTGCTAAAACTATGAAGATTTATTTCTTCCCAGTAAATTAAACCAAATTTCTTTCTTCACAGTAGCATTTTTCAGAACTATCTCCTATAACTTAATCTGTTGGTTTTGCTGCAAGTTTCTAAATGCTTTAGTAAAGGCAGAAGCTATGATTCCACAAGATTCAGTTCGACAGAGCTGCTTAACTTGAAGCTTCAGTAAGAAGCAATGCTGGTAGCAAGCGATCGCTAACTTTGCCTAAACGGAAATAGATCTGGTTTATACCTAAAAGCTCTACCATTTTAAAAGGTGGCAGATATGACACTAATACGCTATACACAAAGCTTAAGGAGAAAATGCTGCAAAATACTCTGGGGGAAAAAAAAAAACAACATATCTTTAGTTACAAATATAAGAGCAAAGAACAAGAAGGGGTAACGTATATTCGCAAAGTTTGTGTGGAAATATGCCTTCAGTTCATCTGTTAAATGCTTTCACTATCTTTCTGCATATCCAAGAAAAATGGCATTAACATCCCTTCCATCCCTGGAGGTGTTCAAGGCCAGGTTGGATGGGGCTTGGAGCAACCTGGGCTGGGGGGAGGTGTCCCTGCCCAGGGCAGGGGGGTGGCACTGGACGATCTTCAAGGTGCCTTCCAACCCAAACCATTCTATGACCTCAGAAATCAGGCACAGAGGTTTTACTGTCTTGCAACTAATGCTAGTTGAAGATATTACAGTCACCCCCCTGAAGGCGGAAATTGTTTTGGAATCAATGTAAGGAAAAAAAAAAAAGTATAAGCATCCCTTTACCTTGGTACAGAAGTTTCATGTTAATCTGAGGTAACCTTTTCAAGGCAGGAAACAGTAGTCCACTGTCACTTTTCCCCCCTCATTCAAGTCTGGGATGAAATTACCTAACTAGGACCAAACATAGCTATGCTCATTTTTATGCTGCAGACTACTTTTTGGTTTTATCAAATACAGTCAAGTGGGACTTAAGCCAATGCCCAAGAACGGAAGCAGCAAAATCTTTTACTTACCCTTATATAAAGTCCCTTACAAAGATGATGGTCTAGAAACAACCCACGCTAAGAAGTTAGCTATGCAAAGAGCAAACAATCTGAATGTCTTGCTGCATTTACTGCTAGGGCTATTTAGGAAAGCTTCCCGTGTTGTATCACAAGCAAGAGAGCCAATGCATTATGATCTGCTTATGCAGCAAAACATATTTAAGCAACGCTAATTTTGCATGGTGCATTCAGGAGGCCAGCAGATGGCAGGGACATATTTTGGCTAGACATTCAAGTAGCCTTATTTTTAACATCCATTCAAATATGTCAAGTCTCAGATCCAAATGTCAACTTTACTTCCAAGAATGCCCTTTTGAAGACACTTAAATATTCAAACATATGTGTTCATTCACAGCGTTCATACACTATGACTGAAACACGGTCAATGAAATCACTCAAATTCTGGATGGATTTTACAATAGCTATCAGCGTCAGACAGGATCTCTTACTCAGAATTCTTTAGAGCATCTGTTCAGGACTCACCTTGGTTAAGGAAATAAACCTTCCAAAGACTCTACCTAGACAGGATGGCAGAGGACGTTTTATATGCTGAAAAACATTTAATATTAGACTGGAGTCTGTCTTTTCTACCATGTCCCAAAAGTTCATATATAGAGGAAATAACATCTGCTGCCTTTGAAAGGCCTTAGGTTTTGTGAAGTGTTTTGGTCTTATGATCCTTCATGGAGAAAAAGGGATTGGAATTGAGCTTATGGCTGGAAGCGTACAGATTTGCAGAAATGTGCCTCTTAGAAGATTGTTCAAATCCAGTTTAAACACTTCTTTCCATCCTCATCCCTTCCCTCTACTTCTAGGAATATTAAAGTACTCTTTAAAGAAAGTACTCTTTAAAGAAAATGAGCCATGTGCTGTACTGCATTCAAAAGAAGTTTTGCCACTGACATGCAGCAGGCCATGATTTCAACCGTTTGTAGCTCTTGCAAAGTCAGGCTTCAAAAAAAAGAAAAACCCAAACACCCAGAACTCAAAATACACCTAAAATAAAACATTCCAGAGTGGTTTACAGAGATAAACTATCCCACTAACCACTGGAACGACAGCTCAGAACAGAGGCTGACAACTGTTTGTCGGTTCAAAAATCCATGAAGAAAATCAAATGAAAGCGTAAGATAAATACATGTGCAAAGAGCTTACCTGAAGTGGAATTTAATTAAATTACTCCTGAAAGAAGGAATCCTCGAGATTGAGCTATACGGCCCAACACGCAGGGTGTGGATGCTCTGCAGATCTCGCTAGACCTCCTGTGCACCCATGCAGTGATAGCTTTCCCCATTAAGCAACTCACGGTTGCTTTGTACAGCCTCCAGTAAAGTGGTGCAATACAAATGCTCCATGTATGGGGTAGTTCACGGATCCAGAAGTGTTGGGAATTACTACTCAAATCCTAGAGCTGGATCCTAGAGCTTTGTTACAGGTAGCAGAAGTTTCTGCAACGAACAAACAGTACGCAAAAGAGACTGGGGAAGTGGTCTAGAGCAAGGTATTTCTCTCACTGCCAACTTTTCTTCCAACAGCTTTTCCCCATCAACGCCTGCACGGTCATCTGCTCAGGCCATGAGTCATCTGGGTATCAGTATCATATGCCACTTTCCGAAAGTAGGAAAACACAACTAAGCGGCAAGATGCAACATCTTATTTGATACTAAACACCTCTCAAGAAACTGGAAGTCTAAACCCAGTGAAAGGAAGGTCTTGCATAACCAAAGAATTTAAGAGATCTGAAATGCAGAAAAAGAAAATAAATCTGGTTTATGCTCTAGATGGAACTATACCCAAAATTGAAATCCTTGTATCTCTTCCTTTACTTGCCAGGCTAAGAAAATGGAATAAAGCTACTACTTATTAACTGGCTTCTCCACATCAGTTTACTCCAGTGTTAAGAAGAGATACTGGAGCAAATCAATCAGTTCAATAGCAAGAATCCTCAAAAACCTGACTATGTGAACCAAGGAATTCTAAACGCCTAAGACCAAGGTTGTAACAAACAGATGCTACTAGCCTCATAATATATGCTACACCTACCTGGGAAAAGGTGGTAGATGTAATCCTGGGCTAGCTGCATACTTAGAGAATTTTAGTTTATTAGTTGTGTTATGACAATTCCGCTTCAGTTTTGGTCCCTGATTTAAAAATATTTCTCTCTTATTGACTCCACCCTTCAGTTTTAAGGGAGAATGACCTCCTATTGACCTGTAAGATAGCCTGACCTTGGTCCAACAAGCAGTTCTACTTCTTATCCAGAGCAGAACGCAGCAACACGCTTACACTACAATGGATGAGCAGTATTTCAGCAGTTCGCTTATCAATTCTGTGGCCGGTGCCAAGTAACCTTCTACTGCAGTTGAGAGACACTGCACAAGAAACCAATTCCTTTGTTCCAGTACTAGTGTTAAGGGACAGCAGAGGAAACCTTCTGGAAGAGGTGGCTATTAATACTCAAATCGTACTGTCCCATGAAGCTAAGCTTGACTCCAAGAGAGGAAATGCAGTTTTTCTGCAAGAAAAACTTAACTGCAGTGACATCTGACTAAGACTTCAGCCCTAAAGGATCCTCCTTCTTCATCACCACCCTACAAAGACAGAAAAATTATTCTTCTATATAGGCCACTGCTTCTGGATGCCCTCTCTTCTCCGCTAGTCCCAATCCTCTTTGTGTTAATTCCTCTTCATGGGCACAGGAGACGGTGTCTCAAGTGGGACTGAAAAGTTCTGGGGAGGGCACAGAATCTCTCCCCTACACAGTTCTACAGTGAATCCTATTTAGTTCAACAATAGGCTTCTCTTGGACCTCATCAATTTCTGCAGGGAAATAAAGATTTCAGTATTGTTCACCTAGACCCTGTGAAGATCTTGTGCATGCCAGAACCTGCTTCAGATTTCTTTTTCCCCTTCAATTCTGGAACTGCTATACATGGGCCCTCAATCCTACGCTTGCTCCAAAGCCGCCACATTTTCCTCTGCTGATGTTCTGCCACAATGCGTCTTACCAGTTAATAGCACATATCTTCTTAGGCAGCTGGAAGACTGGGGGATAAACCAGGGATAAGCGTCAGCTATGGGGAGACCATAATGCTATGAATATTTACTGGGAAAGTGGTCTGTATATGGCAGAAGCAACTGTTTTCCACTTGTTCTGAATGTGAAGGGTACAATTTTAAAAAAAATCCCGAACAACCACACATCAGCAATAGCTCAAAAAGTACCATATGGCCATCCAGCTTAAATACGGAGTTCACAGAAAAAAAACTAGATCCCAATCACCTACATTATCACTTTTTTTTTTTTTTGACAGAAATGAATCCTTGTGTCTTTGAGTGAGAAGCACCAAGTCAGCTTTTCTTCTCCATTTCTAAAACATCTTCCTTTCTACCTGAAGCACACCTTTAGTAACCTCTTGAGGACATGTTCTGCCTCCCCTGCTTCGCCCCCCGGTTTATCATGTAACTATGGAGCTGAAACTGGAATCCTATCTACAGTTAAAGAGCAGGTCAAATTAAAAGAGGAGGTAAAAGAAAAAGTAGAGAACAGAGCAGTAAGGCAAGCTTGTGGAGGAGAGGCAGGCTGCCTAGAAATCCTAGTAAGAAAACCTATCTCTCAAAATCATTAGGTTTTTCCACCTGAGGGTCACAGATACATCAGTGTTGAGAAAGGGAAAGAAACAATCGATCACGGAGGTCGTTAATATTGATAAAGAACCCAGGAGCTACTACTGCAGACTTTCAGTCAAATTTCAATTTGAACAGTTCCTACCCCCGGACATAAAAGCACGTGCTGTTGCAGATTTAAATTGGTGTTTAAAAACTTCATCTTTGACTAGTTTTTGCGTTCACTTGAAGGTAAGCCTCACTAGTTTTCCTCTATTTTTGTTTCATCTTTAAAGTCACCATCACATAATTAGAACTCAGTCCTTAAGCACCTTCACAGAGCTATAAGGGACAAGTAATCATGGTGGCCTGTCCTTGAGGGGTCTAGTTACACACGCAAATACAGCAAGGTAGTGCACCTATACTACGCACGCATAGCCTCAGAGACAGACACTGGTCGTGTCTCCTACAGATCAGCAGTAGGACCCTCTACTGTTCTCCTAGAAATTAGAGTAATATTTTAAAAAGCAACCAAAAGCCACATTCAGAACAGCCCTAAATGGTTTTGTCACAGCCCTCTATCAGGACTGCGGGAATTTAAATGCAATATTCTAATGTAATGGTAGATGTGGATACTTATTTTAACTACAAAGTTTAACTACCACATCTTAAAATGCTTTGAAGTACTTCCATTTTAGATACACTGTAACCACCTACTCAACTGAATCTGTATGCCTGGCTCCATTAATCCCTTATTCCTGTGCATCTGAAATTCAACATATGCCTTCAAGGTATGTGTGAGCCTGTGCTCTGTAGTTCACTAATTAGCCACAACGAAGATGCTTTTAGTCTCTGCAGAGTGGGGTTTTGATAGTTCTCCCTCCTTTCCACAAGTGAATAAGGGTTTCAATGGACCTTTGCACTCTAACACGTTTGTAACCTTGCTCTGACCGATACCCAACCCTGCAGAAGCTCACTTGTGTTTGAGACGACTGCTTTCTGAAACAGGGGTCATTTACTTGGCTGGCCAAGTGAGAACATTCTAAGTCCCTTACAGCCACAATTTCACTGAGTATCCAGTGACTATAATGCCTTGGACCCCCGTTGGCATACAGAACAGGAGGAAGAACATCACTCCTCCAGGAGGCAGTGCTGAATGCTGAGCGCTCAAACTTCATGCGTTCCCATATTCCAGTGTTGGAAAAAGCAGACAGTTGTTACCAAGATACACTACTTCAAACCACATGGAAAGGCTAACAGATGACAGTCGTCATCTCCTAGCTGATGAAAGCAAGGCTGGGGAACAGAACAAGCAGCTAATCATATGAAGAACCACACATTCTTTTGTTTACCCATACCAATGACACTCAAAGCCCATGAGAAGAGCAGGCCCTCCCACCCTTCAGTAGGTAATGTTCGTATGCCCATCACCTCTACAAAGTAACGCTCACCCAAGAAACGTGACAGCCCACGTGACTCTGGTTCACAAAAAACTACTCTGCAACTCTCTGACAAGAGTAGGTCTGGGTTTGGTCACTGTAAGTCTTTACCCTCACAACCCATTTCTGGAAATGGAGTTGCTTTCTGCACTGACAGTCTTCACTCAGAAAACCTTGACTTGTATTATCTGAGAATCAAAAATGCAAAGATGTAGAGGCAGTTGCTCTTGCCCTATTTCCCTTGCAATGGCTATTGCTTAAATGTGCTTTCTTTTATCTTGAGAAAAGGTTTAACTGTAATACTGCAAATACATTTGGGGAACACAGCATGGAGCAGAACCAAAATGGTAACTCCAAAGTATGCTGAAAGGGGGGACTAGGTAGATTTACTGTTGGTTTTATGTTAAATCGGTGCCATATTCAGTACGGCAGCAATGAAGAATGCAACGAGGAAATCAGAAGGCGTCACTGCTTGTTTAAATTATTTCTCAATTCAAATAATTTTCTTTTGAAGCAATTCTTTTTTAATCAAGATATGGCATACCTCGTTCAGATGGGTTTGCAAGATCTTTCTTTTCTCTATAAGCAGAGGGATAAAAAACCCAAACAACCCAGCACATTGCACACATGGTTCATTAAGACTACACCCTACATTTTGAGTTATTTTTGAATAAAGGACCTCTAACTAGATATTAGGAAACCAATACCCCTGCAAGGGATACCACTTGTGTGGAACACCATGCAGAAAGGTATTCCAGTGTTTAATCAGTTCTCACTGTGCTGCATAGGTTTAATCAAACAGCCCGGCCCTTCTTAATGGAAGTCTTTCAATGCCCAATGCAAAAGAAGCCAACACTCTGGGGTCTCAGGGAGCTCAAATTTACTATTTCTGGTCAGTCAGTACAACAAAGAATTTGTGGGTAGTAGTAAGCCGTAGCATAATCTGTGCTACCTAACAACTACAGAGCTATCTTTCAAAAAGTTCTTGAGTTTGCTGACTCCTTGGGCAATAGCTTAAACTAGTTTCTACCACGTTCTAAGTTTTCCAGGTTCCAACAACCTGTTTAGTCTTATTCCAATTTTTTCAAAAAGATGCAAGAAAACTGGGCTGTTTGCGTACAATTAAGACACTTAAAACACGTTAACGTTCCTGTTGGGTCTTCAGAGGGCCACACCCAAGACTTTAGGAAAAAAACTCATATCGCTAAAAAGTGCAAAGATTGCTCTACTGAATTACCAAGACTTATTTCTGGGATACTTCAGTCTAAAGTGTACTCTATCTTTTAAGTAGAAATCCAGCATATACTGAATCCCTTATTTAGGGTAAGTTTTCTCTTTCATATTTAACATTGAAAAAAAAAATAATCAGATCCCTTGTCGAGAAGAGTATCTAGAATGAGTGCTCCAATGTTGTTGCTTTGTGTGTTTTCTTAAAAACAAATGAAAAGTCAACTTTAAATATAGATGTTCTAAAATCATGGTTTGACATTAGTCACGGTTTTAAATAGTGTGCATAACCTTGATCACCTCTGCTCTCCAGAATTAAATATGTTGTTAGGCTCTCCTAGTCTTCTACAGTTGGACTTGATCTTTAAGGTCTTTTCCAACCTAAACGATTCAATTCTATGATTTATAATATGCTATAGGATTTTTTTTTTCAGTGCACAGATCAAATCACGTATCAAGAAATGCTCAGTGAGAAGGGTGAGCTCTTTAATGAAAGGTATCCTCTCTCCCAGAGAAAGTATACTGTAAACCTTACCTGTCAGTTTGTCTGAGCTAAATACAACATTAATGCCGAGGTGGTCAGTCTTCGCACATCCATTATCAGGACAGCCTTTGCACTGAGAAAATATGATCCACAGTGCAGTGGAGGTAATGGACAATCTGATAGTGTTAATGTGCTTTCATTCAAGAGCTACACATGTTACATACTACAAAAGAGCATTTTGAATGCGTGCATTGTAACTCGATAGCAATTTACAAGGGAGCATTAGAGGCCCATTGTAAAAAAAAAACTCCTATAAACCTGAAACCTTTTAAGATTGCCAGTCAAGCAACTATATATTCCTAATGCATAATGCCAAATAATGAATTACACCTTTCAAGGATGAACCATATTGGATTTTTTAAAAAGGCCATGCCACAGGGATACAGTTCTTTGTCTTTCCTAAGCAGATCATTGTACATCTGATCATATGTTGTTTTGAAATCATAAACATTCGGCTTGTCCGGTGCTGGTCCTGGCAGTTTCACATGAGTCCCCGTTCCAAAGGATCGGACACTGAATCCTCGTTTGCTGAAAGACAGAGAAGAAAAGAGGGGGAAAAGGCAATTAGACTGGATGGACTTTAAACACCAGAGTGCTGAAGAACATACACTGAATTTTAAACACACCTCTTAGCAATCAGCCAAATCACAACCAAAGAGTTGGGCAACTCTTATCAGCTAAATTGCCAAGTGTACCCAACTTGCATATTTCCTCACAGTTGCAATTGAAACTCATACAGCATCTCTAATGGAGCACCTATATTTTTATACGAAATTTTCTTAGAATTATGGTACGTAGCATTTTGGATACTTCTTCTGTGCTTTCAGGCATATTGGATTTGCCACAAGCATGTGTTCATATTCACTCCTGGACAACACAGTATAGGCAGAGATGTTTTTATCTTGATATAAGAAAGTAAGTAACAATACCAACTGATCAATACTTAGGCATTCTGCTGAAGTTGCTGGGCTAACTACATTATTCCCCTCAACATGTTGCCAAAACTACCTCCAGTGTAATTTAATTAGCTTAGTACAAACATCTGTGTGCCTCTCACTTTTCTCAAGTCGACTGAAAAACATACTGTGTAATTACCTTTACAGAAGTGGGGCACATATTCTGCTGGCTTGCACCTAAAACTCTTGGGTAAGCCAGGGATAGCTTCATTCCATTCTCATGAACAACTACTTGTTTAATAATTATAATTAAAAAAAAAAAAAAAAAAAAAAAAAGAGGCAGGAACCTGCTTGTCTTTAGGGGTAATGCCAAAATGTTCTTTCTGATTAACCTACATACACCTACTTGAATCTCAACAAATCCTTCAGTAATATTAAGAAACATGACAATGTATTTGTTGAATAACAGGACTAAGAAGAGATTGTTTTCTGGTGGTCTAATGGACAAAGTTACACGGTAAAATACTGTCACTATTGTCCAGAATGCTGAAACATTTGGTTTTATAACAACAATAACTTCTAAAACAGGTCAAGACCATGGCTTAATCTCCTTTCTTTAAGGAGTCACCCTTTCAGCTTCAATGATTTATCAGAGACTGAACAGAGAGAACAGTGTTAAAACAAAAACAAAAAGCAGGCAAACAACCCGATTCCCCCTCTCTCTCCCCCAAAATAAATAAAAAAAAGTTGTTGAGCCTTCTTCTGAGAAGAGCGAACAGGAGACCGGGAACCAGTGCAAGAGTTCCGAGTATGCATTTTGAGCAACAGACAAGTCACATCTTGACTCCGTGGCCTTCACATACAAGACAGCAAGGAAATTCAGTAGAAGACACACCAATTCAAATTGGATGTCTGCCTTCAAATGGTGTCTTCAAAGTGATCCAGAAAGCTTCTAGGCAGAGACTAACTGTGATCAAGCTTTGCCCCAAGCTCAAACGCTGCTACGCAACTATCAGTAGCGTTATTTCCTTTAATTTGTCCTATTGGAACACAGCCCCTCCCTTCTCTTTCCTTGCTTCACTACAGTTTTTCTTCCAGCAACTATTTATAGGTTCCTATTTCTGTAAAAAGACAGGATACATGATGACTTTTTGCTTCTTTCTGCAGGACTAATGACTGAAAACGGATACAAGTGGAAAAAAAAGTGCAATTCTTTGCCCCTCCCAGCCCTCCATCACATTAACAGTGACTCATAACTGCACCAGTTACATTTAGTAATTTAGTATTGCATTTTCCCTGCAATACTTCCAGACCCCAGTTTTTATTCTACTGCTCGTACTGGATATGAAGAGAGCCATAACACATATAGAAGAAATTGCAGTGCTAAAATAGTAACGTTTCAAATTGATCCGTTTTCCAGGTGTCTCACCCTCCTTTCCTTTCTATACCTACCCCTTGACACTATTTTTTGCTAAGAATTTTAATCCAAACTAACCGAGAAATAGTAGACATGGGCACCTTGCACTTTCTGCCCTTCTTTCCTTCTCTCCCACATTACTGCAAAGCAGTAACGTCGCGATGGAGAAGTATTTTCTTCTATGCTTTCCTCGTAACTTCTAGTTTTTCCTTTAATATTATTCTTCGATTTGGGTCTGCTTGCGTCACGCACATTAAGAAGCCCATCTCCAACTGTCGGAAATGTCCTTGAAGTTCGCATGTTCTCATATAAAGCAAATCAGGAATCTTCACTTGATGTTTCACATATCAAAAATTTGTGCCTCTACTGCACATGGCCCATTGGAAATTATTTCCTTGAATAGCCAGAATATGCACTTCTCACATGGAATTTCATGCTCTGACACTAGCAGTTGCCAAGGTACAGCTTTTACACTAGTTAGGCACCAGGTGTACTATCATGAAATATGCTGAAAATGTTTCAAAACATTTCTTGCAACAATTGGGGGACAGGGGTGAGGGAAGAATACCTGTACAGAACCATTATTCAACAGAGCCGGCTTTTATTAAGCAGCTGGACAGATCTAGTTTAGTGAGTCATCAAGTATTTCTTGTAATGTGGTACAGCCTTTTAACAATGAACATTTTCTACGAGACAATGTAGATCTAGTATTTGTTCTTGGCCTAGTAAAATTACCCAGATGATGGAAAATAGCGAGTTATTCAACTTTACCATAAACATTAAATGGTAAGATATACTAATATACTATCCTGGCACAGATTTCTGAAAGCGTGAAGCCTAAACATTAACAGACCTGTAAGTATTGAGAAATTTCTGGAAGCTGTTTCTATTAACACTAAGACCAACATACGTAAACTATCAATATACTAAGTACAAATATAAGCCAGTATACAGATCTTGTTTTCAGCAAGTATGCTCACCTCAGTTTAAGTACAAAGCTCATTACAGTGTGATCACATGGACTAATCATGTGCCCATGAGTTTATAGACTTTTAACTGAAGAACCTAGAAACAGTCATTGCACTTCCCTCCAAAGAATCTCAGCGCTCACTGCAACGTGTCTCATCTGGAATACAACTGCTGCTCAAAGCAGAGATCAACATGGGACTACACGAACACATGAGAGTTGTTACCACTCAGTTTCAGGCACTGAGAGGAGAAATAATACTAATCCATGCAGACTGAGACATGAACTTTTATACACACCTTTCTTCTACTTCGTTGTTACTTTGGGGTCTCACACATGCTTATTACATTAAGGTATTTTCAGCTTATTGTAAAGTCATAACAGTACAGCTTCTCTTTTTACTGTGGCCAGTAATATGTATGATTAAACACTGAAGCAAATGCAATAAATCCTGCAGTACCACTGCAGCTGACAGCAGTAAAGATTTTCAGGAGACAAATCACTCATTTTAATACACCCCCTTCCACAACATGTAGCAGGAAAATATTTAGCAACAGTGTCCTCCTTGTAGACCACTTAAAAAATATCTTATGCCAGTTAATCAACATTAAAAAAAAAACAAACACCTCCCCAAAACCCTACACCGTTAAACAGCAAGAACACAAGCGCTGTTAACTAATTTTGATTATGAAATCTTCAAAACATTAACAACTTGTTGTAATTCGCACTATCAGCTATAAGCTGTCAAATGAAAGTGCTTTAATGTAAAAACATTAAAACATTTCCTTCTTTTTGAGGGTTTATTAATACAATTTAAGATTTCTTAATTTAAGCAATACGAATTTCAACACCTCACTGCACTTAGCTGCTGACAGATAATGCCAGTAGAGAAGCTGTGACTAGTGACTTAACTTGCACCCTTGCAGTTTACGTAAGTTCTCTTACATGGTCAATGTTGAGCTACAAATTGTAACATTAGTATGAAATTTTAAGTTTCGGCTACTAAGGTTTCAATATTTCAATCTGTTTACCACCCCTAAGATATGTCATATTCACACTCCTAACTTCTTAACTCACTTAGTTCCCTAAAACATATAGCTTACGTGCATATCAGTATCCTACAAGTTTTCATTATCAGCAGTAATACAGAGACCCTGAACCCAGGAGACCCAGATAGGGTATCTACACCTTAAGAGCCTGAAAATACAAAGTTACCAGAGCACCTCCTATACACTGGGAAAGTTTGAAATGGTAACTCCTTTTTCAAGGCCATTGGCGTACTACTGAATAAACATACACAAGTGGAAACGTTTTAGTTGCTGCATAATGAAGTTTGGTAGTAAGCGAAGTGTTACCCTTCCACCTCCCTCTTCTATGCTTGAAGGAGAACCATAGCCCTAAGTCTGCATATTCCAGAAAACAAACAAGTAAACAAAAAAAACCCTATACACAGACTGTATTTGTAAAAGCAGGAAATGCAGGATGAGTAAGATGACCTAGGGACTGGTTACAGATGGACATCCAGTTTGACAGGTTTTAAGGAAGAATTATGTCTTTCCGCATAGTCTTACTGCTTTTCCTCTTTTCCCTTTAACATCTCAACATACCCCTGTGGTGGTAACTACTCCATTAACAAACTTCCAAAGACCTTCAGTCTGACTTCTGTTGGAAGGTTAGAACAAAATGTTTAAAACCTGGTTAGTTAGAAAATATGCAGACACACTACAAAGCAAGTGGAAACTGTACTGAACCAGAATAACACCAGAAACTGGTAACTGATTATTCAGATATGGAAAAGATCTAATGCATAATCTGTTTTCCAGAGGCACAAGTGGCAGCACAGAGTAAGGAAGAATGAGGAATTCAGGTTGGCAAGTGAGACTCATTGCAAACCCTTTTGAAATTAATCACTGCAATTTAAAAGGACACAAAGGTTTTAAGTGTCCAAAACCAGTAACTCTTATTATCTGGTATGTTAAGTTTAAAACAAAAGAAAGACAAACCCGAACACCACCCCCCCCCCAAATTGCTGAAGGGTGCGAAGAAAGTACGCGTTACAATTTTGCTTTTCTGAGTCTAAGACAGAACACCAGGATGTTATAAAATGTAAGGACATTCAGATGTTAAATCAAGCCTGTCCACACCACTTCATGATTTCATGCATTAAAAAGAATAAACTACTAAGAAGAAACTAAGAAGTGATGGACTACAGATACTTCCAACAAAAGCCTACCAGGTAAATTGAACATTTCACTTAGATGTTATACGTAGAAGGCTAAATTTTGTGTTTTACAAATGCATCAGAGGTTAAAATTCAGACATTTCTGCAAGATTGCTTTTGCTTTAAAAGGAAGTAGCATACAATTAAGGGCAAGTTTTAGTAGGCACTATGTAGGCCTAACATTTGGAAAATAAAATAAGCTTGCCTTACTGATCGATACTTTTCTCTATAAATTGAAGAATGGAATAAGAAAAGTTACTGATAAAAATTCTACACGAAAAATGTGGCTTAACTAAAACCTGTAGTTCATTAAAACACTGAACAGACTACAGAAGTTAATGCTGAAACCTGACCTACAGCATTACAAAAGTCTACAAGACTCATCAAATAGAAGACAAACACTGGTTATGAATGTTCATTAGGATGATATTGAAGATATTGAAGGCTAGATTCCAGACTTTGTTTTCAAATAGGCACTTGCAGTTCTGCAGAATCTGTATCCTTTTAAGTCGTGTAATCACTTAACAAAATACTTTAAAGTTTCATAATGCCTCAATTTCTTCCTAACTTATCTTCCTCTTTTAATCACGTGTTCTTTCAAACTGTAGTGCTACATACAGCAAGACATTACCCTGAATTGGCAAAGCAGACTGGCTTTGAGCCAATACACACATTTTCCTGAAGTTCACCGGCAAATGACCACTCTCGTTGCATGGGCTAGTTATTTCTTTAGAATAGCACCAGCAATTTGTGTCTATTTTGCCATTTATGCTAGTCTTGCTATAATTATACAGGATGCTGCTGAAAATAAACATCTTCCAAATACATACATTTTGTTCATTCTTAATTAAAATTTTAAGGAAGAAGAGTCTTTCAAAAAACATTTCCCTGCCACATTTGCCAGAAGAACATCAGTCGCACCGGAAGTGATTTATTTCTTCTGCAAAAACAGAGAGGAAGAAAAAGGCTGGACATCGGAAGTGAATCTGTCCTCAGTACTCAGGTCTAAATTAAAACTCAGTTCCAGTATTATTACCAGAAAACCAACAGAAGAATAGCATCCGTCCCCTCCCCCTGCCCCCGAAGCTATTGGTAACATCATGTTTTCATAGAACTGCTACGGGTAACACCTGATGCCACGTTCAAGCATTAACAGCATCATACGCCGCTCACAGTAAGATGGCTGCCAGACCAGATGCTTCTGTTATTTATTCCTTTCCAGGCTGTTGTTTTTATTTAAACGTAGCTCATCGTTTACACATAGCTGTTTATCTTACTGTGCTAGCAATACCTATCTTTTAACGTGAATGTTACTTTGCTTAACAAAACAAAACCACCCCACCTTTATCACGTTCCTGCAGCGCACAGGGAAGATTTAGGAACAGGATTTCAGGCAGATCAGGTCTCTCCTGTCCGTCAGTCCATCCCCAGTCCCCCACCTCCCATTCTGAACCCAGCCAAGCTGAAAACACTCGCAGTGCTACACAGATGAACCCTCACAATCTCAAAGACATTTGACATTCTCAACCAAACACTCCGTCCAGTTTTCCTGCCAAAGAGGAAAACGCTCCCTTTGGGTGCGGGAGCGGTCCCAGTCTTCAGGTGCGTTACAGAAAAAAAAAAAAGGAGCGTTTTAGTTTTCACACGCCGAGACACAGGAGCCGTTCTGCACCTGTCGAATTCGCCGGTTGGTGTTTTGCAGCGCTGGATCCGGCGGTCCGCAGCGACGGCGGAGCAGACCCCGCGGCGAACCCCGCCCGGCGCGGGCTCCGCAGGGGCCAACAGCGGGGAGGCCCCGGGGCCCGGCAGCCCCAGCCGCGGGCCCCCGGCACGGCCCCGGAC
>VZSZ01002206.1:0-13614 GCA_013398815.1 Ibidorhyncha struthersii
CTCCCCTTATCTTATTATTCTATTTTTTTATTATTATTGTTTTTTCACCTGGAAAGGCTCCCCGCGTGCCAAGGAGCCAGTCCCAGCTGGAGGCACTTGCAGGTTAAGGGGGGAAACAGATCCCCTGTGGGATTGCCTCAGCTTGTCCTGCTCCGTGGGTGCCTGTGCGGAGGAGCGCCGCCCTGTGCCTGGCTCTGCAGGGGTTTTGCTGTTTAAGAGCTTTTTTTTGCTATTTCAGAGCTTCTGAGACTCCAATGGCTTGCTCTCTGACCTGTGGTCGGTGAGCGTAGTGCAGCTGTGTGGGGAGGCTGTGTGTCTGTGCCTGTGCTTGCAGCTGGAGTAGGAAACTTTCCAGGAATTTGTTTGTCTCCCGGCATGAAGCACAGGTGTATTTATCTCATCCATTGTCTCCTCTGTAGAATAAAGTGTGACGCAGTTGAGTCTTAGTGACCCACTTTGGTCCTTGTAGCTTCTCAGAGTTTTCCGATTGTACGAGGTGCTGAATTTAATTGTTCTGTGCAACCTTAAAAAACCCCCAACACAACACAAAACACAGTTCAGCTGGAAATGAATGACCAGGCTGAAAGGGGAAGATGAGGTTTCCTTGGGAGACTGAAGAGGAGGTCTCTTTGTCTGTTTTTCAGGCATGAAGGAAAAGACAAACAAACTGTCTTCCTCAACAATTGCAGAAGAGCCTCTGCCTGCTTCATGTGTTCTGCAAGGAGATGACATCCAGGCACTTGCAATTAAGGTGGAGGACCTCGAGAAAGTACGTATTTTCACTGCTAGAAACAGCTACCTTAACTGACACTCTCCTTTTATTTTGTGTTTAACAGAGTGTGCTGTCCATTTAATTAAACCAGACCCCACTCTTGGAGTTCTGTTCTCATTCCATTTTGTCTGTCCTGCTTTTTATGACTTGTCAGATCATCAGGCTCGGTTGCTAAAAGTAAAGGATTATGGATCCTTACACAGCCTTTTTAAATGGAAGGATAAGTCATCCGCCTCTTCAAAATTACGTTTCCAACTTTCTGGTCTAGTAAGCCTTACAAATTGTTTAGTAACTGTCACAGTGTTCCTTCTAAAACTCGGGTCAGCTGTGGGAGTGGAAACATTTGACAAGAAGTGACACAGCAGAAAACTATTGGGAAAGTGATTTAAAACTCTCTTTTCCCTGCCCCAGTTATAAAGCAGAGTCCAGAATACTAAGACAGTAACTAAGCTGGTATGTCCGCAGTCGTGTAAAATGCCTCTTAGGGGAGGAACAGCCTATGCTGATATGACTTCTCTGCCTATCCTGGAAGGCTCAGAAGGACTGAAGGTGAGTCAGTATGTACCTAATTGCATTGTGACTGTTTGTTTTCTGAAGCTCCATGCTCCACGCCCTCCCCATGATGCTGGTACGATTCCAGTTAGGAAGGAATACCTCGTTCGAAAATATCGACCCAAAGAGGCAAAGAAGGCAGCAGATCTCCTTGTAGCATATCCTGCTTTCCCAAAGGCACCCAGGGAACCACTGACTTTTTCTGGTAGGGTTAAACTTCACACCTTATCTTTGGGTTTTGGTTTTGCTAAGCCTAGCTTTAGTGACGGGGCTCTGGGGTTGGTTTTTTTTGTGTGTGTGTTATAGGAGCAGGACTGTTTGGTGATGACTGTGAAAAGATTCTCCCCCATCACATTTTGGGAAGTCTCCAGGAATTCAGGGAGGAAGCCTTGGCCAGAGAAAACACTCAGGTTGGTTTGTAAAGTTACAAAAATGTTGCTGTGTGGCACTTTTCTAGAGGTGGAGTGTGGTGCCTGCAGTACCTTTCAAAGGTTTTCAGCACCTATCAGGAACAGGTCAGGCCTGACATGTGTTTTTTCCCAGCCTCTCATGCTCTGTGGGGAGGGCTTGCCTTCAGAGAAACTGCATCAGCAGGTTTTGAAGCCCTTTGTGCAAGAGGAGGTCACAGAGGGAAGAATTACAGAGGCTTCCTCTTCCATATGTGTGTCTGCTGATGGCGTCAGACTGGCAAGGGAAGAGCTGGTGTTGCAGCAACGCCACTGCTCAAGTCCAATTACTCAGATAAATCTTTCCATTGTTTCTGAGTGTGTTCTTGGTGCCCTGTTCTTGTTCCTCAGAGTTTTCAGGTAAAAGTATTGTCAATCTGAAGAATTTTTTTCTCCTCCCCTCTCCCATTCTCGTGGTGACAGTGTGTGCACAGAGAGGTTAATTTAATATTTCCTCCCTCTTCAGATAGCAGATCTTATTGAGGTTTCTCGTCAAGATGTTACTGCAGCACCTTTAGAGGAGGAACATGGAGCAGAGAAGAAGGTTCATCAGCCCCCACCAGCAGAGCACAAAGCTCTCCAGAACTGGCACCATCATATGACAACCAGGAAAAAGCAGGAGAAATATCTAGGAGGTGAGGAAAGCTGAGGCCTCGATCTGTGGGCAGGTAGGGGAGTTTGATGGCATTACAACAAACTGTAATGGTCGTAGCTGAGCGGGGTTAATCCTGTTGCCATTGCATGTTCAGAGAGCTCCTCACGCTGCTAGCGCTAGTGGCCGTGGATGCTGTGGGGAGGTGAGCTGGTGGGTCTGGCTTGGGGGAAGGACAGTGGATTTGGTGGGGGACAGTGTAAGTGGGTTACACGTGAACAATAGGTAAAAGGTGTCCCCAGAAGTGCAGCACCAATGGTTTGACATTCCTTCTTTATAGAAGTTCTTCAGAGGCCAGAGAATGAATTGCTGATGAACACCTCAGAGGATTACAGGCAAATCCAGGAAGAACGTGACCTCATTGACCGCTGTCTTCCTGCCCTGCTTCCTGGAAAGGTGAGAGACTCACTTCCTCTGTGTCCTGATTGCTCTGTTTTTGTGAAAGAGCTAAGACACTGGTGTTATGAGTAACATCTCTGAAGACCTGTCATTAGCTATTTATCAAAGCCATTCTAAGTCCTTCAGCCTAGTGTGCAAGCAGAGCTTTCAGAGACTTTAAGAATAAAAACATGAACTGTGCTGTCCATACTAGTCAGAGGAAAGTGGTGGTGAGCTTTGGCTCCTTGCTAACGAACTGCTGTACATGGGCAAGTGCCATTTCTTGATTATCACCAAAGACTGTCATGCACTGTGAAGTGGGATGTGCCACAATTGCTGTTCTAGGGACAGAAAGGTCTGATGGCTTCAGGCTTGAATTTTAGTGATTGCCATGGAGAAAGGGGCATGGGTAAGGTAGGAGGACTATGGGAGTATCTTATGTTAAAATTAATTTTTTACATTTATAGCACTATCAGAGAATTTGCATTTGTGTGAGGCACTATTTTAATATCACTCAACCTTCATGTAGCACTAGGTAGAAGAAAGTTCTTCTTTTGTCTTTGACAGCAGCCTGATAGAAATTTTGGCTTGCTCTGCAGAAAGTGATAATTTAGAGACTTTTAAAATATCCATATAAGCAGAGTTAGACCCCTTTTTCCTTTTAGCTTCTAGTCCCTGTGAAAATAGCATGCAGCCGTGTGCCTCTAAAAGCGTCAGTGGGAACTTTGTTTTCCGCCCTAGGGCTACCGAAGAGGAAGCGAGTTCTGGAGTCAGCCCGAGCATATTGGAGATGAAGTCACTGGCCTGACGATGACACTGACTCAGAGAGAACGTGGCTACCCAGAGCCCGTCACTCACGTGGGGAAACCCCGCAGTGTCCGGATGGAAACGGGTGAGGAAACATTACAGAGAGGTGATTACACAGAAATGGGGTACAAGTGTGGAGGGAGCAGCAGAAAGAAACAGTGACTCCTGTGAGTATGGCCGCTCACATTATAGCTGTCCCTTCTGACAGCTGCAGCACAAGTTACTTCCCATTCATCTGTTGGACCTTCTCTTTAAAACACCATGAGACCAAAGTTTGGCAGAGAGTGAAATTAATAGGCGTGTGGGTATGTAGACAGTGAGCTCTTGTATGGGTATTTCCACAGGTCTGAAGCCTCCAAAGAGGATCCCTTTCCATCTAACCTGGTATAAGAGTCTCTTCCTGAAAGAGCGACGGCATGAGCTAAAATCTATCCTAGAGGAGCTAGATTTTTATAAGCCGGTAAGACTAGAGGAGCGAGGATGTTCTTTGCATCTCTCGTCAGATGCTGTAGAGTAACATAAAATTGCCAAGAACTGGATCTGAAAAAGCATTAGGAATCTAAAACTCAGCCCCACACTACTTATCTTGGAAGTTCCCACGTTTCCAAAGGGCCACAGCTATAAAAGAGTTGTCTGGGCTTCCTGAGTGTCGTATGGAGTGGTCTGGGAGCCTTAGAATAGGATGCCAAACCAGGAGAATACAGTTGCCAAGACCTAGGCAATAAAAAAACCTGCTGAATGCTGATGTAGGACTTAGATTTAGTGCCTCAGGGCAGAGGGAAGACACCTTTACCCATGTGGAAGACACACATCTGAAATAATCTCCTGAAGGCAGGTAGCCCCACCTCTTAAAAACCGAACAAACCTCACCTTTTCCTTTCTGAAACCTGGCTCTGGGGATCAGAAGTGTGTGTGAAAGAGACTTTTCCCATCCATGCATCATTTGTAGTGGGGAATGCAGTTATCTAGGATTCTCGGGAGACCCAGAATTGGTTGCTTCCTGTGTCTCTTGAACATTCATTGGGTATCTCTAAAAACCATTGTAGGAGCAAGATATCTCAACTTCACTTTACTTGACACAGTTGCTACGCTTGTCTGGTATTTTAACTTCCTTTCTGTATAAGAAATCGTGAGTTGGTCCTTTTTCTGTATGTCCAGGATCTGGATGGACTGGAGGTGATTGGTAAAGGGCAGCCTTTCACATCTGTCTCAACAGAGCCTCCTCCATGTTCCACCCCTTCTGAAGTGTCTGAGACCCTGTAAGTTTTACTTCATGGCAGAAATAAAGATTTTTGTGTATGTACCATCAGTCCGTAAGGGTATCGTTAGCCATCCTTAGCCAGAACTCAGAGGAGTCACCACTAGGGCACAATAAAAGGCATATTTTAATATTAAAGTCACCAGGTTTAGGAATCAAGCAGTTCCCATGTGCCTTGGGGCCTCATGCCTAAGGAGAAAAAATCAGAGAAAAGTTTTTTTTGAGGCTTCTCCACCAGTCTTAGCTCTGGAGCCACACAGAGGGTACATTAGGCAGGGTGGGGATTCTGCTCTAAATTACCTCCATCTGGTTGTCTTTTTCCAGCCTTCCACTTCCATCATCAATTTGTCTTTTTCCCTGCCTGGTCCTTTCTATCTGTAATGGACAAAACCCGAGGGCCTCTTCTCCTTATTCAGTCATGTATCCTCAGCCTTCCTTAGGCAGGTATCATTCTTTAATATTCTGGCTGTCCTGTCCTCCTTGATGGTGACAAGCAGCTAGATGGAGTTTACCACATCTCTGTCCCTAAAGAGATAACTCTGTGGAAAAGGATTAGTTGGGATTATTTCTTCTAGGGTCTTGTATATCACCCCTCGTTCTTCCCTCTCTGAAAGTGAATTTCACTCCATGAAAATGCTGGCTCTTGTTTTCTTTAGCAGTGACCCTTTAAGGGACTACCCCAGTGCGGTTCCAGAAGCAGTAGTGGGTCCATCTCTAGATTTCTGTGGCCAGCCTGCTCGTTGGATCAACGGCACCACTTCTCACAGGGTAATTGTGCGCTTTTTATTGTTTAGTCAGGCTAAGCCTGCTTGAGTTCCCGAGTCGCAGCTGTACAATGAGTGTCACTCCCAGACCAGAGAATGGGGGTTTTATTCTGAGCGTAATACGTTATCCCTACACTTGCTCCAGAGAGATCTAGAAACAGAAGGGGTTGCTCTGTCTGTGGTGTGAACTCAGATTCCCAGGCTCTCTCTGTGTAATGGCCACGTCATTGGACCTGCCCTACAAGTTCTCCTACCAAGGCTCAACCCTTTCTCTGTGGTATGCCTTCAGGCGAGGTAAATGCTGCCAGATAGACTAGAAATTGTTATCTTTGTCTTTTTCCTTTTCCTTATAGGATGAAATTGGTATTGCTGCCCGGCTCACGTTTGAGAGTTTGGTTGGTGAGAAAGCTGAAAGCTCCCTGGTGGTGAGCAATGATGGCACAACTGCCATCTGGTATCATTGGATGAGGCTTCCCCAGAAGATTCCCTCCAGAGAAACTAAAGGGATAAGGATGCCGTGTTTTTACTTTGATACCAGATCAGGTGTGAGAGCTGCTGATCTCTGAGACTTTTGTACGTGGAGCAGAGAGCACTTATTCAGGAGTTCTCTGAGATGCTGAGTCTGACTAATGGCAGAGAAAGCCTGTTGGGTGATTCTCCTTACGAAGCCACCCTGGGTGTCAGAGCTGACTCACACCAAAAGAGGTGTGCGAGGCAGATCCCTTTCGTGGGACTTAAAGGAGGAGTGTGCTCCTATTCTGAGTGTAAATGGGTGGAATACTGAGAAGTGAATCATTGTCTGATGGCAAACTGGGCAGAATCTGCCAGAGAGAGTACTGAGTTTGCTGTAAAAGGTGCATGCAGTGGAAATAACACCAGTTCAGTAACATAGTGGCTGGGAGTAAATCTGGCAGGAGAAACATAGCCCGATGAAGTGTGATAACCAGCAAAGCTATGGGAAAAGTCTCATGCAGAGATAAGGACGCTTGGGGTGGGGTTGGAAAAGAACGGTCAAGTTAACCAGGTGATTTCTTGCAGACTGATGCATTTTCTCTTATTTCAGGTGTAACGTTGCCTGGGGAAACAAGGAAGTTTTCCTTTATTTTCAAGTCAGAAAGTGCAGGAATTTTCAGCGAGTCCTGGGAATTTAGGACGCATCCTCTGTTATTAGGAGGAGCTCTGCTGCAGGTGACCCTTTGGGGAATTGCTGTGTATGAGGATATATTTGCTGATCTCAGTGAGAAACTGGAGGTAACCAAGCATTTAACTGGATAACTGTGAGCTTTGAACTTAATATGCAAATAGAGGATAAGGGTGGGAGTGGATGACACGGTATTTTTATTGCTATGCAATTAGGGTTGAGAGTGAGATGACGGTTTATTTACAGAGTATCTGTACATACTTGAGCAGGTTTGCTAAATAAAATGGAAGAACTCTGCAGTCTATTGTAATGTTGTTAATAAAGACATGATCGTGTCTCCTAAACTGTTTGCACTGGTCCTTTAAAGAATGAATTTTATGTTGGTGATGAATTTCATTACTTAGTGGGGATGGGATTATGTATCGTACACTATGATATCAGTTCAGTATAAATTGAAAATTACACTATGCTTTGAAAAGTATAGTTTGGGGGAGGGTTTGTACGGTTTATTTGAAAAGCTGTCGTAATTATTGCTCTGCTTAGTGGGGTTTGCAGTTATTCTTGTCCTTGTAACCCTATGTAAAGTATACATGTGGTTACTAGTGTGGGTGTGAATTTGCCTGTGTGTCTGTATATGGAATGGGAACTCATACGTGTGCTTGTTGTGGTGCCTCAGACTGACCTGGCTGCTCGAGAAGGTGCTGCTGTAGTAGAAGAGTATCTGGAGAAACATTTTGTCCGGCGACGTCCTGTTCGCACGCCAGAGCGCCCCCCATCTCCTGCCTGTGTCACAGAGGAAGAGCTGTTCCACCAGAAGAATCCTGAGGTGATGTTCGCTATTTGATGGGCTACACAACTAAAATAGCAGGGAGGGAAGACCTGTGGGGCTGGTGCATCCCTGGGGCTCTGGAGGCTGGCGTAGTCTGCCATGGTGGCTTTAGCAATTAGGTTTGTAGAGGAAAGGCAGAGCTCATTTCACTATTTACCTTTTCCCTGTTACCACAGTTCCATTATCAGCATCAAGTGGTAAAGCAGCTGCATGAACTGTGGAGACGGTACATGGCTGTTCCTTCAGCCTCTGAGGAGAAAGTGCCTTCAGGTCAGAAGAGCACTGCGGAGGACAGTCAGCACCAGGAGAGTACCTCGGAGGCTCTCCCTGCTCAGAGCAGCACAACAGAGGTCCCAGGCACGAAGAATGCTCTCAAGGAGGCATCCTCAGGATGGAACCTCTCCTTGGATGACTTTAAGCAGGTGTTCACCCCTGTTCCCTCTAGTGCTCTGACAAGCTGATGGTGTTTTCATTTTTGCTACAAATAGCCTGGCCTATCCCAGTGTGGGCCCACCCGAAGGTCTGCTTCCAGTGTGCTGCGAGTTAGAGATGATTTACGATGTGTGTCGCAGAAAAGCACTTCAGCTCTGCTGACCACACCCTCAGTGCTCTTGTAAAGAGAATCCCAAGAGAGACTTTGAGGGCTGTTGTGGGCAGAAGAAAAGAGAACCGCACAATGTAATAGATATTTTTAGCTCTTCCCCCATTAGCTTTCCGTCATCCCACGACTGAGTGCGGGGGGGCAGGCTAATCCTGCAGCCTCCTGTGGCTTCCCCAAGGGCTCCTCTCCTTGGAGAGTCCTTCCTATTCATCAGAGCACTAAGGGGCCACTTGTGGCAGGCTGTGGATGAAGTACAGACCTCCCTAGATTAAAGCAAGAGTTGGTTTGGATTCTGTCAGCACAGTTTTTCTGTAGTGCTCTCTTGGAAATCTCTCTGCTGCTTTTATAACTAATCTTTACTTTCTAACTCGCCTTCTAACTCGCTAGAACCCCTGTTCTCCAGCACGCCTGTGAAGTTGCAAAGGGGCTTACTGTCAAACTAACTGGGGTGTCTGGGATTGCTCCCCAGATCCTGGGTCGTGCGTGCACCTTGGTCAAATTCCAGCTGTATAGGAAGCCACATCTGGGTGCGTAAGTGCCCAGCGCAACCTGGTTTCAGTGCAGGAAGAGAGCCGTGGTGTGCTCTGTTGAGCTCAGGGTCCACGGACTGGGAATGAAGAATGAGAAGAAGCAGTCTTTGGACCCTGTGCTTTCTCTCACATCAGGCTATAAAGTCGATCCCCAAGGAGGAGCAGCGAGAAGAAGCGCTGGCCCAGCTCAGTAAGGCAGCGCTGCAGCTGCGTCTTAAACAGAGGCCATCTCAGACAGACCTTTTGTATCAAATCTGGTGCGTTACCTTTGCAAGATAAAGCTTGTAAATGCATTGTGGGATCAACAGCCTTAGCAGGCTCTGTTGCAAGCGTTGTGGTTCAGAGTGTATATAATTTTATGAGGTCTAGAAGTCATCTTTACACTCTGTTTTTTTTTTTTTTAGTTTAATTGTAGCAGCTGTCTAGGACCCAAATGCCTTTTTTCTTTTTTTTTTTTTTTTTTCTGGAGATAAGTTTTGCATATGAAATTCATGTAATTTTGGGGAGTATACAAGATTATTTCTGGCAAGATTATTCTAGTCTATATTTGTGAAACCTTTGGGTAATTTTCTGTACCCTTTTACTCAGATAACTGTATCCTCCCTCATATAGTCTCTCTGTTCTTTGCTCAGGCTCTCAGACTGTAAACATATCAACAGCGTCTAAGTTGCTTCTAAATTAGAAGGATGCAAGTCCCTCTTGGTAAACACAGAGAGCAGGCTGATGCTGATTTACCAACGTGTGTCATGTTGAAGAGCAGGAGATCTAGTTTCAGTGTAATATTTATGGGCCCATATGAGCCCATTGATTTGCAAACCGTTGAGACTTCAGAGGGTTCAAACATGAGGAAAGTAATTTACCTTCCTGCTGCACAGATTTTTTTAGACGGTGCCTGCTATTTTATTGGTTTAGTTGGACAGAGCAGCTCTCAGCTGCTCACTCCTGGGCACAGGGTAAAACAAGATGGCAATTGCTGCACTCTCTCCCTTCTGATTCTGATACTTTTCTCAGTCTCCAGCTGTGGCGTGAAACAATTGATGGTCTGGTGAGTCACTCTGTGAGGCTGAGATCCCTGCTTGGTTTGCCTGAGAAGAACACCGTCTATGTAGATGTTGTTCCGGAGGAAACAGGTAAATAGTAGTTTTAGCACAGCAACTGGTTTCTGCGGACTGTTGGAAATCCAGAAAACGTGCTGAATTTCAACTGAAATGGCAATTTCAGTGGTTCACCCTCAAGCCTTTTATAAGAAAATGCATGAGGAAAAAATGGCAGATTGTGTGATGCTAATTGTGATCTGTGGTTTTATGTTGTTAAAAAAACCACCACACAAATAAGCCTTTTAATTTACCTAGAGGTAGCCATGGTTTTCTCACAGACTAACGCAGAAAACCGTAGCTCACTGGGGTCTCACAGGCTTGTTCTGATACACGTCTGAGACCCGTTCATTCCTTATTTAAACGAAGTACTCTTGAAGGTATTGTTTTTCAATGCAGTGCAGCTCAGATTAATAAAAAGAGGAAAATACATTGCGAAAGCAATGTACTTCCACTGCGTGAGTGCAGTGGGCTTGTCTTTCTGGATGTGAAAATCTTGCTTTTGGGTAATTGAAATTCTTTCTTTTTCTAGTGGAAGTAAAGCAACCTATAAAAGGAGGGAAGGAAGACAAAATAACCACTAGGAAAGAAGAGAGAAGGTCATTTGGTAGTAAGGATAAAGAAGGCAGAAAAAGAACAACAAAGACAGCAGGGAAAGACAAAGAGGTATGTGTTAGGATGCCTGTTGAAAACGAAGTGCTGGGGACAGTGTGATCCATTCTGAGGGTGTGTATCCTCAGTTTGTGCTGATTTCCAACCCAGTGGAAGTGGTGCTGCTTTCTGGGAGATGCGTCTTGCGGCAATCTGAAAGGTGTTCTGACCTGTGTCACTTTTTTTTTTTTTTCTCCTTTTTTCCCTCTCCCTCTGTCCCTGAATAGGAACGTCCAAGCAGCAGAAAGTTAAAAGATGAGACAATGCTGAAATCTTCCATGTCACTGCAGGAGGTGAAAGAGGGAGCACAGCCCCTGGAAGCTCTAACTACAGAGGGAGTAGAACCTCCTCAGGAGCAGGTGGACCCTGTTTTGTTTCGGACATACCAGGAAAAAATTTATGTTGAAGTGAGTCTGACCAGAGCTTATATCTTTGTTTCTTGGTTTTATTCTTTGTTTGTAAGCTTATGTTGAAGTTTAGGTGGAGAAGTAAGCTTTTTGTTAAACTCGGAAAACTGACAAACATATGTCCATAATTCTGTAGCGAGGTAAGTGTGAGATACAAGGAAGGTGAGATGTCCTTTATTCCAGTCTGGAATCTGTTAACATCAATCCAGCCATCACAGAGCCACATGCGGGATTTCTATCTGGGATGTCTTTAGCATGCTTGTGGACTCTTGAGGGATCAGCAGAATTAATTGTATCTCAGATAATGTTAAACACACTTCATAGCCAGAGAAGTTATTACTAGAGCTAAGCTGTGTTAGCAGGCAGCCACTTTGATGTGGTTGTGTGCGTGCCCATACGTTAATGTGCTCCCGCGCGAGAAACCATTTTTCTGTCTGTCAGTCTCGTTATCGGGATTTCTTCCTGTGTTTTCTCTGCAACTGTCTTCTGTTAATTTCTGCTGCAGGTTTATGGGCTGCTGCATTCAATGGTGAACAAAATGGTTTCTTTATTTGAGGACCTAGAGAAAGAAGGTGCTCTAAAATGGGAGAGTAAAGCCCTTTGTGACTAGAAATAGCCTTACTTTTAAAAAATAAATAAATAACCATATTTACACAGATCAAGTGGAGATTCTTCTTTCTGAAGTGATGCAGTGATTAGAAATACTGGGCTGCCTCTTTTCTGACCTGCTGTGATGCGAGGCTATTGCTAGATCATCTGTTACTTCTGCAGATGATCGCTTGCCAAGAAGAGACAAGGCAGGAAATATCACAGCCTCAGAAGCTGTTAAAACTAGAAAATACTGGCATTTCTGCTAAGGAAGAATAATTTAAAAGTGCCAGTCAACATGAGATATGTCTTTACTCTTTGTTTCTCGATCTTGCTTGACTAGCAGGTGAGCGAGCTGAGAATGTCCCTTACAAGGACAGTAGCTTCAAAAAATCCATCCCATTTTTGATTGTATCCTTGATTTCTTGTCCAGTCTCCTCTCGGGACTTACTGACAGAAGGTTTTTCTGAGGCATTGATGGATCCCAGTGAAAATGCACTATCCTAAGGGGTGTGCCACCCTGCCTGGTTTTGCACCCGTGAGTTTACTTATCTTGCCATCTCTTTCCATCCAGCTCAAGGTACCCATGCCCCATTCTGAGCCAGCCCTTAGCTGCTTCCTACCAAGACTAATCCCTCGTGAATTAAAATGAGTGAAATCATGCCGTAAATATTGTGAGCGTGGTAGGGCTTTGTGGTAGAGTCACCCCTCCTGTCTCTTGTCAGCCTGCGTGTGCGTCTGAGCTTATCACCGCTTTCTGTCTGGGTTTCCTTGTGCATCACAGCTGGAACGGAGCTTTTTGTGGAGACATCCCATGCCTGAGCGTTGCACGCTCTGCTTGGCTCGGAGCAGGTTTCCGAGGCAGAGTGAGCTGGGTGCAGGGTCTCTCCTGACCTGGCATCGAGAGACCTGGCGTATGTCAGTCAAGTGCTGCCTTCCTGCTAAAGCAGCTGGATGGCATTCCCCGAGAAATGACATCAGTGTGGATTATGAAGTGAGGTTTGTGACACCTTTGGGGTTCTTGGGCAGCAGATGCGTATCCGCGCTGAGCGTTGCTGTTACAAATTCTGTACGTGGCTGTGCAGTTGCACCAGGCGCGTGTGCCTCAGGCACGTGCTCTTTTACATTGGCAGCCACACTGACACGCGTCTCGGAGCCGCACGTAGTGTAAAATAACTGTTCCTTCTGCAGAACTGTTTTCTCATTTTAACCCTCATTTATCCTGTCTGGGGAGAGGATATATTCTTCCCCTTGGATCCCGGCAGTACCACAGCAAAGAGCAGCTTGGGTTTTTTTTGCTGGCCAGGTGAGGCTCCTCATGTTTCGAGGCGCTTTCTCTTTGTGGGATGAGGGGAAGTGCTTTGGCTTCTGTGGAAGCCAGGAGCTTCTTCTGGCTCAGCGGGCATGAACCCACAAAGGGAGTGTCTCTGCTCAGCGTTCCTGTAGTGAGAATTTCAGCAACATTTTGAGAATTAGAAGGAAAAAGGCCTGAAGTTGGGGTGTGTCTCACAGGCTCTGACAATAGCTCCTGCCTCCCTGGAGATGATTATCAGCTTGTGAATCTGCCCAACTCAAACAGCTCGAGCCATCTGTTTCTAGAAAAGAGGGAGTCTGCACGTTATAGAGGCAATGTGATTGTCTGAAAGGCAGGAATACTCTTATTTGATAGCTTTACCTTCAAAGATGGCAAAGGCCATTCGCACGATCCATGCCTCCAGCCCAGCCTACAGAAAGCAGGCTCCGTGGGTACCTCCGCTCACAGGAACACTTGTTAATATGGAAACAGGTAGATGGGAGTTTCGCATTAGTCACATACCATGGAAGAATGTCTTACCCCGGTCTTCCCTTCCCTTCCAAGGGAGGAGCCTGGTTGCCCAGGGCAGGCAGGTGGCGTAAGAATTTCTGCAAAGGAGAACAAACCTGAATGCTGTGAATAGTCTATTTTTTTTTTTTTTTTGGTCATAAATATCGCTGGTGCCTCTTAACAGCCTTGGACAAGAGTGTCCTCAAGGGACGAGGTGCAAGCAGCGCACAGGGAGGGATGCGCTGGGCCAACAAGTGCAAGACTCTGCTGTCTGGCTGCTGCAGCTGTCTCTGAGCCAGCAGCTGCCTTTTTTTTCCTTTTTTTTTTTTTTTTTTTTTTT